>PIJE02000362.1:336483-343310 GCA_002895965.2 Coryphaenoides rupestris
ATTCAGGATTGCATAGTGAATAGAGACCTAATTTTTCACAAAACATTCGCTGTTTACAAATGTTGTGTATGTGCAAACACTAGACACAGATGTAATCCTGAATAAGTCCATTCATCCCACCTAATTTCCCAGAGTCTAGATCGCTGATGAGTTTGGCTAACTGGTCTCCATTTTGGCTCTGAAGATTAGCTTAAAAAAGCTGCTTCCTTATGAAATCAAGTCTCTTTAAAAACCAAAATGGTTTCAGTCCAAACTCAACAGCTTGCATCAAGTGTAGCCTTCTTTATCTTTATCCGATTCTTGGCCAATTGGTAACTTAGTAATTGAGATGTATTTTGTGTGTGTGTGTGTGTGTGTGTGTGTGCGTGTGTGTGTGTGTGCAGTGGAGAGGATCGTGGGTCTGGACCAGGTGTCCAGCGGGGACAGCAGCGGCCCGGTGACGTTCGGGGCGGCCGGGCTGAAGACCAAGAAGGGCATGTTCCGCACGGTGGGGCAGCTCTACAAGGAGTCCCTCACCAAGCTGATGGCCACGCTCAGGAACACCAACCCCAACTTCCTGCGCTGTATCATCCCCAACCACGAGAAGAAGGTGAGGGAGTCCTCCTCCTACGCTCCCGTTCCAGACAAAAGCACCACGTTTTCCACCAAATTCTGCCCATAGACATCGCTTTGCATGTTGAACCACTCTCCTGCAAAATACATTACCGGCAGCCATCTGGATTTTTAAGTTGGCCTCAATGAACAAAACCTATTACCAACTATGGAATGGCATATAAATATACATTATATAGGTACTTAGTTGTTGTGTAATGTGAGCTCAGGAATGGCACGTCTGCTCTATATCCCAAACTATTAGTGGCCAAGGACAGCGTTATGGCGAATTATGAAACTCCATTCTATTAGCCTCGTAACTATGAATGCTTGAAACCTGCTCTTGATTCTTATCTTTATGCTCTCACGAGTGATATATTGCTGTCTCCTTCAACAAATGTACTCTTTGGATAAAAGCATCTGCTAATGTAAATGTAAATGTAAAATATGAACTAATATCTCAGCTTCTAAGCCACTAGGATCACAATTTTGTTAAATTCTGTCAACCCTGTCTCTGTTCGTTTCCTTTGATCTCTCTCTCTCCCTCCCTACCTACCCCTCCCTCCCAACTCAACTCACTCTCTCCTCCATCCCTTCATCATTTCATTGACCATCCTCCAACCCCCTGACCCCATGTGCTCCAGGCTGGTAAGCTGAGCCCCCACCTGGTGCTGGACCAGCTGCGGTGTAACGGGGTCCTGGAGGGGATCCGCATCTGCAGACAGGGCTTCCCCAACCGCATCCCCTTCCAGGAGTTCAGACAGAGGTGTGTGTGTGTGTGTGTGTGTGTGTGTGTGTGTGTGTGTGTGTGTGTGTGTGTGTGTGTGTGTGTGTGTGTGTGTGTGTGTGTGTGTGTGTGTGTGTGTGTGTGTGTGTGTGTGTGTGTGTGTGTGTGTTGTGGTGTGTGTGTGTTGGGATAGATTGTTGTTGTTGTCCACCTGTGTTAGGAGATTAACTAGACAGCCCACTCAAGCAACTCACCACCTATCACAACCATCTGTCTCTCTCAGTCTCTCACACACACACACACACACACACACACACACACACACAAATTGTTTCCACCGGTCCTCAATCATATTCCACCCTCTCTCTCTCTGTCTCTCTCTCTCTCTCTCTCTCTCTCTGGCGCTCTCCCTCTCTCTATCACCCTCTCTCTCTCGCACTTCAACACTGACTCAAATCTAATCCATACGATTGATCTATTTATTGATTCTTCCATCTTATCTTCCAGATACGAGATCCTGACTCCCAACGCCATACCTCGCACCTTCATGGACGGCAAGCAAGCGTCAGAACTCATGGTGAGTCACCACCACCACCACTACCAGCAGCAGCAGCAGCAGCTACAATGAGCACAGTTCACATCCAACATCCTACTGCCCCATTGACTACACCCTCTCTCCCCTCCCCCTCCCCCCCTTCTCTCCATCCACAGATCAGGGCTCTGGAGCTGGACCACAACCTGTTCCGCGTGGGCCAGAGCAAAGTGTTCTTCCGGGCCGGGGTGCTGGGCCACCTGGAGGAAGAGCGCGACCTGAAGATCACCGACACCATCATCCGCTTCCAGAGCGCCGCCCGCGGATACCTGGCTCGCAAGTACGCCCCCCCCTCCTCCAACCACCACCGGCCCCTGCCCCCTACCCCCCACTGAACATATACTAGCTAGCTAGCTGCTGTGTGAACCCTCACCCAACCCTCACAGCATGTTGTGATGACTCTGATGACGGGGTGTGTGTTCGGTCACTCCAGGGCCTACCTGAAGAAGCAGCAGCAACTGAGTGCGCTCAGGGTGATGCAGAGGAACTGCGCCGCCTACCTGAAGCTCAGGAACTGGCAGTGGTGGAGGCTGTTCACCAAGGTACTGCTGGGTCACACCGAGCACCACCAGTCCGCCCGCTAGTTCAGCCTGCTGGCCACTCACTGCAGGGTTAGAGTCATTAGCGGGTTTAGAACAAGACACACACACCCACACACACACACACACACACACACACATGCACACACACACACACACACACACAAAATAGTCTACATGACAACACAAACTCACTTAGTGTATTGAAATGGTTTTCGAGAGAGAGAGAGCGAGAGAGAGGGAGAGGGAGAGAGAGAGAGACGGAGAGTGAGAGAGACACACACACACACTCAGAGAGAGAGAGAGAGTGAGAGAGAGAAAGAGAGAGAGACACACATACACACACACACAGAAGGAAAGAGAGAGAGAACCAAACAGAGAATGAGACACACATACACACGCACATACAGAGAGAGACACACACAGACGCAGAGAGAGAGAGAGAGAGAGAGAGAGAGAGAGAGAGATGAATGGAATGGTATGGCAGGTGCCGTTGTGACCTTTGACCCCTGTCACTGTGTGTGTGTGCGCGTGTGTGTGTGTGTGTGCATGTTTTCCAGGTCAAGCCTCTGCTGCAGGTGACGCGGCAGGACGAGGAGATCCAGACCAGGGAGGCGGAGCTACAGAAGGCTAAGGACAACCTGGGCCGCGTGGAGCTGGACATGGTGGAGCTGGACAGGAAACACACGCAGGTAGACGCGGAACACGTGTCCCCGTTGCAAGATCCCTGTATCCCTGTTTGTAGTCCAGTCCCAAGTTGTAGTCCGGTAGCTTTTATATCTCATGCCCCTCCCCTGTAGCTGCAAGAGGAGAAGACTGTGCTGGCCGACCAGCTGCAGGCGGAGGCGGAGCTGTTCGCCGAGGCGGAGGAGATGAGGGCCCGGCTGGCCAATAGGAAGCAGGAGCTGGAGGAGGTGCTGAGCGAGCTGGAGAGCCGATTGGAGGACGAGGAGGAGAGGGGCGTGCAGCTGACCAATGAGAAGAAGAAGATGCAGCAGCATGTGCAGGTGCAGAGGGGGGGGGGGAGATCCCTTGTTCATACAAGCAGATTCAACGCTTTATTAAAATAATATATTAATTTATTGATCAGAGTAAAACCTGCACATACTGAGGGTTGGCCTCACTGATATTAATGGAAATGAGAAAAAAAAGAAAACTGTTTAGACCTAGATCTATAGAAGTGCTTGCTTACATTTACATTTAGAGCATTTGGCAGACACTTGCTAAATGTACAATACATGTACAAATGTAAGGTAGTCATTGTAGAATCAAAGTGTTCTGACCATGAGGTCTGCTTAGGAAAGCATCGATCTTCTCTGCACATCACATTGACCTACTTTCACCTCCCTTATGACTCTCCCAGGACCTAGAGGAGCAGTTGGAGGAGGAGGAGGGGGCCAGACAGCGCCTCCTGCTGGAGAAGGTCACCCTGGAGACCAAGGTGAAGAGTCTGGAAACCGACATGCTGGGCACGGCCGAGCAGAAAGACCGACTGAGCAAGGTACGCAGTCTATGGGAGAGAGAGAGAGAGAGAGAGAGAGACAGAGCGAGCGAGAGAATGTCCATTCATGGCTTCAGTTCCAGACCTCTATTCTTCACTTCCATCTTTGACTCGTGTTTTTGTTCTCTCTGACGAACCCAGGAGAAGAAGCTGTTGGAGGAGCGTCTGAATGAGGTGACCGACCAGCTGACGGAGGAGGAGGAGAAGTCCAAGAGTCTCAACAGCTGAAGAACAAACAGGAGGCCGTGATCGCAGACCTAGAAGGTAACATCGCTCACCATGTCGCCTTTCAACCTGTGGCCTCCGTACCACCGGTGGCACATAGGGTACTGCAGGCGATACGTGGGACTTTATTGTTAAAATAGACTAATTCACAGTAGTATAGAAAATAAATCAAAATAATAATTGTATAAAAAAAGATATGTAGATCATTGAAAATTGTTATGTTATACTTAATGTTCATTAAATATATATTATACTGTATCATATATTATATATATATATTATATTATGTATATAAAATAGTGTCGCCCCGTGCAGTCCATCATATATTTTCCATTGTAATGTTTTCTGTTGATGTTTTGTGAGAATCTGTGTTTGCTAAAAATAAAACACACTGGGAGCATAATATCTTCTTTCCACTGTGTCCTACTGGCCGTGGCTTCCTGCATTAATTTGTATTTGTCTATGAAGGTTGTCACTGGCAGTCTTTGCTCAGCTCAGCCAACTATTTTTTTCTGTTTGCATATGAGGTGGTCCTCCAAAGGTCTTGATGACAATGAGGTACACCGACAGTCAAAGTTGGGAACCACTGGGCTACTTTAAACTAGTTACTTCAAACTAGCTAAACTAGATATTTGAGTCCAATGCAATGTCCTCGATTGTGTTGTGGCTTTGCTTTAATATGAGACATTTTAAGAGTGTCAATAAATAAGCAAGTCAATAAGCAATAAGTCAGTTGGTAAGCCAGTAAATCACTTAAAGTACCACACAGGCAAACCACGTGTTGCTTCCATATTGCCTCATGGCTGTCCAATGCTTTCAGAACATGAACATAACATACAGTGCTGTTACCGCGGTGACCTGACTTCTGTGTCCGCGCTCGCGTTCAGATCGTCTGAAGCGCGAGGAGCAGGGCCGCCTGGAGCAGGAGAAGTGGAAGAGGAGGATGGAGAACGAGTCGGTGGAGGCCCAGGAGCAGCTGTCTGACCTGGGCATGCTGTCGTCGGACCTGAGGGGCAGCCTGGCGCAGAAAGAGAAGGAGATCACCTCCCTGCAGGGCAGGTGGGAGACACCACGTCACATGGTCCCGCGATACGGCAAATGATCGGTCACATGTCAAAACGATGAATGAACATTCATTAACTTTAGAAGAATAGTGCAGGAGCGAATCTTGAATCTTCCATCCATCTTGAACAGTAGTCAGATGAATAAATGTGTTGCTGATAGTGAACAGGCTAAAAAAAGTCTCCTGTGCAAGTGTGTCTTTGCCTCTGCCTCTCTATATGTCTCTCACTCTGTGTGTGTCTTCATACCTCTCTCGCCCCCAGGTTGGAGGAGGAGGGGGCCCGCCGTGCAGAGGCACAGAGGGCCCTGCGGGAGGCCATGTCTCAGGTGTCGGAGCTGAAGGAGGAGGTGGAGAACGAGCGTGGCATGAGGGAGCGGGCGGAGAAGCAGAGGCGGGACCTGGGGGAGGAGCTGGAGGCCCTGAGGACGGAGCTGGAGGACACCCTGGACACCACCGCCACCCAGCAGGAACTCAGGTCAGCAGGACAGACAAACTAGCAACTATACATTTACATTTACATTTACATTTAGGGCATTTGGCAGACGCTTTTATCCAAAGCGACTTACAAAGAGTACATTTGTTGAAGGAGAGGCAGACTTATTTTATTTATATATAAATATACTGTATATATATTGTGACACTCTGGGGTTTTGATGTGTGCACGTGACTGAAAACAATAATTCAAAGTTCCACACCAGTATTTATATGAAATAGGTCTTTTATTGCCTGTAATGGGGAGGGAAATATAATATTGCTATCAGTCCAGAGTCCGTAATCCAAGAGAGTAGTCGTAGTCCATAAGCAGGGGTTATCACACCGGGGCAAGGCAGGCGGGAGGGTAGTCAGGCAGGCAAGGGTCATACACAAGACGGGTTCTCAGACAGGCAAAAGGTCAAGGCACACAGCCACTTCTGGTAGTCTCAGAACTCACACACAGCGTCTTTGTCGCCACTCTTCCTCCTTCTCCTCCTCCTCCTCCTCCTCCTCCTCCTCCTCTTCTTTCCACGTCCACGTCCACGTCCAGCACAACTACCTCCTCTTCCAACTCTCTCTCCTCCACTCTCTTCTTGACTCTGTCAACTCAAAACAGATATTCTCACAGTGCATGTGTGCTCACCAATAGCTGACGGGTAGCTGTGGCATTGTTTCTTTTGAACAATATATCACAATTGAAATGCCCATGCTACAGTACTATGATTCAGATGCAGTGAAGGTGTATTGATCGTACGAAATGTGAAAGTAGTAATAATGGAAAAAGGAGATGGGAGATGTAATTCAGGACCAGCGGCTTAGAACACACATAGTTTGGTGCATGAACCACCTGACTGGGCCTGAATGTAGCCCATGAGAGGCTGAGAAAGAACCATGTCATAACAATGTATAAGAAGGGTGTTGTGGAGTGTGTGTGTGTGTGTGTGTGTGTGTGTGTGTGTGTGTGTGTGTGTGTGTGTGTGTGTGTGTGTGTGTGTGTGGCGCCTTCTGCTATTCAGGTCAGCACAGAGCATCTGCTCATCGGTGGCCACGTCCGCCTGTCTATCTATAGCGCTATCACTATCGCTATCATCATCTCATCGCACTGTTCGCTCATA
>PIJE02000362.1:343562-391514 GCA_002895965.2 Coryphaenoides rupestris
CACCCACCACCACCACCAGGCACGGCCAGTCCGCTGAGAAGGCCAAGGCGTGCTGGAGGAGGAGAGGCTGAACTGACATCCGGAGCTGAAGGGCTGCAGGGGGCCGCGTGGGTCAGAGAGCGAGCGGAGAGGCCGCAAGCGTGCCGACAGAACAAGCTGCAAAGGAGCTGACGGGGCGCGGCCTTGGGCGGCAGGCCGACCAAAGCGAGCGGAAAGCGGAGGAGCGGTGCCACCAAACTGCAGGTGCCCGACCCGGATTGGGAAGCGTGCTAGCTGGGTAGCTGTAGCAAGAGCCACTAAAGGGACTTCCAGGGTCCTCTCAATAACAGGACGAGGGACGGACCGTCGAATCGCATCCCTGGAAGGGGGAATCCTCGCCATCTGAGTTCCCTTTATCTCCAGATTTCTTCCTTGTTAATTAAGGGGAGTCGTTCTTGCCCTAGGGGGGCTATAGGGCTAGGGGGGGTGTTCATAATCATATGGTCCTGTAAAAGCCTTTTGAGACTGATGTGGATTTAAGGGCTATACAAATAATGAAGGGGCTTGATTGACTTGAATAAACCGGTTTATTGCAGAGTTTTGTCGTTAAATGAAGACAGAGCAGGTGGTGACTGCTAGCATGCTATCTAATGCTCTCCTTGAGCCTGTCTGTGTTCTTGAGACGGCTGGTTTAACCTGTGGGTCTAGATTGGCCAACACGTCACAGGTGTGCAGCCCCACCCAGAACCCAGCCACCAACCAACCACACACACACACACACACTCCACAATAGCTAAGGTGTTAATCATAGACCATAAACAACATGGTGATCTCTCTTCGTTGCTGGAGATTTTCCACAAGCAGTAGAGGAAGCGCTCCATATTTGGCCCGTTGAGGGCGGGACTTGAATGGCTGCCTTGCCGTAGTCTGGCCATTCAGCTCATTCAATCCTGAATAACTTTTTAATTAAATAAATCTGACAAACAGGATCTATCAAAATACATAATATGGACATGAGCTAGCCACTGAATGAAGGAAAACATGTATTTGCTTGTATTACGAGAACGACATCACATTTTTCCCATTGACTTCCTGTTGACCAGCCTTTTTGTGTCCGACCACTGCTAGCCACTTACAGGCCGCTCGATGAACTACACATTAGACGCTGAGGCCAGTCCTTGGCTTCAGCAATGCTTGGCTTTAACCAAAGGCCTAATGAAGTGTTCAATGGCTCATTGGCGTGTAAAAGTTCCAATGTGTCTGTATGTTTCTTATTGTAGGTTGTTAATAATTTATGATTGTGGTGTGTGTCTCTTTACCTTCTGTGGCTGATGTTAACATTACTTCAACCTTTCGTGGCAGAGTGAGATCGAGAACATCTCCGGCACCCTGTCCTCCACCGACTCCAAGTCCCTCCGCCTCTCCAAGGAGGTCAGCAGCCTGGAGGGTCAACTGCGTGATGCACAGGTAAGGATGTGGCTACTTCATCTTCACAACCACACGAACTAACAAGAGCGTAGGAGCTGAGCTCAAGTCCCACTGGCGTCTTCTCTCAGGAACTGCTGCAGGAGGAGACCCGCCAGAAGCTGGCCCTGGGCTCCCGGGTGCGAGCTCTGGAGGAGGAGAGGATCGGCCTGATGGAGAGGGTGGACGAGGAGGAGGAGAGAACCAAGGAGTATGGTCGGCAGATCCAGACCCACACCCAGCAGGTACTGGAGATCTAGAGAGAGTCATTATCAAGATAGTTCGCTGTCGTGCCGAGAACAAAATGGCTTGCTCAGCAGCAGAGATCACCACAAGTCCAACCAATCAAGACCAAGCACGGCCAGCTTAACTAACCACAATCAATCATTCCATGCACAAAAAAGACAGTGGCATACGCAGTACCATCCACAGCTGTTTCGAGACTGAATTCAGGGAAGCCAGAATTTTTGGTTTGAAATATCAAGTTTAGACCGCTGTCAGTTCAGTTACCATGGCGACTCATTGAACCTAACCTGGAGCTTGAGATAACCCTGCCCACAGAGTCTAGTAAACAAGAAAAAATCGATTAATATACTATTATAATACACGTTTTGTTATTTTTAATTTTTAACAAGTTGTCTTGTCTTGTGAATGCTGGCTATGCTTCAAGCAGTAAAAGCACTGAAATAGCAATGGCGGCTTGTGAATTCAGCTGTTCGGAAACCGAAATCCCGACAACAGAGTGAAGCACTCCCTCTCCTCTGAGTTCTGGTTTCAGTTTGTAGATATTTGAACCTTCTACTTGAAGTGGGCCCCTAGGGAGGGACCGTAGACTACATGTAAGAAATGGACATGGTCACCGTGACGTCACCCATTGGTTTGTGGACTAGCATTTTAAAGCCTCACGTTTGGCATTTGGATGTCGCCATCTTGGTTTTTTCAGTTTTGGACGAGATGGTGGAGCGCCTTTTAGTACAACCGAGCGCTAAACAAAAAAATGTTTGGTAACCACTGTGAAAGGGTCAAAGCAAAAAACTATTGCAAAAAAAGCAAGTTACAAGTACACAGAGCCATACACATTCTATCTTCATTGACAGGTTGGCATGGTCTATTTTACTCTCAATAGTACCACAATTAACACAATGAACATCATGCTGTATTGAAGAAGACTTGAAACTACCAATTGAGGCCATACACTAATTTGGAAAATGTTGACTGAGTGAAGTAAGTAGGGTCATCTTCTCATCCGCTACCGTACAATCAGACTTCTTTTTTTGCAATCAGTGGAGTCGCCCCCTGTTGGCCTTCAGAAAGAATGCAAGTTTAAGGCCCTTCCACATTGGCTTCACAACCACGTTATCTTGACTGACAGCTGGGCGAGCTCCGCAAGCAGTCGGAGGGAGGTGGGCACGGCGGTGGAGACGGGCGAGGAGACGCGCAGGAAGCTGCAGCGGGAGCTGGACGCCACCCTGCAGCGCGAGCGGCAGAAGGAGGAGGAGAAGGAGCGGGTGGAGCGGCAGCGGGAGCGGCTGAGGGAGGAGATCGAGGACATGACCCTGGCCCTGCAGCGGGAGCGGCAGAACTGCACCGCCCTGGAGAAGAGGCAGAAGAAGTTTGATCAGGTACGCAGCAGGAAGGTCCTATCAGGACTTTAGAAGCTGCTTTTTCCACCGTGGGGACTTTACCCAGGAACTAGGAACCTTTGGAGGAACCAGAGTCTAAATCAAGTTCTGAGGACTTATTTTACCCCCCAAAATGTCTTTCCAATTATAATGGAGTTTCACTTTGTGTAAAATGTGTGTAGCATGTAAAAACAGCCGTCCCTTTTTCATATGGCAGCGTCAGACTTATTTGCCTAATCTTCATGGGACTTTAGACCCTGGTGGACATGCAGACAGGAACAGGCTGCGAGAACTATTTAGGTCCTGAAAAGTAGTTCCTAGGACTAGGACAGTTCTGGGTACTTGTGGAACCATGGCTAGATATCTGACCCTGGCCGAGGGTTATTGGTTTGATGCTCAGCTCAGGCTGCATGCCTCCTAGGAAGACTTTGAATGAGACGTGCAATGCACAGACTCTGCTGGTGGATATGCTAATTAAATAGCAAACCCACCCTTGCAAAATAAACTTTCAATGAAATTCAGGGTTTAACAGCTTTTATCCATAGCAACTTGGAACAGTGGATTCCAGTTTTAAATCCATTTCATTAAGGAGCAGTTAGTGGGTTAGTTATTCTTATGTCACATGACCCCTGACCTCTGCCCCTCCCCCGTTGACCCCTGGCTGCAGTGCCTGGCAGAGGAGAAGGCGGTGAGCGCCCGTCTGGCGGAAGAGAGGGACCGGGCGGAGGCCGACAACCGGGAGAAGGAGACCCGCTCTCTGGCGCTGGCGCGGGCCCTGCAGGTAACCCACGGCAACGCAACACGCTAAACCCTCTCACATCACTTGATTGGCCAGCATATATTTGTTGCGTACTATTTTCTTTGCAGAGGTGTTATGAATGGATCTTTCATTTGTTTGTGTGCAGGAGGCCCAGGACCAGAGGGAGGAGCTAGAGAGATCCAATAAGCTGCTGCGCCAGGAGATGGAACAGCTCGTCAACCAGCAAGACGACGTCGGCAAAAACGTATGAACAACCACCATATCTCTCCCCCTCTCTCTCTCCCGCTCTCTCTCTCTCCCTCTCTCTCTCTCTCTCCCTAACCTCTCTCCACAGCATCACACCTCCAGGTTTACCTCATTATCGGTATTTATCCGTTTTAGACTTTTAGTGTGTCAGTTAACGGGACTCGAGTCTCACATTCATGATAGATTGTAAACTCATTACAAATGTTCTATTTTATAACAACGTAATCTTACTTCAACATTTTGCCACCTATTGTGCTCCTTACCGTCCCTAGAAGGAGGGATCTCTCCTCTGGGTTCCGTCTCAAGTTTTTGCGGAACCCTTTAGAGGGCATCGTAATAAACTGCGACCGTGACCGAGGGCGATACGAATAAAGTTGCCTTGACTCCTGGCCAGGTCCACGAGCTGGAGCGCTCGCGGCGGGCCCTGGAGACGGAGGCCCAGAACCTGCGCGTGCAGACCCAGGAGCTGGAGGAAGAGCTGTCGGAGGCAGAGAACTCGCGCCTGCGGCTGGAGGTTACCCTGCAGGCGCTGAAGGCCCAGTTTGAGCGGGAGATCAGCAGCAACGAGGAGAAGGGCGAGGAGAAGCGGCGCACACTCAGCAAACAGGTGATACTGGTGCAGGACGGGAGGGGGGGGCACGGTGGAGTCATACAGTAGTCTTGTTTCATTGCCCTTGAGTAGTTTTGAATAGCCATACAATTAAGCTAGAGACTTTTTCATGAGAAACAGTTTTACACACTTATTTGTACATATATTAATATATGTATATAATAAATATATTGCATCAGCTGATCCTCAGTCGGGGATTGCGTATAGAATGGGATTCCATTTAAATGAGCATGAGCTGCTATATGAAAAGCCCCCGGTGATTACTGCAATCATGCACACATACACACTCACCCCTCCCGCCGCTCCCCAGCACCTCCTCTCTCTCCCCTTCCCTAAGCACCTCCTCTCTCTCCCCCCTTCCCCTAAGCACCTCCTCCTCCCCCCGCATTCCTCTCCTCCCCCCTCCCGAAGCAATCCTCTCCCCTCCCCCGTACACCCGCCCCAAGCACACTCCTCTCCCCAGCAATCCTCTCTCCCCCCCAGCACCTCTCTCTCTCTCCCCCTCACCTCCCCCTTAAGCACCTCTCCTCTCTCTCTCCACTAAGCACCGTCCTCTCTCTCCCGCCGCAACAGCTGCGGGAGCTGGAGGCCCAGCTGGAGGAGGAGCGCAGCCAGCGGTCGCAGGCGCTGGCGGGCAGGAAGCAGCTGGAGGCGGAGGTGCAGGAGGCGGAGCTGCAGGCGGAGGCGGCGCAGCGCGGCCGGGAGGAGAGCAGCTGGAGGCGGAGGTGCAGGAGGCGGAGCTGCAGGCGGAGGCGGCGCAGCGCGGCCGGGAGGAGGCGCTGAAGCAGCTGCGGCGGCTGCAGGCCCAGACCAAGGAGGCACTGCGGGAGCTGGACGAGAGCAAGCTGTCCCGTGATGAGGTGCTGGCCCAGGCCAAGGACAGCGACAAGAGGCTGCAGACCCTGGAGGCCGAGCTGCTGCAGCTCACTGAGGTGTGTGAGAGTGTGTGTGAGTGTGTGTGAGTGTGTGTGAGTGCACATCTGTCTGTGAATGCATATTTTGTCTGCTTGCACAAATATGCTGATTATTTTACAATTGTATTAAAATGAGAGAGAGAGAGAGAGAGAGAGAGAGAGAGAGAGAGATGTTGTACATGATAACTCATCTCTGTGGTGTGTTGTTGTCCCTGGCTGCAGGAGCTGTCTGTGTCTGACCGGCAGAAGAGACAGGCCCAGCAGGAGAGAGACGAGCTGGCGGACGAGATGGTCAACAGCAGCTCCGGGAAGTCAGTACTGCTGCGCCACCGCATCACATGACCCACATGCACTTTAGCTCCGCGTTGTGTTGCTACGCCAATGCTAGCTTCACTGACCCTGTGTGTGTGTGTCCAGGTCTGTCCTGAGCGAGGAGAAGAGGAGGCTGGAGACACGCGTCACCCAGTTGGAGGAGGAGCTGGAGGAGGAGCAGACTAACTCTGAACTGCTGGCCGAGAGAGTGCGCAAGAACGCACTGCAGGTACCCACACACACACACACACACACACACACACACACACACACACACACACACACACACACACACACACACACACACACACACACACACACACACACACACGTACACACACACACAGACACACACACATGCACATACGCACGCATGCACACACACACATTTTGAGTAGGTTTACGCAAAGTTTATGTAAACCTACTTTCATGTATTTTTTCATGTATTTGTGTATTGGAACAATCTCTGCATGCACACACACACACGCGATACACATAATACTCATGGTGGTCCCGTGTGTGTGTGTGTGTGTGTGTGTGTGTGTGTGTGGGTGTGTGTGTGTGTGTATGTCTGTGCGTGCAGGTGGAGACCCTGAGTGTGCAGCTGCAGGGTGAGCGGACCCTGACCCAGAAGGCGGAGGCTTCCCGGGAGCAGCTGGAGCGCAGCACCAAGGAGCTGAAGACGCGGCTGGGGGAGATGGAGGGCGCCGTTCGTGGGAAACACAAGCTGAGTGTGGCCGCGCTGGAGGCCAAGATAGACTCCATGGAGGAGCAGCTGGAGCAGGAGAGACAGTAAGGGCACCGCAGCCACGGCCCCCACCAGACACCACCCCTCAAGTCAAGTCAATTTTATTTGTGTAGCCCTTAATCACAGTTACAGTCTCAAAGGGCTTTACAGGCCATATGATTATGGGTCATGTGATTATGACACCCCCCCCCCCTAGCCCTGTAGCCCCCCTAAGGGAAAGAAACAACTCCCTTAATTAACAAGGAAGAAATCTGGAGAAGGAACGGTTCGGAGTGCAATGGTAACAAAGCATAACAATTATAAGCGACAAAGTACAAATGGTAAATGGAATAGTAATATTGTGATGGGGTGCTGGCCCTCAGCCTCTAGCCTCTCTCTAGTGTCCAACATTGAAGTGCTTGAAACCCAGTAAGTCCACCAGTCATCACTGAATTTCCATTGTCTGTGGTCACATGGTCAAACGCAGGGCACACTACCTGATGGTAGCAAATGACACTGCTAACACGCCTGTTAAAATGGCTTTTCTAGGGCAACAGCAACAGCAGGACACAGGCAGGATGTTGAATAATAATCCAATTTATTGCAGAGTTTGTAGTCAGAGCAGATGGTACCTGCTAGCATGCTAGCACTCATTTGGGGCGGTGTGTGTGTGTGTGTGTGTGTGTGTGTGTGTGTGTGTGTGTGTGTGTGTGTGTGTGTGTGTGTGTGTGTGTGTGTGTGTGTGTGTGTGTGTGTGTGTGTGTGTGTGTGTGTGTGTGTGTGTGTGTGTGTGTGTGTGTGGTGTGTGTGTGTGTGTGTGTGTGTGTGTGTTGTGTGGTGATGGCTGGTTTAACCTATGAGCAGTGATCATCTCAGATGTGCAGCTCTGCCCAGCCCGAGACTCTAACTGGGGTCAGATGAGGCTACTTAAACCAGCCACCCACCACATACACACTCCACAGTGGCTCGTTTGCATAATAATTGCGAAACGCAGGACACACACACGCCAGTGAATGTCAAACCCCTTCTCATTAGTCATTTCGTGATCTAACCCGAGCCTGGTGTCCTCCCCAGGGAACGAGCCATCGCCAACAAGCTGGTACGCAAGACGGAGAAGAAGCTGAAGGAGGTGATGATGCAGGCGGAGGACGAGAGGAGACATGCCGACCAGTACCGCGAGCAGGTGAGCACACACACACACACACACATCATACAGGTTACATAGACATATGCATTGTTGTTGTTGAGGTCACATGGGCAAAACCCACCACTCTGATCAGACCATTTCCTTTCCAAGAGTGTTGAAAATGGTCCTTGAATATGAGAATGGGAGAGTCTCAATCCACAATAATCCTAATCCAGCCCTGCTGACATCTGTGTATATGAAGTGTATTAGAAAGGTTGAGGGCCTCAAAATAATCCCACAGTCCTCAATCCCCCCCCCCCCCTCTTTAAAAACATGATCAGTCCTAATCTGATCCCCATCAGTCCTCCTGTTCTGGGATTGCACTTCTCTTCTCTGCTCACCTCCTCTAAATTCTGCTCTTTCTCTGCCTTTCTCCTCCGCCCTGCTCCTCCTGCTCCTCCTGCTCCTCCTGCTCCTCCTGCTCCTCCTCTCCAGCTGGACAAGTCCATGGGGCGGCTGAGGCAGCTGAAGCGGCAGCTGGAGGAGGTGGAGGAGGAGAACTCGCGCTCCAACGCCCAGCGGCGGAAGCTGCAGCGGGAGGTGGAGGAGATGTCAGACAGCATCCAGAGCATGACCCGGGAGATCTCCGCCCTGCGCAGCCAGCTCAGGTAGGCCGCCGCCCCCTCCGCCTCCTGGACGCCCCCCTCGCCACCGTCACTCGGAGAGAGAGAGACACACATCGGTGTGTGGAGACAAGGGATTAGAGAGAGAGGAGGGCGAGCGAGTGGGGGAAGAGGGAGAGAGAAATGAAGGGGGGGGGGGGGGGAGAAGGCGGGGTTAGAGAGAAAGAGATGGGGTGGGGAGAGGGAGAGGGGGGAGATGGAGAGAGTGGGGGCGAGGAGGAGGAGGAGGAAGAGGGGTGGGAGGGGTAGAGAGAAAGATGCTTGACTTCCAGCTGAAAGGGGTGTGGGTTCGATCCACAACATCAGCAGTCTCAGATGCTGTGGAGAGTTCACTGTAAGTCACTTTGGATAAACACATCTGCCAAATGATGACCGAAAGAGGGAGAGGGAGATCAAGCAACAGTAATTGTTTTCATTTTGATTTGTCCCCTATTAACGTTCTATGATTTTGTTTGTTTGTTTTTGTTTTGTTTGTGTGGCATGACGTGTGTCCATCTAACATTGTTGTCATCTGTGTACATCACCACCACCATCACCACCCCCACCCCCCCCCCCCCCCCCCAGCATCCCTGAGTGGAGACCAGAGAAGTAGGTCCATTCGTCTATGTAGCACGCGTGCGTGGGTGTGGGTGTGTGTCTGATCTAGTGTGTGTTTGTTGTCTTGTCGCCTTTTTTCAAATGTCTTTTCATGTGTCTTTTGTCCTCCACTTATCCTTTCATCGCCGGCACTTCATTGTCCATGTTGTCTTTCTCTCTATAGACCGATTGCAAATATAACCATGAAAACAAATATTTTAATAAAAGATCATTGATCCCGATGCAGTCCTGATCATCATGGTGGGGGTGGCCTCCTCTGAACCGCCCCTGTCTCCCTCCAGGCGCCCCCCCTGCCCCTGGCCCTGCGCGGACGCAGAGCCCTGGTGGACGACCTCTCCCTGGAGAACTCTGACTCCGAGGACCCGCCCGCCTCGCCCACCCCCTCCTCGGGTCTCCGAGCACGCCCACCCCGTCCTCCTCGGACCCCCACAGCCTGGAGGCCCCACCCGCCTACGCCTTCCACAACGCCGCCAACAGCACCGAGTGATGTGCACACACGGCACTAACACTCACACACACACTCATACACACACACACACACACACACACACACACACACACACACACACACACACACACACACACACACACACACACTGACACACATGGATGAGGTCATCCCTTCATCCTCGGCGACTCAGAGGTGATGGGTGGGGGTGTACCACAGAAACACACAGTGGGTCATTATTTATAGACCTGAAATGAAAAACACATATCCCCCAAAACATAGCGCATACATGAAGAGTTATCAACACACACACACACACACTCAGACATAAACACATAAGACTCTTGCCTGTGTTTAAGTACACGGACATGTGGATTCAAACCACGGCTCGGCGATGAAGATCAGAGGGGACACATTAACGTCGGCGACCAATCACATGGGAATCTCGAGCGGCGCAAAAGCATGTCAATCGCAAGTGTGTGTGTCATTTGTTGAGAAAAGCTAAGCCCCCCCCCACCCCACCCCGCCCTCCCTCACACCCCTCAGGGTCCAAGCTAGGTCATGTCATGTCAGCTGATCCCACGGCGCTGTGCACAGCTTTGAATGAGCGGCGAATGCTAACGGCTACCATCGCTCGTATCCGCTACTGCGCTAATTTCGCTCTTAAAGCCAAATGTGTAACTCTGCAGCAGCTCCCTGGCGTAGGACAGGAGCGTTGGCTAACTCTCGGGCGGGGTTTAGACAATCGGCTATGTTACAGAATCGCAAGCATGCCAAGTGAAAAGGTCAAAGGTCCATGCGTTAATGAGAACTCGCCGACACGGTAAAAAACCCAATGTGTGTGTGTGTGTGTGTGTGTGTGTGTGTGTGTGTTGAGGCTATGCCCACCGAGTGCTTGTTCGTGAACTAACTTTTTAACATTTTTTCTAAATTGTGATTTGAACTTGACATGATACAACCTCCTAGTGTAAAGAACTACGAGCGGTAGAGAGAACCTGGTGAACAGGTGAAAGGTGACACTAGGGACCGAGGGTAACTCAGAGGGGCACTTCACACCGAAAGCGAATCTGAAGCAAAGGCTGCGACACCTCTTCTCAGAAACATCCGGGTGCTGGATTAGCATCAATGTTACCTCACGTTGTAACTGTCACGCAACAAGTCCAAATGATGTTTTTCATACCATGTTGTCATAATGATAGAAATGTAAAAAAACAATTAAAACAATACCATCGACGCAGAAAAAAATAAACACATCTACAGGCAGCCGTGCTAGAATGCATCGCCTGTATTCAGGTTGCCACCGATAATAGTGTAGGAATAGTACGTAGTTAGTTATTACAGTAGAGTGTACGTGTCATCCGCATAACTTAAGTCTCAATATAATACTTCTTACAGGAATTTGGAATTTGTAATTTTTTTTTTGGTTGATCTGAATATGAACTTAAGTTATCGATTGCTGGTTACTTTCCGTCAGTGTTTATTATGATTATGATTATCTGCATATCAGTGGTGGCTACCGATGGGTTTGGCTGATGCTTGGGCTGGGCCCTCCCCTCTGTACGCTCTCCTCAGCCTGCCGGTGTCTTGTGAGGGTTGGGGGCAGCGTTTGTGAGTCATCAGTGCTAATTAAGAGATGGTTATCTGGTCCGCAGATGACCGGGTGTTTAGTGCTGTCTAACATATTGAGCATTCTCTTTGCGTTTTTTTGCTGTATGTATTTTTTGCTTACAGAGGAAACCGAAAACAAGTGGACTTGGACACGTTGTGTACCATTGCAAAAACAACCTTAACTCTAGCCTGTCGAGAACTGTATAAATGTATCTTTTTACTCAAAGGAAAACATGCTTTTCTGCTTCTTTTAAAGATGGATGGGGGTCATTTTTAAGCAAATACATCAGGGTTTGTTTTAATCAAGCATCTTGTACATGTATTATTCATTTTGTTGATAAACTGTGTATTCTATTCTATAAAAAAAAAAGAGCATTTTTGTTTAACCAAATGGTGGGCGTACGGATGAGAAAAAGGGACTTTGATTTGTAATAGATGTAGAGTTAGTGTCATGGTAGATCTAGGTCAGCGTAGACGATGGCGAGCGTTCACACACCAGTCTGGATGTTTCCTCTCCTGAGCCTCTCGCCCACAAATGCTGTTAAGAAAATAATCGAACAACGGAACAAAAGAGTGTGATTTATTACATTAGTATTACACTGGCATCGGTATTGTGTCTAAAAACACTGTACTGAAGTAAAGGACAAGCAGGCTTTTAACTGATCATTGTTTGTTTGTTATTTTTATTCAAACTACTGAACCATTAAATTAAAGATCGATGCGTGTGGCGTTGCTTTAGGTCGACCCTTACTATTAATGTTGTTATTTTTACAGTTCCAACATAGATGTTGTCTTTTTAAACCTTGGCCTTGAAGATATCTCTGCACTTTTCATGTATGTTGTATTTATTATCCAGGAAATAAAGGTCTTTATTTGCATTTTTTGTTAAGGATTGACATAGCACCTGTTTGCCTGTATGACACAGCTTTACGTATGCAGACGGCTCAGACACAGAAACACAAAGCCATTGTGTGGCTCGGGTTTGTAGTACGACACATTTCCACGTCTACATTCAGATGTTTGCTGATTTGTTTCAATTGGGAATAAAGCGTATCAAGGATGTGTAGCTTAGACCACAGGTGGTGTTGTTTTATTTTTCCTGCTGGATATGTATATATATATAAATAATTAATATTAGTTCATGTTTTAATTAATTGCTAGATTATTTGGTGTATGTTGCTAACTAGAAGCAAGGGCATTCCAGATCTTTACCTGTTCATTATTGTCTTTCATGACAACTCCATTTTGGTGCAAGGGTGATAAATGTTGAATAATGTAATCACAAATCTGGTGTAAATTTACACGAGAGGTACATCGCAGTATGTGTTCACAAGCCTCATGTTCAACATATTGATTAATAAATGGCTGGAAATATTTCCAGCCATTTATAATGTTTTATGTTTGGCTATAAAATGATCACCAGCCCTCAACATCAATAGCAAGACCATAAAAAACAATGAACCAAACATTAGGAGTACATTAGGAATGGGATTGGCCTTGACTCGTAACCACTTATCACTCTTATTACACACACAATTATGTAAAGCAAGATGCTTTTGTTTTGCCATTATTGAATTAGATTTCGTTTGAAGGTTTGTTACTGTGGACAGTCTGCACCGTAGGCACCACGCACTGGGACTGACACAGCCATCTGACCTCAGCATCTGATTGGTCATTTTCTAGGTTTAGGGCATTTGGCATTTGTCAAAAGACAAATGTACTCATCTATAGCTCTCTGATATCCATGATATTTCTGGATTGACCATCAATTATTAATTTAGATGGAACACATTATCTGTTAAAGGGAGACATAACTGGTGTTTATGCCTTTATGTTTAAGATGCCTCATTTATGAACCATCTGAATGGGGTCACTTTATTAGAAATCACACAGGCTTATATAACACGTATTTATTATATATATATATATATTACAGAATGCACAGTTGGACAAGTAATAAATAAATACATATTAAATTCACAAATATCTAGCACAATTGACCTGGCCATATAATTTAGTGTGTGAATTAATAAACGTGTACACCTCTATGTACATGTCAATCAATATGACAAAATGTACTGCATTGTTTCTAATCAGTCGCAAAACTGAAATCACTGTTGGGTATCGAGATAACAAACTGGTTTTTACTCACATTTACGTGACTTGTCCTCCGCTACACAATATCCATGAACAACCAGTCGTTTTCGAAGGGAGGGATGAGTATGGGCTGGCACAGGGGGGTTTCCATAGGAGCGGAGAAAGACTGAGCCACCCCTTCAAAAGGCGTGCCTGTGTTGCTATCACACATTTCAAACGCACAGGAACTCTCGTGTTGTGCGCCAGAGTACATGTTAAGTGTTGACTTGTAATGGCTGAAGATTGAATGTGGATTAGGTTGGTTGTCTATGTCTATGTTTGACGGTGTTTTGGTAAAGGCCGTCTCACTTTGGCCAGCCAAAACACTTTGGGAGTGTCTCTGATCTCTGGTGTGATTGTTTAAGGTCAATACAACCTCACTCTGACAATTATCAACACCTCCATATCCATCTTTAACTTCCATACATTTCGAATGATCTGCCTCTGATCTACAATTAACAGTGTTCTGGATCTGGAGGGTCCCGGTCTCTGTGCAAGTCTCTAATGCGCGATTCACAGAGGATGTGGTGATGTCCTCAGAACACACCTCACCACCTTCCAATTCCCAATCACCCTCTTGGCACCCACACACGTTCTCAAAAAACTCCTCCATGCTCACGCAGTCTCGCTGGACCTCGCCATCCTCATCGGTGACCAAATCGGTCTGCAGAAGCTCCATCATGTCCGCCCACTGGTTCTCCACGGTGTCCTCCGCACTGGAAGGACACAGGTTCTGGAGGCAGGGGGACATATTCAGCATGGGCTGGACGTGTGCGAAGTCACAAGAGTCGAGGGACAGTGGGGACAGATCTGGAGAGAAGGACGGCGAGAGGGAGAGGGAGAGGTCAAGGTCATCGTCCAGATGGATCATGCCATCAGTGTTTGAGACAGATTTGGCTGGTGGGATGTGGTTGTTGTTCTTGTTGTTGTCGGTTTCTTTGAGACTTGCAGGGTAGACATTATCTTCAGACAGGTCGATGCAGGTTCTTTGGGAGGACTTTTCAACACTGGAGCCGGCAGTCTGAAAGACTACAGGTTTGAGGTTGATCCTGGTGTGTTCCAGGGAATTAAAGGAGATACATTTAGTTTGGTTCTCATTTCCGATCCTGTTTTGAAGCGCCGGTCCGGGTGCTCCGTCCCCCTGGCCCTTCCCTCTCCGGGTGTCGGACTGGGATTTGGAAAGGTGTCCCCAAAGACGCCTCGACTCAACTGGCTGCCTCTTTTTATTGAGCTCCATTTCACTGGAGCCACAGACCGAGTCAGAACCAACCGTTGGAATCCGCCGGTCAGTGTCTCTTGGTGTATTTGTGACGGGGTCTTTGGCTGGCTCACAGAGACAATCATCAGTGGTGGGTTTCATGGACAGATCTGGCGTTGCCAGCTTCTGGGAAGGTGAAGAGGGGGAGGTGTTGTCCTCCTTGGTCAGTAGTAGAGCAGACACTAGTCGCTGGTTTGCTGCCTCGATGTCTGTAAACTTTCTGTTGAGAGAGACGGGGGGGAGGGTGAGATCAATGCCATATCGCTATGGTTTTTGTACATTTAAAGGTGATGAAAACAGTAGGCAGGAGACAATAACAACCACACAGAGAAACACATTCATCTACATTCTTGGAGCGACTGCAGCATGATACCTCTGTATCATGTTGTGCAGGAAGCGCCGATGGTTGACTTGGCGCTTGGAGGGTCGTTTTTTGCGGGGTTTCTGGAGGGTCCTCATCATGTGTCCAGCGGCAGATGTCACAAAAGTGAAGAGGTCACAGCCCCGGGGAGCCACCCGCTCGAACCCGGGTTCCAGCGCAAAATGATTGGACGGTCGCATGACCATGGCAGGACTAAGTAGTGGATGAATGGTTGAAATTAGATATAGAGGCGTCATATATGAAACAACACAAGTAATTTTCTCTCAAAATAAATGAACACATTCATAGTATTCACAGTAAGTAAATAAACAATATTGTCCTTTTAATGACCAATTATTATTATAGCAAATCAAATTGCTATAATATAGTAGCAAATCAAATAGCTAGAATATGATTCAAATTGCATTTGCATCATAGTATTTACCTGCTTGATATAGAAGCAGAGATGATGTGAGAGTCAGAGAAAGGAATCAAGTAATGTAAAGAATGAACACCACATGCTTTTTTTACTATGTTTGTTTTTCTTGGCATTTAAAGAAGGAAAACCTACTCAGAGGTCATTTAGGGTAAGAAACTGTAAATTCATCACTTATTCATCGCTAGAGTAAAGCAATGATGCCTACAAATCATATATTATCTGTTGGTGCAATGCAATTAATGAATCTTAATTAATCTTAATCAATGACCATTTAGTAATGACAGAAAACCACACTTACCTTAATAGTTCTCAGGTTGCTGTGTGTCTCGCTGCATCTGCTGTGGGGTTCACCCCAAGGTGAGCGAATTAGTGGAGAGAGGCGTGGTTTTGATTATTCTGTGTGTGTGTGTGTGTTCTTACATGAGTGCGTGCATCTGTGGGTGCTTGTGTATGTGTATGTGTGTGTGTGTGTGTGTGTGTATGTGTGTGTGTTTGTGTGAGTCGGGTCTGTGTACGCAGATGAAGTCATCTGACATAAGCGTTGAGAAATCAATTGACAGAGGGAGAGGAAGTGAGAGACTATGGGACACATTCAAAATGGGAAGAGCCAATTATGTGAGAAGTCAACCGTTTGTGGAAGTGTGGGCACACGTACACATTGTCCGGCCCACTAAGGGCAGCTTGTTAAATACAAAGAGACACAGACACACACCAGTTAAGGCCGTTCACAAGCGCCTTCATTGATCTGCTTAAACTCTGGCCCTAATTATCACATTCTCAGTACGAAGAGCCGACATGGTTGCTAGTGGCATTCATTAGCACTCAGAAGAGACAGAAAGAGCGAAAGAAAGCAAGAAAAAACCAATATACGGTAGTCCTAATTGTTTTGGTGCACTGTTTTTTAATTAAATATCCGGAGATAAATCATTTTGGGGCCTTAACCTTATCATGATACATTTAAACCAGAGTGCCGTAAGGCAAACTGTCTTAATACTAACACATGAAAATTAATATTAACAAAAGCTTAATTAATTTTTCTTGCTCTAGGCTATATGGGCTGTCGTGGGAGATCAGTATTAAATGTGCCTAGAAGTGTAAAGACCATGGAGGTGCTGCACATGCTGCTACGGGAGTGGCTGCTATTTATAGTCAGCACATGTGTTTCAGACCAGGAGGCTACACTACTAGCATAATGGTGTAGCCTTGTCTCTTGCTCCTTAACCATTGGGGCAGTATATCATGGGTAAGTCACAAGCCACTGTTTCATAGACAGACAATGAAAATAATTATGATAAAAACATCTTCAGCTAAATGCCTACCAATATCTACTGTGAGGTAGGCTACTCCATACTGGACCCCTTAAAAGTACAAAATGTTCCTACATGTGGTGTTTTCTAACATTCTTCCCCAGCCTGCTGATAAAGTCTTATCACACGTTCTGTGGGACGCCGGCAGCACTTTGACCAAGAGAGAAGGCTTCCTTCACTCATAGAGGGGTCTCTGACAGGTCGAGAGACTGCTCCTTATCAACCAGTCAAATGAAAAGAAAACAGCCTGTTTCTTTGGGAAGGTATTAGGAAGCGTCTGTTTGAGGTATGCTTAAATATATTTTACTACTTAGACCATGAGGCAGAAGACAACAATTCAGTTATCAATTAATACAGAACCTCTGAAGAACCTATGTCACTGTAATGCAGTAGCCCCCAATGTCCATTTCTTAAAAAATGTGTTTAATGCCTTGGAATGAAGCGAAACGGCTGTTTTTCATGTGCAATAAAGCCAATGGCACAGAGGCTATTTTGTTAAAACAGTGACCCCCAGTGGTTGTGATGTTAATGAGCATAGCCCTACATTGAGCAAGCAGCATATTAATGACAAATTCCCCTGATTGTTCCACAGTGTTACAGCTATGAGCCGAGCCTGGGCATTGTTCAAGGCCCACCCGTACATCGGCAACGTGGTGGGATACACCACACTGTTTGCGTCTGCTGACCTCATACAGCAGAGCATGTTTGGGGGCCGTCGGCACGCCGGTGCAGCCTCTGACTTGGGGGATTTACCGCAGCCAGACACCAGCACAGTTGGTATTGACTGGTCCCAGACAGCCAAAGTGGCCCTTGTTGGTTTCTGTTTCCATGCCAACTTTAATTACCATTGGCTGAGGGGTTTGGAGAGACTGCTGCCCGGGGGCGGGGTCCACAAGATAACCCTGAAGGTGGGGCTGGATCAGCTTGTTGCAGCCCCTGCAACCATCAGTGCCTTTTTCATAGGTGAGTGTGTGCATGTCATGACGACATCCTTGTATTATGGATGCAGCTCTTTGCTGTGCATGGCTATGTTTCTGTTCTGAGAGATCAGGGTTGGCACATTCTGAACAGTTTCCATTTTTTGTATTAGGTCTAAGCATACTAGAAAGAAAAGACAACCCCCTAGAGGACTGGAGAGGCAAATTCTGGACTTCATACAAGGTAGCTTAAAAGGCTTTCCAAATATGAATATCCACATATATACTGTATATAACAGTGAAATAAAGATTCAAAGAAGTGTATTCATCACATACGCATACAGGATATGCAGTAAAATAAAAGGTTCCCTTTCTCTCTTGTTCTGTGTTTATACCAGACTGGAGTGGTCTACTGGTCTACAATGCAGGTGAGATTGTATTCATAATAATGCACATAATCCACAATAATAACCGATAATAATCAACTGTGCCATTTGTACTTTCTGTCTTTTGCACCTCACTTTCTCAGGCATTGAATTTCGCCCTGGTTCCTCCTGTGGCACGGACTGTGTTTGTTGGAGGCATCACCTTAGTGTGGACTGTTTTCTTGTGCCACTTCAGACAGCAGCGGACATCAACTACATCACAATGAATAGTATGCTGGACCAGAGCTGGACAAGAGCTTGTGATTTCAATACAATAAAACTATGAAAATTAAAAGTGAAGTGACATCATTTTTTTTGTATTATTATTACTTCATATTATTTTACATATCAAATTATTTGAATTCATATATGATTTGACAAGGCCTCTAGAAGCACTGTCCTAAATGATTTAAATTAGAACGTGACCCGTAGAGCCGGAAGCAAAAGCTGAACAGCCAATGAGAAGCGCGTGATTACGGAGAGTTGTTTATCGCGAGACCTCAGCGCTTCCTTCTCCCTTTTCGCTCCGAGTCCAAGATGGTAGGTGAAGTTACGGCGCTTTTAGAAGCTACTACACGAACTATCCGTGGTCATCCGCCTTCATATACTTCCCCGTTCTCTCCTATGCCAACAGATCCTTGCCCTAAACATTTTTTCTTGACAAAACAATGTTTCATTTTGATCGTCATACATATAATACATGGGCTTTTTCCTCGGTTAGCGTCGGCAACAGTGTTCCCACTTTAGCCGATGAATGATTTAATGTGGCCGCTACATTAAATGGTCATGTAATAATAGACAATAGACACATGGTTCAGTTTACTGGGTTCGTAGTCTAAACACATTCCATTGAGATATATTCCCGGTATGAGCATTTATTAACTGACCAGTGGCTATGAGTAGAGTTATGCTACCGCAGTGTCAACGTGTTCCACCTAACATCATTTAGATAACTAATGGCCACAACCAGTAAGCCTCAATGTAATGCGAGGGTTTTCGTTTCATGCGGAATGAGTTGTGTGTAGCAGTGTTTTAATAATTGCCATGATAGTTTATTGGCTGTCGGTGTAACCGTGGTGTTTGGATCATGCAGAATGAATATCCATGTTGGCTTAAACGTGCCCATAGCATCGTAGTCTTAGCGTGTTCCCCTCTCCTATCCGTCTAAAGGGAGTCGACATCAGACACAACAAGGACCGTAAGGTGCACAGGAAGGAGCCACGGAGTCAGGATATCTACCTGAGGCTCCTGGTCAAGGTGAGTCAGTTGTCTACACATTGACCTACCGGTTATTCAACCTGGAGATTCCTTTATATACTTGGTGATGTACAACATCTGTATTCACACTGCGCTGCCCACTGCTGTGTCTAGTTGTACAGGTTCCTGGCCCGTCGCTCTAATGCTCCCTTCAACAAGGTGGTCCTCAGGAGGCTCTTCATGAGCAAGACCAACAGGCCCCCCCTCTCCGTCTCCAGCCTGGTCAGTGGTCTCGTCCAGTCTACCAGTCCACTTTATGTGCATATGTGGAAATTAAAATGTTCCATGACAAACGTCAAAGGGGAAAGTTATTTCCAGAAATGCTTAAAATAACCTGTAATATACCTTATGACGTCTGTAGTACGGTTAACCATTTGCCCAAGCTAGAAATCAAAATGCTTGTTTTTATCCATGTGTAGTTGTGTCTTGTGTTGCGGTTGGCTGCTGTAATAAGCAGGCCACCCTACTTTTAAAATCTTAAGTTATCCATATATTGTGTGCTGCAAAGATGGTAAATCAGAGGGTAGATCAACAATGTAGTTAACACTGATGGGTTGTTGCCATTAATAACAATTTTGTTCCTTTCATTTGTAGATTCGCAAAATGGGGCTGGCTGGACGCGAGAACAGAACTGCGGTTGTTGTGGGAACAATAACCGATGATGTTCGGATTCAAAACATCCCCAAGCTCAAGGTAGTGTGCCATTCACATGTGTATGCTTCCATTTAACTGCAGCTATATCTTGTATTTCCTATTGCATGGTGGCTATAATTTGAGGTTTTCTATTCTTAACTGGACTTGACGAACTAGAGTTGAGCTTAAGCTTGAACTAGTTATCACAGCATTTTGCATTGTATCAACTCAAACATGCAGGCTTCTCCATAACTATAGTGTTTCCCCCCTCCCCAGGTTTGTGCTCTGAGGGTTACTGACGGCGCCCGCCGTCGCATCCTGAAGGCCGGTGGTGAGATCATGACCTTCGATCAGCTGGCTATGGCTGCGCCCAAGGGACAGGGGACAGTGCTGCTGTCAGGTGATGACCCTACTTGGACACCATGTCCTCGGCATTGCTGGAATCTCTTGTGTTCCTTAGTTTTGGTTTTAGATGCATCTGAGTCACTTGCTCTTGGAGGGAAATGCACTCCGAAAACACCGTTGTTGTTTGCATTCCTGATGTGCGTATGACATCACTACCTGTATGATCATCATTTCCTGCCTTTGATACTCCTAGACATGATGTGGTTCTCGTAGTAAACACCACTTCATCTATTGAACATTTGGTATTGTTATGCGTATGTACTCTGTATACAGGAACTACATGGTTGGCATGTTTTTGTTGTGGCAGGCTACCATAACCTCTTACTGAGATTACATCAAGTACAAAGTGGTGACTCCTAAAGCAGCTCTTTGGATTCTTGGACAATGCTTGAAAATGTTAACTGACTCTGGGGAGTGTTAAGATGTGGTGGTTTGTTTCTCGAGTGGGATAAAATGAGGATGTCGTATCATTATACACATGCAAGCTTTCATACAACATGGTGTCAGCAAATTCTTATGCATAATTTCGTTGGTGATATGTTTGCAAATAGAGATGGGGTGATGTGCTAAAATCAATGTCTTCAGCTTTTAAGTCAAACTGCTACTTGAAATGCAGCGGTTTTCAAACAATTATAGAAATGATTTGGTTTACTCTTTAGTCAGGTTAGTTTGGTGTAGAGCCTCAAACATTCGGTGAGGTTAGTGTGCTCATGATGCTCTTGCATAGTCTGAAGTGTACCTCTTATAACGTTTGCCTTATTCTCCAGGACGCCGCAAGGCCAGGGAGGTGTACAGGCACTTTGGAAAGGCCCCTGGAACTCCTCACAGCCACAGCAAGTATGTATCATTCCTGTGTTTATGCAATTTAAACACACAATCATGCCTCTACAAAGGGTCATGTAAGATGCATGTATTCCAGAAGTTGTGTCGTTGACATGTTTGTGATTTGCAGTGTTCAGGCTTGTGTTTATTTGACCCAAGACATCCTCCAATGTCATCTTATTGTGATATCAAAGCTAACCTTTTATCCTCTGCTTTCAGGCCCTACATCCGCTCCAAGGGCAGGAAGTTCGAAAGGGCTCGTGGTCGCAGAGCCAGCCGTGCCTACAAGAACTAATTTGTCTTTTTGTTTTCCATGCAGTCTAATTCAAATAAAGATTGGATATATAAAAGAATGGATTTTGTTGTTTGTTTTTCTTTAAACAGTCTAACCTTTTGAATATTTGTGTAATTGTTTGAAAGTATTTGCCATAGTGACTGACTTGCATCATTTATATATGGGTTTGCGCTTGAATGGTAATCAAACCAGATACTTGCGTTAATGTGGCTTTGAATATATTAAAATCATGGCATTTCGAAATAATATGGTGCCATTATAATTTTCCTTGCCGGGTCAGGAAATCATGTCCTGTTAATGATTGGAGAATGTCGGTGGGTGTTGCAGTGTTTCCTTATCACCATTGGACTTCCTCCTTGGCTCTTAAAGCTGCGCCTCCATACTTCCTGGAGCTCACTGGAGCTCACAAGAGTGCAAGAGTCCCGTTTTCTTCCCGGTGGAGCCACAATGAGGTACTTTAATATGGCGTTTTTGAATGAATGTTGGGGTCTGGGGTTCTTTTGTTCTGCTTTCGCACTTAACGGTGTTCAACTGAAAGCTGATAGCTTTGTCAAAATAACATGTTTGTCGTTTTGCTCGTTACTGCTTGCTAATGTTGCCATTGACTGTCTTTCAATTACTGCTAGTAAACAGTCAGGCCAGAACCATTGTAAACCATGAGGAGTCTGTGGTTGAAATGTCCTTCAGCGGTAAACGGGTGTACTTTATGAATGCCGTCGGAAGGGCTTTTTGTTATCCAGCGAATGCCAGCTAACCTGGCTAACAATAACTGACGTATGTGGCGCTAGTCCACCATGCTAACCACTACTTCCAGATGAACCTTCAGTGTCTGCTCACTTTCATATATCTTTGTTCCAGTCTCTATGGCAGAAGGTTCATTGGCTCGAATAAATGTGTACAATTGAAATGTTCGCGTTTCTTAGTGGCGTAGAATTGTCAAGTAAACGGTGTTGTGACAGTTCACCCATAAGATAACGTGTGATGATGGGCTGGCAGGTCAGAAGTTGAGGACACATTTGAGTGTATTGCGACTCTCTGCGTTCCTCGTGGATCGTCTTATAAAATGCTGCGGAGACATTCAGAAACGAGCGCTGTCGTTGTACATTAACGTACTAGTATCTTGAGTCTCCGCCCAACTAGACGAGGACAATGTTTATCAGTCTTGGACATCGTTCCAGTATCGATCGGTGTCTGCGCTGCAGTTTATACAACATTCATTCAGTAATATATTAATTACAAGTCGTCTGCAGTGAATTGCCCCGTCGGATTTATGGTGTCGTGCGCACACAGTTGAGTTACTGTTCCCAAAGAACGACTCGTACTTGTTGAAACGACCATGTGAGGATCGTAAAATGATACACACTGACACAATGCTGTGGTTCATGACATATCCACTTTATTTGCCCAGTTCAACCATCACCACCACAGATGACAAGGTTTTAATGTTATTTTGATTCAAAGGCATTCCATTCATTTAGCATTCATTAATTTCCTGTACTTCTGTCATACACCTTTTGCCTTATTTATATTCAAATTAAACTGTTTGTCTCTTCCAAAAGTTGCCCAACAGTGGGTGTAATCCAAATTGTTGATACAACTTGTGAAAGCGAATCATGTCGTCCGAAACGTTTGAATGTGAAAACGACTTTTTAACTTGCCAAGTAAGGCCTGTGACTCATGAGGTTTTTCAATCAAGTTGCATTTTTAAACAATTTAAGGTCAAAGTTAATTCTCTCACTTCCACTTTTGATCATAAGTGTTGCCCACAGTTGGGTAATTTTCTGCTGATGACATTGTTCCCCTCCATTGTTCAGGCACACGCGTCTTTGGGAGGGAACGTGACGCTAGGGCGTTAGGAAGACATCAACTATGACGTAACGCCAAGACCCCACTGGAGTTGTTTTTGTTTGTTTGTTTGTAATTGATCCTGTGTGTTGATCTGGCTCTGCTGCCACATTCAGACTCAGATTTGTGTGTGTTTGGGGAAGACATGTCACACTACTGTTAACGAAACAGACCTCATTCACTCCTCCTGACGAAATGAAATGACGCAAAATATACTTCCTAATTGAAATGGCACTTAGGAAATACCTTTGACATAAAAATGTGTATTTGTTAGTCTTAATTGTAAACGCTAATTGTTTCACTTGAGTCTTATGTTATTTAAATTATTGTGAATTTAAATAAGGCTTCCTACGTCCATCCTTTTTCATGTTTTAATTTAACAGTTACAAACCTGAATAGCACTTTTCGCCTGAACTTTATCAATGAGAGCTTTATAAACTTCTGAAACAGACTGGCCTTTGAAAAGCTTCATTTTCACTGGATTTATACTCCTTGGAACTGGAAGCTTCTAAGGTTTTTGAGTGAATTTTTTTTTTAAAGCTGACTTCATGGAATAGGTTTTGGACTGAGCATATCAAAGTCTTGCTTAATTCCATCCTCCAATTGTATGAAATACAAGTCGTCCGTCCAGTAAATACAGAGACTTGTTTTTTATTCTTTAAATTGCCTGCTGAACCTAGTGAGTTAAATCGACAAGGATGCGATCCCCTGAGCCTCGCACGCCTCCCCCGGCCGAAGCCCTCCTCCACGGACAGTTTGCCAGCTGGGGATCAGGCAGTAACAGCAACAATAACAGCTGTCCCAACAGCCCCGGGGGTCCTGGGGGGCTGTCCCCGGCCGCCTCCCCCACCCCGTCTCTGGCGTCCAACTACGCCCTGACCCTGACACACACCCACATCCACGTCCAGCGCCTGTCGCCGCGCACGGGGAAGGAGGCCCGGCTCCTGTTGCCGCTGTCGGAGCTGGTGGGCTGCAGCTGCCCCCGGGCACCGGCCCCCCCACTGCTGGTGCTCTATTGGTATCCCCCAGGCAAAAGGCGGAAAGGGGTCTCCCGGCGCCGGCAGCTGAGGGCCTACCTGGCGGAAAGCAGGCCCGAAGCGGAGCGGTGGTCCGCAGCTGTCCAGTGTCTGCTCCAAGGGGTGACGGTTACTGCTGACACGGGTGAGTGTGTGTGTGTTGGTACTGGTGTGTACACGTCTGTGTGTCGTGTTGCAGCATGCATGCTGCCCCGCTTGCTGGAATGTTCACTGAAGAATTCTATCCTCATGTTATGGTTCTTGTTGTGATTCTTAAAGTAATTTCTAACTTATAACTAATTCTAATTTATAACTACAACTAACTTTCCAAAACAAAGTCAGGTGTGAAAGATTGTCACCCAGTATTATTTATCGGTTAGATTGCTATGTTTTTTCCCGTATTAGAATTCCAAGTATTGGGGAACTGACAAGGAAACCGACACTAACAGAATGCTGTGATTTCATTATTTATGCAAGCTTTCAGTGTGTTTTTGTTTTCATGAGAGCTTCCTAATGTTTTCCATGTCTTTCTGTCTCTGTGCTCTTATCTCTCCCGCACACACGGTCTGTATCCTCAGTGTTAGACGTAGAGACGGAGAGGGTCGCCCATGACAGCTAGTCCACACATCCCTCCCACTTCCCATCACCATATGCCCCTGAGACCACACTCACCCAAGTACATTTTAGAGCCCTGCTTCATGTGTCACTTCTTTGTGGATGCCATTTTTGTGCTATCTGCCCCATCTTCTAATTTCACCCAATGCCCTTATCCTAAGTGTTCCCTGTTTCTGCCTGTATTCGCACCATCTCGCTCTGTCAATAATCTGTGTACACACACACACACACACACACGTACGTATTTGGGGGGGAGTTTCAATTAATTTCCAGTGGAGAGCGGAATAAGTGGGTTGAGAAAAAGTTAAGGTTAAATATCACAGTTTCCTCGTAAACGGCTATGACTAAGGTCACAGCAGCAGCTGACTGAGCATATGATGTAAATGTGTGATGCAAATCCTATTTCCCAAATACCATTGCGTTACCAAGCCTCAGTAAACACACCCAGGGCTGCCGCCACGCTAGGGTGAAAACACAGGGAGAGATGGCAGAAGGTCACTTCTTTGTAGCCTTGTTTTGCACTGTTGCAAAAGATCATCCTCCACCTTATCTCCTGCATTTTAGTGTCTGCATCTGCTCTAATCTAATCTGCCGCCCGTCGCTTGTGTAATCTCCCAATTAAACACATTGCTTTCTTTTTTATCTTGACATCTCTATTTTATATTGCTTAATATATTTGATTCTTACAGTCTTCAGCTTGATTGTCAGTATCTTGCTTTTATTCATTTTGTGCTGAGCGTATGATGTTGGTTGTGTAATCTTTGCTTTCTTGATAGTGGTTTAATCTTTTAGCCTATGGTGGTGTATGGTGAGAGAACCCTTGAGTTAGCGCAGTAAGTTAGCACTGCTGTGTTGTATATGTACTGCTTTAGTTTATCAAAGCAATTTAAAGTGTGATGGATCTTTATTGCTGCATTCTGTAGTCGGGCTGAACAATTAATCAAGGTGTTATCCAAATTGCAGTATGGTCAAGGGCAATATCCAAATGACAGGAGCTGTGATTCTTAAAATGTTTTGATAGGGTAAAACATGTACATTGATAACACCATTATAGGCTAAATGAAGTACTGTAGGGCTGCACAGACGCCCTGACCTACATATATTCTTCTCCAGATGGAAGAAAACATTTTTTGCTTGCTACCGATCCCAACAAACACCACATTATTATTTTTATTTAGTTTTCATTTTTTCAGTGAAAATGACAATTGTGATGCATTTTGCCATATCGTTCAGCCCTATTCTGTAGTCCACTGCAGTAGTCTCTGTATTGAGTGCTAGACCCGTATTCTTTTAACCAACTGTATCTGTAAGACATGCTTGATGTAGTTAAAGTGAAATTATGCAATGTGAAGTTGAAGCTATTGAAGATGATTCAATAATGGAACAATTTATGGTAGCATACCTTGCCAATGCCTTCATGTGGGGATTGCTATGCTGATACTGTGAACAATCACTGCCATTATTCATGGTTTTATTCTTTTTCTAGAGTTCTCAAGAAGTCTGCTACCTCGTCCACGTCGGCTACTGCTGTTAGTCAACCCCTTCAGTGGGAGGGGTCAGGCGATGCAGTGGTGTCAGACTCACATCCTGCCAATGGTCAGAGAGGCTAACATCAGCTACAACCTAATACAAACAGGTAACATGTATACACACTCAAAGCGAAGAACCACGCTTGCTTGATATGAACACGATAGTTCACATCAGTGAGTTGCTTAGACGACGTTGGCTCATTTGAATGTGTTCCCCACAGAGCGCCAAAACCATGCGAGGGAGCTCATCCGAGAGATATCGCTCCCAGAGTGGGATGGCATCATTATCATCTCTGGGGACGGCCTGTTGCACGAGGTTCGTAAACTAGTGCTGTTCAGCATCTGGGGACAGGCTGCTGCTGTTTCTATGTCGTTAGTGTTGTTCTCAATGGCCTCTTTGTGTGCTGGCTGTAGGTGATTAATGGGCTGATGGAGCGCCCCGACTGGGAGCAAGCAATAAAGATACCTGTAGGAATTCTCCCCTGCGGCTCTGGAAATGCACTGGCCGGCTCAATCAACCATAATGCAGGGTATGTGTGTGTGTCTCTCATTCCTCCGGGTTTCTGCCCGGTCAACATTCATTCATCAACACGTCTATAAATGCTTTAATGTGGATGCAGATACGCAGGGTGGTTACCACATCTGTTGTAATCGAGGTGAACCTTAGGACTTCAGACACTTGATAAGCCCTAGCCCTAGCGTGGAGCGATCCGCTGAAATCACTAACTGCTTGTGTGATTAGGCATTTTCAATCACTATTGTCCAAAGTACTTTATTTTTAGCAGTTTCCTTTAGCTATGACGTTACAATCTGTTTCCATCTTGTCATTGTAATTATTCAGTGTCACATGGAAAAGAGCACTTTCTGTGTTCTCTGTTAACAATAGAAGAGGGGGTGAACTACCAGCTCTTGGAATAAGCTGACATAATCATGACCTATTTATCTGGACCAATATACCTCTTACCCAAGGAGTGTATTGACCTATTGTCTGACAGGAAGAGCCATGAAGTTGCATTGTTGTTGATCGTCCCTCCCACAGGTATGACATGTGCCTTAGGGAGCCCCTCCTTCTCAACTGCTGCTTTCTGCTCTGTCGGGGTGGGGTGCGACCCATGGACTTGGTATCCGTGACAACCAGCCCGGGTCCCGCGCACAATGGCCGCAGTGCCAGTCCCAGAAGACTGTTCTCCTTCCTGTCCGTTGCATGGGGCTTTGTATCCGACGTGGACATTGAGAGTGAGAGGTGTGTGTGTTTTATTCTGTGTTTTAAAAGTGAAACTACCCCATGCCTTTGTGAGACCCGCCTAACCTGACCCCCTGTGCCCTGCTACATCAGGTACCGTGGTCTGGGCTCTGCCCGCTTCACCCTGGGCACCCTGGTGCGCATCGCGTCCCTGCGCTCCTACAAAGGCCGACTCTCCTACCTCCCTCCCTCGGTCGTCACCCACTCTCCGGACGGCACCCCGCCGCCCCCGAGGAGACCCCTCTCCCGGAGCATCACGGAGGGTCTGGAGGGCTTCTGCAAAACACCCATCCACCGCACCTCCTCCGACATGGGTATCAGCGAGCAGAGGAGCCTGCGGCGGAGCGACGGCGAGCGGGAGCGAGAGATGGAGCGGCAGAGGGAGAGGGAGAGGAGGCGACAGAGGGCCAGGGGCGGTGGCAAGGGAGTCGTTAGGGCAAGCAGCTTGGCTGAGGACAGGGAGAGGGAGATGGAGGGAGAGGATGGGCCACCCGCGACCAACCGCGTGTCCCAGGGCCAACCCGTCGCGGAAGAGGACGAAAGGGTGGCAGGGAACGAGGAGGAAGAGGAGGGCGTCGAGCAGGACTCCAGCGAGATGGAGGAGGACGAGAGGGGGAGGGACCGGGAGGGTGGAGGCGGCTCCGCGGAAGGAGTACCACAAGTCGGAGGCGTGGACGCGGGTCACAAAGCAGACGAGGAGGTGGAGGCTTGCTTCAGTCTTCAGGAGGCCAGACAGATGTTGAGGAAGAACTCTGCGCCTTCCAGCCAGATTGCAAACGCCCTCTTCAACCAGCCTCTCAATCAGCAGGCCAACCCAGAGTCTGGGACGTCGTATGGCGTAGAGGAGATGGACATGAACGGCACTTACTACCAAAGGGACCCGTACCCGCTGGACACCCGGGAACGATCTCTGACTATTTCCTCTCCCTTCCGCCATTCCCCGTTCTCCTACAAGCCCAAGCCCCTGGACCAGAATCAGAATGTCTCCCGGCCCAGACCCCTCTCGCTCCTCCAGCACTCCCATTCGAACTCCCTGCCTCCTAAACTTCCTTCCCTGTCGCTTTCTCTCTCCCCGACGCCACCGTCCTCGCCCTCCTGCGCCTCCCCCCATGCCTCGTCCTATCTCGTCCCTCGCCCCAACACCCCGGGCTCCACCTCCCCCTCGCCCTCCTTCCGCACGCCGTGCTCCTCCTTCAACTTTGACCTCGCCGATCCGGCTGGCTCCTTTAAAAATCGTCCATTTGCCTTGCCTTTCAACCCCCCGAGGGACGACCTGCTGCCCCCTCTGGACCAACCACTGCCCACCAGGGACTGGGTCACCATCGAGGGAGACTTTGTCCTGGTTCTGGCCCTCTACCAGTCGCACCTGGGGGCCGACCTCCACGCCGCCCCGCAGGCCAGGTTTGACGACGGGCTCATCCACCTGACCTTTGTGCGGGCGGGGATCTCCAGGGCCACATTGCTCCGGCTGTTCTTCGCCATGGAGCGAGGAACCCACCACTCCTTGAGCTCGCAGTACGTCAACCATGTGTCCTGCAGGGCCTTCAGACTGCAGCCTCTGTCCACGCGGGGAACCCTGACTGTGGATGGGGAGCTGGTGCCCTATGGGCCTCTTCAAGCACAGGTCAGTGTGGTGGAGACAACAGGCTCTTTGTTTCGCCCCTGTCTGCTCGACACACTGCTGCAGTTCAGGGCTGGCGGCTATATTGAGGAAAAGTAAAACCTGATATATTGTTGTTGCTACCACCTACAATGTAGGCCTTGTCTACAAACCCATGGTGCACGATCTTGTTTACTTGCATTCACACATGGAGCACACATTGAAACTAAACTATATGGGAAATGTTGAATGATGTTGAATGAACTACATTCGCAATCTAGGAACTAGGACTTGTTTTGGATAGTTTTTGCCATTTCATGGCATCATTTTAAATGATGAAGATAATTGTAAAAACACTTTATAATAGAAGGATGACAATGAAGAAAGCCTCATACATTACTAATTTGACCTTAACAGAAGAAAATACCTCCACATCTTTCACTATTTGTGTTTTTCTGTCTCGAGCCAAAATGTTCTATTTTGCAGTGTCAAAAGTTTTTGCCATCTGCTGTGTTGTTAATCATCTGCCGTTAGGCCTCTGCCAATGGTTTAAATGCGTATTTCTGTTTATCTTCCTAAAGGTTCACCCGTCCATGGCCCGTCTAATCGTCGGGAGCTCTGAAGAGAAGATTACTAGATTCTGATTGGTCAAGCTCATCAACCCCACACGGCACTCTCCTGAATTATGTCATCTCTGTTGCCGTCCACAGGAGAAAGCCAACATAAAATAAAATATAAAGCCCTGGATGCCGGCTACCGCATGTCAGGGCTTGAGTAAAAGGGATTGTTCCCCGTGTCAAACGTTGCGTGGAATATGATGGCAGAGGGATTAATAGGACATTTCAAAATGGATGAAAGGGATGCGTCATTGCACAGATTGGGGTCAGATTACCATGAGAAGGGGGAGAAATGGCATGGCCATGAGATATAACATGGAGGGGGAAAAAAGTGAATGTTTCTGGACTTGTTTATGCAGCCAGTGCATGCGTTTGATGTATACATTCTCGTATGCATGCATGCAGGGAAGCACTACTTGCTCTTGCCTTACGATGAGACGATAATGGGAGTCGATGCCGGACACTAATGGAGAGTCTTATAGAACACGGTCAGATTAATAGAGCCACGACCCCATAACAAATGCAACCCCCCTCCTCTCTTAATCCATTCATCCAGAACCAGCCGTCCCACGTCCACCCACTGCACTGTACAAATAGATTTTGATCACAATTACATGGATAAGAAATTAAAAACAAATTTGTCCACATATCGGTGTCCGTCCATTGCCGAACAACCATGTGTGCGTACATTAGCGAACACTCGTGGCGCCTAGGTTCCATTGTTTTGTAATATGGTGGTCTATTCACTTGCATTCATCACAGGAAAAGGAGGCGGGGTTACGTGTGCCCTGAAGGGTACTTCCTGGTGTGAATGCCAACCAATAACAGAGTAACAGTGGAGGGTCAGGCTGTACAGGGTTCACGACATCACAGACAAGAACAGCTTTGTTAAATGGTGGCCATTACTGAATTGATATGTTTACTTTTATTTATTTATTTTTAGTTTTTAGTTTTTTTTTGTAAATGGATGCACAATGAAGTTGGTATCAGATCGAAGCCTACACCTGTCCCCCTTCGTAATGAACATGTGTCTCAACAATGCAGGTTCTCTGTCACTCCTTTTTTAGGTATAACATCTTTAGCTAACAATGTAATCACGCACAACATCTCACCTCAAGCATCCCCAACCTGTTTGTCGACTTTGTAGTAATCTGAAGAATTTATCCTGAAACCGTCTTGTAAAGTGCAGCAACCGTTGAGATTTAAAGCAAGGCAAGAAGCATAACACTAAACTGTGCTGCTGTTAAACTAAGGTCTTGCTGTAAGCAATACAAACAATAATCTGACATTTAAATTACATGGATTTTAAAGGCCCTATTACATATGTTCAAATGGTAGCAAGTACTTATGGGATGTGCTTTTAAAGACCATTGATTTAATACTGCTGATTTGTTATGCTGCACTGTTTACAGGCAAGCAGGCTTAGAAAAGCTTATGATCAATTATCACAGCGTGTAGAGTTTCCTACCAAGAGATCAGTACTAGGCTGGAACATGTAAAACCATAACTAGTTAACTATGTACATTATGTGTGACTGGGCAGACTGCCTAGCCATCCTACTGTATGCATTGGTCCTGCTTGAACAAAAGAATGCCTTGGTACTCTTTGACTGTATATGTTGACTCTCAACTGTCTTGCCTTTGAATCGGCTGTTATTCTCGGGCTCGCTGTGGCCCCTCTTGGTAGCCACGTAATATACCTTTATTTTTTACAAGCCTATACATTAAGTGAATGGAGAGTTGTGAATCAAGAAGAAAGGAATCAATTAAATTATTGTCTGACTGTTGTTCTTGCGACAAGATATTGATCATGACAAATCTACTGAACGTTTTTGATATGTATGGCCACAGTAGACCATTATATTTTGTTATGACAATGTTTGGGGGTTGACCAGTCGATAATGCCAGTAAGATCACGTCTGTAGTCGACTGCTTGTAATGCAATTGTAATTATTACTAAAATGATTATATCTATATATAATGTACACTTAATAGTTATTTGGTTTGAAATACATTTAACTCAAAGGTTTCTCATTGCCATTTTAAATGTTATTTTGCAAAACTTTTTGATCATGTAAATGTTTTGAGCAAAATACAAGTATCAACAGCAATCTACAATGACATTTATCGTGTCACGTGCAATATAATTACAAACAAAAATATCTTTAGTTTACACTTTGAAGGATCTATTTAATCAGATTGGCCCTCCATAATTCTGTGTAACTTTTTGTTTTTAAATTTGTTGTCCTGCCATAGACCCCTTGAAATGTTTGTTTTAATAAAGCCCATTTGACAAATGTATACCACCGATCAAATACGATGACTGACACTTCAATTGATATATTTTAGTACAAGTATATAATTATCTATAACCTAGATTTTCTTAATACTCCATTATCATTTTAGGCTTTTTATAGATACATAAACTAGTCAGAAAACGCATGATATCAAATTAAAAGAACGTCTAACATGAAAGTCCAAGCTGTTTAACCTCACTGACACTGCAACACTAATGCAGAATAGTGAGAAATCAATGAGAATGGATAATGAGACCTCAGCGTTGGGAAGCAGTGTCATGCAGAGCGACCAGGAGCCCCACGTCACTTCCGTTTCGCCACCTTCTTTGTCTGTGGCCCTGGCTGCGATTGCGCAGGACTGTTATCTCTTCATTTCCCTGTAGTTTTGAGGATATATTCACATATATATCCATATCTTTCCGCTGTTGAATGACAGTCGACTCTGAAACATTTATGCCTAAAAGCAAACCGCCAAAAATGGATGACCTGGACTACAGTAAGTACTGAATCGCCGCTGTGTCGCTGTGCTGTCGCTGCGGGAGCTAAAGCTAGCGGGGTCGCCAGCCACATGTTTATTTGCTTTAACGTGTAACACGAGATTCCATACAGTCATGCCGTCCCCGGGGTTCGTTTACGCCGGAAACACCACATCGCGTCTCCATTTCACTGTTCGTTTGTGTCGTTGTGTGATTGTGTGTGTGTGTGTATCATTCGTTGATTGTTTAAAGGGAGTTCTCTCAATGCAATATAACTAGATGGCGCTCGCCTGCATAATGTTACTACACTGCTTATTGCACAACAAATGGGCTATAATAATAATAATAATAATAATTACTATAGAACTGATAGGCAGCCAAACAATCAGCCACCTAAAGCCACTGGCTGTCCTGTAATTCATCAGACTGTGGGCGTGGTTGTTGTTCAAGTGCAGCTGTCATTGTGCATAGTCTAGTCAGGGGTCTGGACAATACAAAGGAATTCCCCTTGCACCATCTACTACGTGTCTGTCTGTCTCTCTGCTCTGTGTGTGTGTGTGTGTGTGTGTGTGTGTGTGTTTCAACCACCATTCGTAGGGTGGTGCAGTTTCAAATAAGCTTTGTATGACTTGGATGGAAGCATAAAATAGACCTAAAAATAAAACAAACACGAATAAAATCAAAATAGACATTACATACATTATACTAAATAATAAATACGCAAGCCTTTAATGCCCCTATTACTATATGATTACGATTACTATTCCATTTGTGGGTTGAGGGTTCTATAAATCCCCAGGGTTCTATAAATAAGGCACATACAGTGCATGGGAGGAAATGCAGTTTGCATAACGTTTCAGTTATAACCAGACAGTCCATGAACCACGGCCATAGTCTAATGTTAGCAAATTGTGTTGCCTACTGTGAATGAAGATTACATATTAACTGCCATAAACATGAACCATTTGAGTGTGCTCTCATGCAGTCCTCCCAAAGCATGCACATGTCACAACCACACCACTCTATTCATGTAAATTCTTCTGCTATTATCTTCTATAGGTCTGACTACTAACTACAGTCTGCACACAGTTGTCAAATAGCGGGTGTGAACAAACTCGGTCAACATCCAAGGGAAGAAACAGAAGCGAGATTATAACACAAATTACTCATTTGCGGTGATGAATGCGATACGATGGTCACCACATTCTGTTAATCTGCTATGCTCATTGTATTGCTTATTAATGTGACCACACATTTCCTTCAAATGGTTGCATTATAGTGTGTCTTTTACACCAGCGTGTGCCCGGGGAATCACCAGGCTGTGTATTACTCACCCTGGTCGTATCGTGTCCCTCTAACCTGATTTGGCGCATCTGAGGCAGTGGCAGCAGTAACGATGACACTATATTCTCCAACTCTTCCCGCCCAAGTCCCAGTAGACCTGAGCCCGGAGGAGCGCTCCGAGCTGGAGGACATCCGCAGGAGGAAGGGCGCCCTGCTGCAGGAGATCCAGAGGCTCCGGGAGGAACTGAGGGAGGCCATCTTGGAGGTGGAGGGCCTGGAGAGCAGCACAGAGGGCAGGTAAGAAGGAGATGCGCTGCACCACTGAAACTTCCCCTGTTGAGAGCTGCAAGGTTTGTTTTTGTTCATAATTCAGTTGTTTTTTTTCACTCAACAGCAAAACTCTACAAAAAAGTAGACATGTTGCGATGGGGAGGAAGAAATTCAACATGGACCCCAAAAAGGTAGCACTGTTGGGATGATCATTCTCCTGTCAGGGTGGCTCATTTGTTAGTGCATTTGTTTTGTTTTGTTTTGTGAAGGCAATTTAAATGTTTTTAAATCCACTTTGTAGGGAATAGTATTTCTCGTGGAGAATGACTTGCTACGACACACTTCAGAGGACATCGCTCAGTTCCTCTACAAAGGAGAAGGCCTCAATAAAACCGCTATCGGGGACTATCTTGGAGAGCGGTGAAATTTCTCTTGCTTCTCTTGCCCCATTCTCTCACTCACTCACTCACTCTCTCATACACAACCTCCTGGCACTCTTCAGCTTGCTGCCATATGCACTTGTTTCATGTGACGTTCCTCCTGCAGGGATGACTTCAACATTAAGGTGCTGCAAGCCTTTGTTGACCTCCACGAGTTTACCGACCTCAACCTCGTCCAGGCCCTCAGGTGAGCATTAGCCTTGTCGCCCTGCAGCCTTATACGAAGGCCATTTCCATGCTAGTGTCAGTACTGCGTGCGCTTGTTTATCCTGTATATCTAGCCTGTTGACTTAACACCCCGCCCCCCTCCTTGTCTCCTCGCAGACAGTTCCTGTGGAGCTTCCGTCTGCCTGGTGAGGCACAGAAGATAGACCGGATGATGGAGGCCTTTGCTCAGAGATACTGCCACTGCAACCCCGGGGTCTTCCAAAGCACTGGTAATACACAGAGCGCCACATGCTTTCCACACGCTGCTGTATCTCAACAGCTGTGCCACGTATTCTGCGCTTTATTAACTGCATGTTTTGCCTGCTCCTCTTCCTCCTCCTCCCAGACACGTGCTACGTGCTGTCCTTTGCGATCATCATGTTGAACACCAGCCTCCACAACCCCAACGTGAGGGACAAGCCGGGGGTGGACCGCTTCATCTCCATGAACCGCGGCATCAACGAGGGAGGAGACCTGCCGGAGGATCTGCTTAGAGTACGTGACCCAGCCCATCCCACTCCACCCGTCACAGTGGGACTCGGGGTATTTCAAAAGATACAAAACCATGGAATACATTTATCTATTATGCTCATCCTGTTATCCTTTCCCCCCACCCCCCACCCCTCTAGAATCTGTATGACAGCATTAAAAACGAGCCATTTAAAATCCCTGAGGACGACGGCAATGACCTGACGCACACCTTCTTCAACCCCGACAGAGAGGGCTGGCTTCTCAAACTGGGTGAGGGGACACGTTTGCCGGGCGGCTGCAGCAGAGGGTGTCGCCTGCTACTCTCTGAAGAGAGGGCGCTATATCTGGTTGGAAATTAACCGCACGATGTCCACGCTGCTCCACTTACACACGTCTTAACATTTCAGTTGGTTTTCCCTTTTATTTATTTTTTTAACCTATTTTTAACATGCGTACGCGATGAATCGCCCGTTACGTCCGGTGTGCTACTGTGCTCTTTTCTCTTCTATGCCTTTGTGCCTGTCAGTCTTCCTGTCTCTGTACTCTTATGAAAATGGAAAATAACAATACAGACGGCTTTGGTTTGGTATTTGCTTCTGATGATTGGTTCACTGTCCATGTGAATCCACGATGAGCTCGGACAAAATCACGTTCTCGAATGTAACCCATTCTTTCTTGCATGGTGGGGGGGGGGTGGAGCGGGGGGCTGTAATTGGTGTGTGACTAATACTATCTCCTTCCTCTTCTTCCCCCCCCCCCCCCCGCCTCCTGTCGTTTCGCTCCTCTAAATCCTCTGGTCCCTGTTGTCTCTGCTTCACCACCACCTCCTCCTCCTCCTCCCCCCTCCACTGCGATTTCCACACTCTGCCGCCGCTGCCGTTGCTGCTGCTTGTCTCTCAGGAGGTATGTATCGCTCGAGTCAACCGCTAGACCCATGCTCACCGCGCTGAGCCCAGTCAGCCGGCAAGACTGCGTAGAGGACACGCACAACACACACACACACACTGTCAATCCGTTTTAAGATGGGCCAGGTCTGTGTGGTGCGGTGGTGTTCATACTGTGCTCTCGCGTTTCAGGGGGACGGGTGAAAACCTGGAAGCGGCGATGGTTCATCCTCACGGACAACTGCCTCTATTACTTTGAGTACACCACGGTGAGTCTCTGCTCCCAGCGAGCGGCCGTGCGTTCGCTGAGCTACCAAACGCGGTGTCCAATATGCAAACTTGACATGTGATGAAGAGATGCCTGCTTAAATGGAATGCTTGCCGATTTAAGATGAACAACCGGCCTCCCTTCCCTGTAGGACAAGGAGCCCAGGGGCATCATTCCTTTAGAGAACCTCAGCATCCGGGAGGTGGAAGACCCAAGGAAACCTGTACGTTTTCCCCTTTTTATCATCATCGTTGTTGTTGTTTTGAATGAAAGACTGGTTTTCAAAGTGAAGGCTTCAGTCATTATTAACATCCATGGTATCCATGCTCTCTCCCCGCCTGCCCCCCCCCCCCCCCCAAACCTCAGAACTGCTTTGAGCTCTACATCCCCAACAACCGCGGGCAGCTGATCAAGGCGTGCAAGACGGAGGCGGACGGCCGGGTGGTGGAGGGCAACCACATGGTGTACCGCATCTCGGCCCCCACCCCCGACGAGAAGGACGAGTGGATCCACAGCATCACGTATGTAGAGGGAGAGAGAGCAGCGAGATGCAGAGGGAACCCGGTGTGCTTATCGTGTGGAAGTGTTGCTGCTATTGATACAACCACTCATGTGCCTATTGTCATTGCTACATACATACATACATACATACATACATACATACATACATACAGTATCATCACAAAAGTCCCAGTACACCCTCTGATTATAGTGGATATACTTGTGTATTCCCTTTCTGTATTTGTAGGAATCTTGGTGTGAGCATACATAGGATTTGTAAGGGTAGACTGATTTGTAACTCAAGTCTTGTTTAACAGGCTGACCTATTAAAAGTTTGTGTAGTCTTTTTAATTGGGTGATCAGCCTGACCGCAGGGCAGTCTGTAGAGTTGATCATTTATTGAACCGTGCGTTCAATCTGTATGCAGTCGGTATGCCCTCCCAAGTCAATGTGTCCTCCTCCCGTCTCTCTTCTGCAGCTCTGCAGTCAGCGTGGATCCCTTCTATGAAATGCTGGCGGCCAGGAAGAAACGTATATCACTGAAGAAGAAGGAAGAGCAGCCCTAGACGCTTCCTCCCCTACAAGGGTTTCCTTCCTGTTCCCTTTTCCTCCTCCCTCATCTCATGATTCCTAATCCTCCCACAACATTTTTTATCAACATCATTTCGGGGCTGTTCCTTGGTTGGTCAACCAACGCGTCTGTCTCTTGTCCTTCCAACCCCATCCTGTGTTACCCGACGCGAGGAGGACTCCTTGCTATCCTGTTTGTAAGACTTTTCAGATGCTATACTCGGAGTAGAGCACTCCTTCACTGTGGTTGCCTTGACTACCTTAGTGATACTACTACTACTACTGCTGCGATCATAACACTACATTAAGAGCACACTGTAGTACTGCTACTACTACTACCACTACTTCCCATTTTTAACTATGTTCCTCACTCGTTTTGACGTCAAGGTGAACTGTGAAATTTGTCTTATTCAGGGTAGCAAGCAATTCCAGTACTCTCAAGTCACGACTTTTACGTTTGTTTTTTTTGGTTCAACATCTTACCAAGTAGGTATTTATAGCTACAGGTTACTGCTCTGGTAGCATTGTAAAAAAAAAAAAAAAACACACCAAAGTATTGTCGTCCATTGCTGTTCCGATTTTACATTGACAGAGAGTTACATTTGTATGACCTAGTTGGGTCTCTTTGTTCATTCAACTTGTTTGGCCGATTTTAATGAGAGTTTAAAAAGTTAACGTTGTTCGGTTGCACAATTATACTCAGCTGAGCTGTTTTTGTTCCATTGCGGATATCTTGAGATGGCTTACCGGGATGAGACGCTTGTATGTTCCTCGGTATTCGTGAGCAATAGTCGTCGGAGGAGAGTAGCATGGTGCTGTTCCTGGCGGCTTGTTCGAATGCCTTCTTTCTAACACAATATAGATGATATTACCAGTTAGGCTCATGTTTATGACTTGATATAATGGAATAGCCCGTTCCCCCCACCGCCCCCACAGTTAACTGCTGCGAGATAAATGCTGGCATCTTACTCACTCTACACGTTTTTCCTCTCGTTTTCCGTTTAATATCTTTGTTTTAGGCGGGCTGGACACTTTCCACTCCAGGTCTTTATGTTGTATGGGGTTTTAGGGAGATGTTGAATGGCAGCTTTGTTAGACTCTGTTTTGTTTGTAAATAGTTGTTAACCTTTGTTTACGATACACATAGAAATGATTTAATTTATTGTCTTTTTTCTTTTCTTTTTTTAAGAAGAATCACTTTCTTTTTTTTTGCAAGCTACCGTAGGACTGCATGTTGATCAATGGAGGCATTATAGGTAAGTTGGGCGGTGCTGATATTTTGTACATTTATTTGACACGCGAGAAGACGCCGTTGTACTCTCGGAAATACATGGAGGATTAGAGAATGAAGTTGCTTATCTGTGAATCATGTTTCTTTTCTTTTACTATTGAATTACGAAAGTTATATTTTGTCATTTGTCAATACGTTGCTAATCAAGATCTGAGGTTTAGAAGTGAACTGTTGGGTGACTTAGTGGATCAGACAAAGCACAAGCAGTGAGCTGAACCAGTAGTGGCTGTTGGCCTCCTCCTCACTGTCCAGATGTTTAAAACACGCTTATTACTCGTAAGAAATCAAGCCACAGCAACAACGCATATTACTGATGTACCAGGCTGAACATGTGTTATGTACATCCAATAATGAATTAACTTGATTGCTCCATGGATATTAAATTATTTGCATTTAGTTTGCGAGTGGCTTGAGATTGTAGATGTAAGGTCGAAAAGACTGCAGCTCTGTAGGATAAATGTTCCCGCACTTTATAATTTTTTTTGTACTATTTGAAGCCTTTTTTTCAAATGCTTTTATTTGACTGTTGATGATAATACTCGTTATCGGCCGCTATTAGTGATTTCTTTTTTTTAACATGCCTGCAATGTCCCTGCAATGAAGGTTGTGCTGTGACTCATGGGGGAAACATGTAATGTGAACTCTAACCCCCATCGCCAGGTGCCCCCCCCACACACACACACACACTACAGAACACAGCAGAGATGTACTTGATCCATTATTATATTGCAATAGATCCACGTGTTGCGCACCACTGCTCTTGCCCTCTGGTGCATTGGCAAAAATGTAGAGGCAAGCCTTTGAATCTGACCCGATGTTGCTTCTGAGGCACAACTGAAGCGTGGTCCTTTTGGGAAAGATTAAGGAATGCCTTTTTGTTCACCCGGGGGTTTTACCAAAATACACTACACTAACCAAGCACCCCCACACCCCCTACCCACCCACCCCCAGCATCTAACTCTCTCCTAGTGACCAACGGTTCGACCGGGTCACATGGCAGGACCTTGGATCTCCTGGGGATTCTCAATGTGCAAAGTTGCCAAAAGCTGTTGGGACATTTTACAATAAGTTATCTCAACACTGACGAATGGAGATCAATAATCAGACACATGACTGAAACTGGGCTGATAATACCTGATTCCTCAACCACCTCTCTTCCACAAATGTAGTTTATTTTGTATTTATTTATTTTTGTTTATTGCAGGATGGGTAGATCATCTGTATGTAGCAAACAAAAACCGAGGTACGTTGTGTCAGGAAACTACTGTAACAATAAAAGGTGAACTGAAATCAACTAATGCGGTTGGGTGTTTTTATTTATCAAACTGGTGACTAAGTATGCTATCTTTGATTAGCCCTGAATGGCATTTCTAAATGGCAAATACATTTTTACATTCTACATCAATGCAACTTAAATCACGTTTAATGTACAAGAGTAAATATACAGTCAAGGCCAGAGCTGTTCAGCAATCCCCAATGTGAATACACAACATAACCACAATACACAATGTTTCTAACTAAAAATGGGTTTCATTGTAAAAACATATTGAAACTATTACGGGGAAAATATATCTAAACATTGAATTATCTAAAACAATAATTGTATCAATTGTATATGTTACAGAAACTGATATTGCTGGTGTTCTTTAAGTTGTAAACTTACAAGATCATTTCATTAGAATATTTCTTATTAGCTTATTGTTGGTTTAATTTGTCAAAACATAATTTAACTGAGCCATTAAACCAGTCAGATACAAAAATAGATTAAAATACAAAAAAGGGTCACCATATTTATAATGTAAAATAATACTAGGGGGGGAATTAATTTACGGTTTCTTTGGTAAATTAGCTGTATCTTCCATAGAAATAGTTTTCTTATAGAATCGAGACCATACATTCCCAAAACGCATTCCATCAACATCGTTCTTTTCATTCAAACTTCACAACATAAGTCGCTACGTCATCACATTAAAATCTACATTAGCCCTCTAGATAAAAAGATTACCCTACAGTATTGTGCTTCATCTTATTAAGAATATGACAATATGTCACATTTTATGTGTGATTAAAGTACTTCACTTTATACATTAGGTCTGCACATGGTAAAAAAAAAGTCTGGTTAAATATAAGGAAGGCATTGTTTTAAAAACCAGGAAAGGAGCTAGATGCTACTGAGTAATCCCAGTATATATGTCCATGTGACTGAATAGATTTGCCATGTTCAGTTCTGGTGGTAGTTCTTTGACCTTCAAGGTTACAAGCTTGGGTGGCGGACCCTCAGTGACAGGGGTCAAAGGGGTATTTCGTCACCCCTCCGTGAAGTTCCACTTCGGTTTCAGACCAAGCTATGAGGTCCCCGCTGAGATGGCTGCCACAGGAGGCCAGGCTGTAGATGTCCCCAGGCGTCAGCACATGGGACCACATCTGCAGGTCTGAGATCTCCCCGACAAACGACTGGGTCGCATCAAAACGTCCACCCAGAGTATCCTGGCCAAGGGAGAACAGACGCACAGGCAAAGCTGTTAATCACTCAAATAGCTTTGCGGCCCCAAGGGGAAGAGAAGGATCCAGCATATTGCTTGGACCTTCTTGAAACAAGTCATCAAGGAAGCCAATGCTCTACCTGCTCCTGTCCCAGGATGAAGATGCCTCCAGGCTTGATGGGGTGCCAAGCAGAGAGGTTCTCCCCGGATCCCCTCTGGACCCCGTCCTGGAACACCTCCCACTGGCCGTCACGCGTCGCCCACGTCACACACACGTGGTGCCACTTGCCATCGCTCAGAGTCAGAGGCAGCGACACTGCCTAAGGGACAAATGGTGGAGACGGCAAGATAAATGTCAGGTTCCATTATACATGGTAGACATACAGTACATGTACTGAATGGTATGCTCCAAGTACCTGTACTCGGCACATACTGTAGGCCTACTCTGGTGATACTGCACAAGAGTACTGTATTCTGGTATGTACGTACTACACCTCTTGCCTTGGCAATATTCTTCAATGCCTTGTGTAGTTGGCGACTGGCTTAAGCAGCCTCACCTGGCCTGGGTCAGGCTGCATATCTGTGACGCATTGGCTAATCAATACATACATTAATGCACACTGGCCAGTGTGGCAATCAATCGACTCTACCACACACGCTTTGGTGGGGCTCCTCTTCTGACAAGGAAACCGGTTTGTTGTATAGTTTGGTAAGTTTTGCAGACAGAATAGGTTGAAAATGCTTGCCTTGTCAGCACTCTCTTGACTGTGTGTGGTGTTGGCCGGAGTGCATAGCCAATAGACCACAGGTGTGCAGCACCCCACCCAAGCCCAGTCTCTTTGTTTCAACCAGCCACCAACCAGCCACCAACCATACACCCTCCACACAAATATTATTGAATAACCATTTCATAATGTCAGTCTGTAGCAGATTGACACCATCTTATAGATCAGGTGGAGGGCGTATTAGAGCTAAGCCGGGAGCTAACAGGGTTACACGATGCATGGCCACTAATGGCTTAATCAACCTCTGGATTGGTGTGGGTGCTCCAGTTGTTCTTGCTGACCTTATCATCTATCAACAGTTCCATGGGGTTGTTCCCCCACTCGATGAGCACCAGTTCGTTGGCCTGCCCGGGTGCAGAGTAGGAGAAGGGGGTCCCCAGGCCGGGCCCCACGCCCGCCTTGATCCACAGACACAGGGTCAGGGCGAAGATCTCATGGAGCAGGGTCTTCTTCAGACGCCCATGCATGTAGTTGGTTCTCATGGGGAAGCCGATCTGGAAGGAATTTTGACTTTTGACGTTCTTTCTGCCAGACCCTGTGAATAAAGAAGAATAACATTGGTCCTGTTACTACTTTGACTTTTGGTACTTTTCATAGGCTGCTGGTTACGGTGAAACAAGGCGATTGGTGCAGATGGACGGCCGGCGTACCTGCGAGGTGCAGCTGGCTCAGCATGTCCTCCAGTTTGTTGTTGTGGAAGCCCGAGCCCCGGGACCCTGAAGTCCGGTATCCCGTGCGGGGAAGGAAACCGTGACTGTCCGCCGCATTACTGTGGTGGCGCTCATCATGATGGCCGTCACCGTGGTCGTCACCATCATCATCATCCTCATTGTCACGGTGATGGTCGTCATGGGGGGCGTGGCTGTCGCCGTGCTCCTCCCTGTGGACGTCTTCATGCCCTCCTTCTTCATTGTGGCGGTGGTCGTTGGGGTGCGTGTCGTTGTTGTGGTCCCCGTCGTGGTGGTCTCCGTCATGGTGGTCCCCATCAGGGTGGTCACTGTCATCGGGGTGACCACCGCCGGCGTCGTTGCCATGGTCGTCATGGTAACCCGGACTGCCGAGGCTGGCGGTGGGGCGGCTTTGCAGCTGCTGCTCCAGGGTGGCGATCTTCCTCTGCAGCAGGTCCCTCAGGGAGCTGGAGTGGGTGGTGGAGGTGTTCCTCTTGTGGTCATGGAGAGCAGATAAAGCAGATTAGAATACAACCACACTTTTCACACGTTTCTCATAGGCTAGGCCCACATGTCACTATTTCCCAACTCCCTGATCCCCATTCTTTCCAATTTGAATGCAGAGCAATGCTAGAGGTGGCGAGAATGGCACAAGCGTGTATTTTCATGTGTTCAGATGATTAATTAATTCCTTGTGTATTCTCCTGTCTGTCTGCTTCTCTGCTAATCCAGGCTTTGTCCCAGTTAACATCCTGATTACACCCACTTAAGGAGGGAGAATCACGATAATTGATTCTGATCTTCAACACTGGGCCCCACCCCTGCCTCTGACCATGTGTCTTTGGTCACATTCCAAGTCATTGAAACAATTCAAGACACCAGGAATGTCCCAGCAGCAGCAGGTTGATCGAGAGAGAAGTGCCTTTAGTTAGTCTCACCTGCAGGCTGTCCAGCCGGTCCTTCAGAGGTGCAGCATCCTCTCCATCTGTTCTGGTGATGAGCTCCCCTCCCCCCGCCGCTGCGGCTTTATCCTTCCCCTGGTTTGTTGTTGTTGTTGCTGCTGCGTGACCCCAACCGACGGGTGGTGTGGCACCGTCTGGTGCGAAGTTACCTATGGTGACCCTGCTGGGTGCCGTGACGCGGCCCCGTGGTCATGGTACGGCGGGGTGGCTTCCCCCGTGGACGGGAGATGCCGACCTCGTGGCGCCATGATGCTTGTGCGGCAATGGGCGACCCCAAGGCCCGCACATGATGACAGCTTTGCGTGGTTCAGCTCCCGTACGGTCTCTCTCTCTGATTCCAAATGGGTCTCCCTTTGTGGTGGATCGAGGCGTCTTCGCGCAGGTGGAGGCATAGTGGCCTTGGCTCCCTCACGTCATGTCCCCCACCAGCCGGGAAGAGGTGTCCCTGTATGCTGCGCGTGGGGACCGCCCCGCTGGGCCCTGACCCCCCATGCCGGTCTCTCCCCATGGGGAAGCAGGAAGGGTCCAAGATCCCGAGGCACGGGCATACACATGAAGCGAGGGTGAGAGCCCATAGTCGTAGTCGGTGCCACACCAGCGCCAGTGCGGGCAGAACAGAAGTAGAAGTACAGCGGCGCTGGCAGCGGGGAAGAGGCGGGTGGAGCGGGAGAGAGGGTCATGCATCCTCACGGTGCCTCGGAACGCTTGGCCAGCCAGAAGCATATGGCTTCACCTCTGCTGCCCTGATTCCAGGCGGAAGGAAAAAGTTAGGTTGGGTTTTTGGGTTGTTGATATGCGGAAGGACATCAGAAAGCAGGCCATTACAGAGAACTAGTCATTAAGATGTTTCCAAACGCTTGTTTTAAGGGGTCCAAATGAAGTCCATATGAAGTTGTCTTTATTCCAATTTATTTCTGATGGCATCGTTTCCTCAAGCACTTGCTCTTGTTTTTGTGTCATACTTGAGCTGGAAGAATCCCTACGAACAAGACATCAGAGTTTAGATACAGTATATGGGTATTGAAGTTGGATTTACATTCACTGGGACTAGGAACTAGTTTCGCAGACATCTCCACAAAATAGCAGATCAGTAAAATAGGACACCAGACAGGCACACACACAAGGGTTCTTAGCAGCAACTGATGGATTAACATCCCCTTGGCATGCCTGCCCTGGAGCCCCAGCTAGCTGCTGCGTCTGAGGCATAACCACACTTAACCTCAGGCTAGAAGGACTGGACGTCCTGCTCATGCAGGGCTCTGAAATAAGCATTGCAATTTCTGTTTAATACATCTCATGCACAGTATGTGCTTACTGTTTTAGTATGAATCATACTATGCAGCAGTTTAACACATATTAGGTTTTTATGTAGTGAGAAGAGCAATACAGGGATTAGCATAGGGACTGATACTGTGTAAATTGTGTAAATGTATTCTATATTAGTATTAGTTTATATGGTATGTTCTGCCACTACCTTCCCATGTTACTGGTTGAGTGTATGGTTCCACACTAGCTGCTGTGCATTAAAGTGTAACTATAATTAAATACTGGGCTTGTGTGGTGACAGCTAAATCCCAATTACCACCTGTTGCTTTGTGTGTGTGTGTGTGTGTGTGTGTGTGTGTGTGTGTATGTATGTGGATGTATATGTGCGTGTGTGTGTGTATGTATGTGTGTGTATGTGTATGTGTATGTACAGTATACGTGTGTGTGTGTGTGCGCGTGTGTGTGTATGTATGTGTGTGTATGTGTATGTGTATGTACAGTATACGTGTGTGTATGTATGTGTGTGTGTGCGTGTGCGTGTGTGTGTATCTTGTGTGGTTGTGTATCTTTCTGGCATGCATGCACCATGATGGCCTATGTGATGGCATTCATAGTAATACGTAGACTAGGATGTAGATCTGTAGTAGATCTGCTACACAATGATAATTGATGTGATCGAATGATGATAGTAGATGTATACTACACAGGGGAAGTGTGTATGTATGTAAAGGCGTCTTCTTGCTTGCTTCTCGCTCTGGCTCCTGTGGATCCTGCAGCTTAGAGCAGAGCCAGATGGTCTGACCACCATGAACCATGTCACAGCCAATCCTGCATGTCACTTCATTAACCTAATGGCCAGCTTCTGCCTTGACTCCACAGATAAGTGGCCCTTCTTAGTGTAGCGTGTGTGTGTCAGTGGAGCAGCATATGGTCAAAGTGCGTATTAAGTTGGAGTAATTAGCTCTAAATCAAAAGCTGCCTGCATCTGTTCAAAATAAATCCAACTTGGGTACTCAAATGGTGCAACATATTTTGGTTTGAAATATTCAATACAATTAAAGCCCCAAACTGTTATTAAGTTGTTGACACAAAACAAGATTATCTTCGGGAAAATAATATATTGTGTTATATATATATATTTTTTCAGTGCAGTTGACAATTAAGGCATTCAAGACTAATGTCTGGGATGGAGTCTGAAATGCCACTACAGCATATTAGTGAGGCTTGGTGGTGTTATGTAGCACATAACTGTAGAAGGCTCTCCATATTTTATAGGCTACTGCATAATGCATTCTCTTCAGCTTTTCATCACCTGGGTGGTGTGCTAGTGTAAACAAACCATTGCAAACAACATATACAGTATACCATATACCGCTAAATACCAGATAGGCCTGTATACTGGAGTAAAATGCAATATTTTCTTCCAAAATCAAAGACATATATACAGTATATACTGGACTAATAATAATAAGGCTATATTTTCTGAATACTCTGACACTTTACAGCAGGAATAAATTCACATAATAAAACCATTGTAAATACTAGAAGTAGACTTGGAACTTGCATGTATTGTATTCTCTGAACTATGATACCATTATATACTGCATCTACTGCATATTATTGTTTATATAGCTTTCATTCACAACAATAAGTTAATATATTTTTCTGTGCTACATTCAATAATGGCAATTGAATCAGGTCAACATTTGGTATTAATTAGCTAATTAATGAATTCAAAAGCAGAACTTCAGCGTACCTTTGTGAGTGTTCTGGTGAGCCAGCAGTAAGCCTGTTCTCCTCGGCCACGGATGAGCTTGTGAGGGATTTGCTGTGAGGGACTGATTTACCTCCAGATGATCAATCCCTGCCTCTCCTGTCTCATGACCCCCCCCCCCACCCCATCCACTTGTTGACTTGAATGACGACTCCACAGCTCTGCCAGCTCCACTTTACATGACACGACACGTGTAGTCAGTCAGTCTACCGGTAGTCTACTGTCCAGCTCAGACCCTCATCCATACATATAACACTATGGGTCTGTTCCCTTTATATATAATAGATCTATATCTATATATCACACACATACACTTACAGAGGGAGATTAGAAAGAAAGAAAGAAAATAATAAAGAAAATAAGTAATAATCAATTGTTAATAAAAAATATTAATACAAAAAAAAAAAATAACTAAATACTAAAAATAAAATAATAATAAAAAAATAGATACATAAATAAATACATAAATAAATAAATATAATCAAATGTCAATCGTGTAAGTGTCAATCATGCATGTCCTTCTGGCACAACTTCTTAATTACATCGTCCACGCAGCAGCAGCTAATAGCCTCTATGCTACATGGCTAATTGGCCTGATTAAGTCCCTGTGGCCCTGGCTGAACACCGAGGCATGCTGGATACAACAGATAGCAGATGGCTGGGAGTATTGAGGTCAAAGTAAATCACAGCACAAACATGGAGGCCAGACCAAATATCTGGTTGGAACACTGGATTACAGGAAAGGAGACCTAATAATTCAACTTTGTTATTTAACACATATTATGCTACTTAGTTACTGTTTTCATGCCTGTAATAATTTAGAAACATTCAATTAAAATACATATTTAAAGTAATAAAATAAAATAATAGTAATAGCAATAAATCATAAAATAATAGTAATACAAGTAATATCATGAAATAAATATTTTGAAGGTGTTGGGAGTTGTGGATGTATTTATCTGTGGTTAGGCCTACATGGCTATTTAGCTTCACTTGTATTGGTTAGCCCTGGGCCCAGGACCAGGCCTGTAGGATGCACTCGCTGTTCTTGGACCGTGGGGACTGCTGTCCCTGCTTCCCAGGCTGGCTGTCTGGGAGGTGGGGACAGGTGCATCTCCGTGTGGGGCCATGGTGTCCCTGCTTCCCAGGCTGACTGTATGTCTGTTGCATCTCCATGTGAGACCATAGCATCCCCGCTTCCCAGTCTACATGTAAGTCCAAAACTGTATATATGCTCTAT
>PIJE02000363.1:0-11087 GCA_002895965.2 Coryphaenoides rupestris
TCTTGAATCTTGAATCATCTATGTAGCTGTAAATAAAATATGCTCTTTATAAGGATTTGGAGGAATTCAGGATTTAAAATATAAGTACATTACAATGCTTACACCCTCACTTCCACAGCATAAAATAATAAAGCAATGATGATCACACAGAACAAGTTGCATCTTTAACCATACAACTGACATTGTCTACACAATTGACCATTTTTTGAAGTTCAGACCTGTCCACTGGTACTTGGAGAAAATGAATAATGAACTCACCTGGGAGACCTCCAGCCGCAGACTCTGTGTTCCCGTCCTGTCCGTGGGGCATCCTTTGCCCTTTTGTCCTGGTCTTGTGCTTACTGCCGCATTGGCCTCCACATCCAAGCTTTTTTACCAGTGCAACGGGGTTTGCATTGACTGCCATATATAAATATAGATCGAAATATGGCCAGTTCAATCTCCCACAGCCCCCAGCTCTTCGTTTGTCTTCATTCGTCATTTATTCGCCCCAAAACTTCCAGAGACTTTTCAGCGTACTTATAACTTGGGTCTTCTGTTTCATTATGTATCTTGACACTCATGCGGCTTAATGAGGCAGCTGTCTTTAATATAATGGGTTCGCAATAGCTGGCGTTCACCACAGGTGCTTGAATGCAACACTTGAGAGAAACTTGGGGAGGGAGGTCGCATTATTTTAGGCCTGTTTATTTTCAAAACCTTGCTCTTTTCTACTCTCTTTCCAAGCCTCTACATCCCATTTTATCTGGCTATTATAATGCACTATTTGTGCATAATGCACAATTAATGATTGCTGACAGAGAATTTGAGTCGTCTCAGAACGATGATTCAACTAATCACATTTTAGCGTACAGCCGTACGTTACTGCTTGCCTCTTTCTCAGCAGCACTTCCCATTAAAGGCCTTTTTTGTGGGAAACCCTGAAACATTTTGCAGAGATGACATTTTATTTATACATATCCATGTGAATTGTGCTTAATAAAGCAAATGTGGTTTTCCTTTAACGCTAAAAGCTAAATAAATACGTATAGACCTAGAGTATATGATACACATACTGTACATATGCATAGAGATGAAACGGGATTACAATTTCATATCACGATTCTAGTAAATTATCACAGTATTAGCAATGTAATCCCCTTATCCACTACACTATTTTACACTTGGATTAAAAAGTGAAAGTCCCGTTATTTATCCCTAAATAAATAAATTGAATATATGCTCGTCTTCACTATAGGTTATATGAGGTTGAGGGTTGAATCCATTGTCTTTTTCACCTGCGTCGGGGAGACGGGTAGATGCTGGACAGTATTTACTGTAAGTTTTCCAAAGCACGGTAATCCAACACGGTATAAATGATTATTAAAATGTTAAACAGCAATACTAACTGTCGGGAATTCTACCGTAGTTTATCGTGAAACCAGTAACCATTTTAACAACACATTTTTTGCATCCTAAAATCGGTATCGGAAGCAAAAAGTAATATCGGTCGGCCTCTAAAATAGACACCCACTGTATGCTTGGAAGCAGTTGTCTTTGACAAGTGTTTGACATTGTCGATATCATTATGCCAATATGATTGATCGTGGGGGTCATTTAAATCACCATGGGGTGCCTAGGAGCTTGCGCTGATAAAGTCAGGCAAAGTGAATATACAGATGAAGGTGATGCCGCCGGCCGCTCCAAGCCCACAGAGGGCCGACTCTTCACTGTCAACATCCGTCTTTCATGGCCGCTCCCCATGAAACTATTCTTAAGGACAGCTGTCAACTGCAAAATAAATATGTGGCCCTTTCTCGCGCAGGGGTCAATGCAATCAATGGACCCGAGAGGGCTGGCTGTCACACTAGATATAGGGGTGAAAGCCCACTTAGGTGGATGAATTGAGGTGATGGAGTTAACCTCTCTTCCATTCAGGATGAGGCCACCGACGTCGCCCGTTGGTCTAAACGTGTGTTCAAAAATATTAAAAGGTAAGTTAACCTCGTTTATGCAGGAGATCTTCTGCCACACGAGTTTTGAAAAGGTGTGACCGGAGCATTCGTGACGGTCGGAAAGGTTTTTTCAGAAAACTGACACATTGGATTCCGTAGCGGCGCGAGGGGCCTTTTCAGATGTTGTCAAAACCCACGTCACCCTCGCTGGACCTAGGGTGCGCTGCCAATAGAAAACAACCCAACCTCTGGAAACTGAAACAGTAATTTTGTTTTTGGGGGGGTGGACGGGTTACTGACCATTTAATCAAAAAATACGCATCCACGGCTGGAGATTAACCACCCGCCTCCCCCAAATGGCAACACGTGACCAGGCCCGGCTGTATTGTGTGTCACCCCGGTCCGCAGGTGGTCTCTGCTGCCCATGGTTGGATAACTTCCGACAACAAGTGCCACAGCACAGTGAAAAATGAAATGTGAGCAGCGTGCTGCGGAAAACAGACATTGCTGTTGGAGACGCCTGCAACAGGGGCGCCATATGTGCCCGCCGAGATAAAAACGGAAGGGATGAGCGGCACCCCCTGTAGGAAAATGTTCATCAGACCAAAGTACTGGCTGCTGTGTTTCAACGTTATTCCATCATTTTTTTTGGCAGAAGCGGCCCACTGTCCTGCAGCTCCTCCTGATATCCTCTGAAGAGCTTGGACACTGGCAGCGTGGAAACTGGCTCGGAAAGGACATGTTTCTACATCCCTGTAAGCAGAGCATATGTCTCCTTGTTGGGGTGGGTTGCCACAACACCTGTGGTCCTGAATCATGTGTTCGGCGCCTGGATGGCTAATATTCAAACATGTATTTCTAAATGGCTGATTAACAATGGCACATTATAGAGGCCCGGTTTAGCTGTATTTATTAGCATCTCTATTTCTTATGATGATAAAAAAATGCCCTAGTTCTTCCAATCCATTGCTAATATTACTCCATGGACCAAGGATTGTAAATTCATAGTACACAAGTAAGTGTGACGGATCCATGTTTGACTGTTCAGCTTCAATATCAATCTTAACAAAAATCCCATTTAGATTCATTGATGCATGGGCATGAGTCCATGTGTGTTGGCGTGAGTGACTGGGACAAGCCTTGTTGAGATGACATGGCTGGCAGTAATTACAGCCGGCCTCCATGCCAGGCCTGTTAACTAAGCATTACAGCACTAAGTTCGGCACCGGTTCTGTTCTGCCCCTTGCGAAGCATAAGCAGCTCCGGCTAACCCATTTAAAATTCAATTAGAAGCAATGTCAAGGTCTCATTTAATGCCACGCACATTATTCGATGAACCTAAATAAGCTGGCATCACGCGCAAGGAGTTTTTGATGCCCCAATGAAGATTAATACGAGTGATGCAGGAGCAGGAGAAGGTACTGCGTCTGCAGATGAAAGCCAATGTGCTTAATCTGTGTTTATGGATACTACAGCGTGTGAGCCCATCACCTGGCCACTCCAATTTAGCAATACAAGATATGGTTTGACGATCCGCTTTGAGGGTTTCGTTTATGAGTGAATTAATTGCGTCGTGGAAACAAAACATCCAATTACTATTCGCTGGCGCTCTGCTCCGCTGCTTCCGTGTTTCCCATTCTGTCAGTAGCACCATAACTTGCAAGGAAAATCGCAGTCTATAAAATGTCCTATACCCCAGGACAGCCTGATCAGCATTTGTGGACAAGACTAGAAAAGGGAGATGCCAAGCGCCTGATATAATGCAGCATCAACAACCCAGGCGTGACAGCTCTAACGGCAGCAGGAGGTGGAAGCACAACGTATGGACCGGCCTCCGACGACGGCGGCGGGGGACCGAGAGCCCTCTGCCTACACAGTGTCACTTGTGGTTATGTGTCCAATATGTTTACATGTCGGCCATTTGGACTGATTCTTTTTTAATTATAAACTAAGTGATTGTGAATTCTCTGGGGTTCCTCCTTAATTATATTTGACGCATTACAGCAAAGAGAAGGGGGAAGTGTGATATGCATCTGAACTGGAAACACATTCATTCCTAACAGCCTACTCAAACATTGGCGAAATGCGTGCCATTAATGACAATATTGGTAAGAAGATTAGCAATCGCTAATGTTCCAAACAGTATGTTAACAGTTCTGCCAAGCCTAACATAAACGCACCAGAGTGGGGCAAGGCGCAGTGAGGCCATATGGGAAATGCAGTCTTTGCAATTTTTGTGGTTGGATGTGTTGCTGCTTCTTAGAAACTGATAGAAGGATGAGGTCGAGTTAATAATGAGGGTGGAAATGAAATGTATTTGGAAAGTTATTTACACATACTGTAGATCATCTTACAAAATAAACGCTGGTGGAGTTATGGCAGTGATTTCCATACTGCGAGGTGCTTTGAGCTGAAGGCATATCGTCAACATGATAATGTGGAGCTTTTTGCGGAAAGATTAGTATATCACTTTACGGACGCTAGGGGGTAAACATATATGGATAACAGCAACAGGAAAGGAAAGGAGAAAAAAACGATCAAAAACGAATCAAAGCTTTGGATGGATTAAATGTGCAGGCCGACATCTTTAGCTGGACGGCGTCCCTGCTGTAAAGACGGTGTTTAGCCGTTGTCAAACATGCTTAAGAGAGCATTGGCTATGCCAGGCAAAGCAGTTGTTTGGCCGCCGCTTTCATATCACACGGGTCATCAAGTGTGCACTTTGGTTGATAGATGCGGTGATATTGAATTAGACCCATGACACCGACAAAGGCTTTATTGTAGATTACAGCGTCCCACAACAAACCCCCCCCAACCCCCCCGCCCCATACAGTCACTACACCCATGGCAGGCGCACAGGGTGCCCTCCGTCTACAGGGAAATTGCACCCACTGCACACTCAGCCATCAATTTTGCCTTTAAAGCCTCCCGTACCAAAGTTCCCACACTTCATCCGAACAACAAAAGCCTGATGGGAAAGCTGACTCTGCTGGCTGGAGGGGGGAGGAGAAACTGCATGCTCAGCAGATGATGAATGGTACTACATTAACAAAACAATACACCTAACCAATTTAAAATTAGACTGGGAGAAATAAGTAATGCGGTTTCCATACGCATATGTCACGGTAGTTTGGTGAGGTGGCTCTCTGTTGTTAATCATGAGAAGATTTTACACAGAGAGAATCAATAATCTGCAGGTCCCGAGCCGTTTCTTTCAGAGATTTGGGCGCCTATAGTGGCTTCCCTGCACGCCTGCAGTAAGCCATAGCCACAAATTCCAGATGGAAAAAATAGTTTCAGAACTGACAATAAATGCATGCTGCTCTCCCAACATACTGTAGATATCCTCAGCCTCACTCTCTATACAAACCTCAGTGTATCCAACCTCAAACGCATCATCACCTGTTTATCAAACCAAAATCAAAGCATCTGTATCTACCATCTCGTGCATTCAACCAGTTTATCAAACCTTTATGACATTGCATGCATAGCAAATCTCATGTATATAACATCTTGTGTATCAAAACTGTTTATCAAATTTAATATGTTAGGTTGCTGGTTCGATCCCCAGGCTCCGCCTAGCCAAGTGTCGATGTGTCCCTGAGTAAGACAATCCAACCCTAAATGCTCCAGCTCTCAGTATAGAATATAACAATGTCACACCTTGCATATATAAAACCTCACTCTGTCAAACTTCACATGTACGAGACCCCACGTGTCACCCAATGTGTTTGCTTGAGTTTTACAACATCCAAGATCTTTCACCTACAAGCCGTTGCCCTCTCCAACCATTAGCATTTTCAAGATGTCATTATGCATGTATTCCCTGGATTCCACGAGTCGTAATAATAATTCACCCACAATGACTTGCAGAATAAGAGCAGCACATTTAAGAGGACCAATCATTTCCATTCACCTTGCTTGTCCACCATGTATGCCACATCCCTCCCCCGGTGAGCACAATGAAGCGCAAGTGAAACGAACTTACTTAAAGGCTTTGTACATATAAAGCATTTATGTAGAGAGGCGGCTCACCAAACTCCCAAGAGCACCAGATCATTGTTAATCCGGTTAGGTCGGAAGCAATGTTTTATTATTAGTACTATCCATTTAGCTAATGGGATTCTGCTCACAATGAAGCCATGCACTATATTCATGATCTGCTGTCAAGTCAGAGTCGGAGATGGTGGATTTCGTGAAAGTACTAAAGGACATTATACACATTATGCAGCAACATTTTTGCTGCTAATTTTCTTCTGAACAATCTGTACCGTTTTCAACAAGGATCGTAATTGAACAGACTGCCAAGATGAATTCAATCGTTTTTAAGGTGCTATATGTAACAATGGCACAGAACGTTCAAAATTGGTCCCGCAGTCCAAATTCACACTGTTGGAGAGAGCCCCACCCAATATCACTCTCCTCCCAGACTCAAAGCACTTGTGGAAATGGGGTGTGGAAATGGGAAGTGGGCGGAGTCAACCCAGGGAATAGTGAATCAGACGTTCCGACCCGGAATGGAAATTTGAGAGAGAACCTCCCGGCTGTGGCGTTGTTGTCGTGGAAGCCAGTATTTCAACGTAATGCATGTCTAAGCATCTTTTCTTTATGATTTAGTACAGTAAACGTATTACGTACAGCATCTTTAATTAGTTTATCATCAGGTTGCGATATTGTAGAACGTAATTGGATATTTATTTTGATGACTCATTCCACAGGCCACATGGAGAGCGCCAATAGAGAATAAACCTTGTTTTCACCACATGTATAAGTGTCTTTGTACATCTACATAATATCTAATACAAGATAAGTAGCCTAGCTCCACAGTGGCCATTTGTACTTATCATTTATGTATAACTCAAACAACAAAGTGCCTCCAAGGAATATTTAACTCAATTGAATGAAGGCATAGGAAGCATTGAAAAGGACAAATGAAATTGCAATATTTGGAAGAACTGACTGCATGACGAGATAGAATAGAGCTCGACGGAAAGACACAAAAAAAAACCTATCTTGTGAAATCAGTCAATGACAACAACAACAAAATATAATGAAGTTAGGTATAGTATTATATACATAATATCATGGCCACATATGTTTTGAGTGATTAGGAGGACATTGGCATGGAGACAGACAAAATGGCCTTACAAGGACATGTCACACATTTGAAATGTACTCGTGATAAGTAATGAGTCAGTAAATCACACCTTTGTATGCAGATGGCTAATATGATAGGACTGCAAAAAAGTGATTGACAGCAGTATTAAAATAACATCCATTATAAGTTGAAAGTCTTCCAGTGTGTTTATTAACAGCAAGGTCACATGAAGGTACCTTGGGCCCCAGCGCTTTGACCTTCTGTGCTCATTCATGCAACTTTCACATCGCTATAGATTGAAATTGCTCAGAATTCGAGCAATTGCGGCGAGAGTCGATGAAGACAAACATGGAAGACAGCAGCGTTGGAGGTTGTGGAGGGACACTGATGATGAAATCTGTTTCACTGAAGCTATTCCCATCACAATCCCGCCACTCCTGGCTCAGACTCTGCATCCACACACACACACACACACACACACACACCTCAGCATAGCCATTGAGACATAAAAAGCCGTTCGTTTCTAAATGTGTCTCTCTTCTCTAGTCCTTCCTGGTTATTATAGGCTCACAAATTAGCTGGTTTACACTTTCAACGTATGAATGCAAGGTTGGCTTCAGTGGCCTCCACGCTTAGTTCCGTATGATAGCGTGCATCTTTGTTTGTGGGTCAGTTAGGACTGTGACCAATTCAAATCGGATGTTGGCCACATTTAAAAATGTATAAAACAGCCAATCTAGAGCAAAAAGAAAAGCCATCTGAGCAATACATATGAATTGAGGCTTGCAGTGTGAACAGATTTTTTTTTTCTACCTGTGAATTATTTATATATACAGTATATATATATTATTAATTATATATTGTGAGCTGCACTTACATTTAATCCCATAGGATTTACAGATCCACCTCACCTTTTCACTTACGAGTGAAAGCAGTGACACAGTGAAAGATGAATGTAATACATGACCCATTCTGACATCTATTCATAGATGGTCGCTATGATATTCATTGGAGAGACCGCATGTTTTCAGTGGCGCAAGTGAAAGTGCCGACTGTGTTTAGGCTGCTTAGAGAGTGATGGGTCTTGCAGCCGAAAAGAGAAACACGACCAAGACTCAAGACAACAACAGTGGAGTGTAACAGCAACACCTGTAGGGGTGACTCCATGATGACTTTAAACGGTGGTATCAAGTGGGACTGCGGAGGGAAATGAGCAAGACGCCATACTACGGTACAGTGCATCTCCTCTCATTGAGACTAATGCCTTTCGTACATTGTCCCCAACAAATACACAAATAAACTAATCAGGTTGATTAGTTTGATTGATGGGTTGATTGTTGAAACCGGGGGAACACTGATGTAAGGTGAGAATCCTGCGTGCACACAAGGCCCAGCAGTCTGCCAATCAGCTGAAAGGGAACACATTGTGGTGGTGGCGGTGTGCGTGGGCCTCAGTCCAAATAAACAAACATTCGCAGCAGCTCACTGAATACAAGAAAACAGTGGGAAATTATTGCCCAAAATGAAATTGCGGATGCAATCAATAGAACCAGGAAATAACATTACTCCGATTTTAACCTTGGAAATGTTCCGCTAATTGAATCAATTGATTCTGCCTGGAAGAAGGTTGCGCCGTTGTCAAACCGAGGATGGCAGAAACATCCTGGGTGGCACAATGGCAGTTTATCGAGGGCTCCATTTTGATCTTGCAACTGACACCGACATTTCTATCCAAAGATCAGGGGCGCCAACTCTACAAAATGATTTGGGTTTTCTGTTTTTCAACTGCAAATGGGATGAACGTTGGGCCAACTTACGATACAAGAATGTAATACAATATTATGAATGTAATACAATATTATGAGTGTGATCAATGTATAATTCAATTTGATGTGTCCATGCAACTTGAGATGAGAGAAATACGATCTTTTTTTAACCGTGCACACTTAACATAGGTGGGTCGTATCAACAGAATTAGTGAACTTGTGTCATAAAGAGGGAGACAACAGCTGTGGAAATGGGCCGTATAGAGGAAGTTGTAACCATCAACAGGGCCTTTGAGGACACCTATACAAGCTATGTTTCCATTGGAAATGACCTCATTTGACACATTTCAAGTTCATTGGACTGGAGTGTGTTTCAACCCATCATCCTACCTGCCTGGCAGCTGCCTGAGTAGCTGGAGACTACAACCAATCACACCTAAATTACAGTGATCATGATTGAGAAGCTCCGGGGAGTTATTATTAGAATTGTGCGCTTTAGGCACTTGGTGGCGCATTGCTATCGTTGATAGGGTTGCCGCGGCAACGTTCTATAATTGAACAGGAAAGGCAGTAGGTCAGGAGGTAAGAGCGGTTGTCTGGAAACCTGAAGGTTGCTGGTTCGATCCCCGGGCCCCGCCTAGCTAAGTGTTGAGGTGTCCCTGAGCAAGACACCACCTTGCATGGTTGGCACCGCCGTCGGTGTATGAATGGGTGCATGTGAGGCAACTGTAAAGCACTTTGGATAAAAGCGCTATATAAATGCAATCAATTTTATACATTTATATATAACAATGGTAACAGAAAGTCTTCAGACAATAGAGACATTCAGAAAAACATAGTGTCTCTGGCATGGGACAAACAATGAGAACGTGTGTCCAAAGTGAATAGGCTACACTGGTGAATGATATGAGTTGAAAAGTAGTCCACAATGCCTTCAAAGTCACTGAAAAGTCACCCATGGAGTTGGGAAGTACCCCCGTGGTGCCGGACGCAACAGCACTTGCCAACGCTGCACTCTTAATGTGGTTCAAGCCGAAGCAGCAAGGCACAATACACTCAGCGTGTGACACCAACCACAGTTGCGATAAAGAAGGATTTGACAAGGTCAGGCTCAGCAGAGCTCCGCGCTGAGAACACACCACACACACACCTGTGCACTGCTCACATTCTTACAACAGGTCATTTTTCAACTTTTTGTCTTTTTTTTTGTACGGGCAAATGTTCTCAATGTCGTACATTTTACCTTGACGAGTATTTTGCTCCCTTTTGGTTTTTCCGATATGCAACTGAACGCTCCATGGAATATTCATATTTTAATGGTATTTTTAATAAGGCTTATTGACGGCACCGTCGCATGTTATTGATCTCCTGTACCAGTAATAATTTGCCAGCTAATGGGGGAGGTTTGCTTCTGGCATAATGCAACTCAATAATGCAACCTTGTATTGTATTGGCAAGTCTATATTTGTGTTGGTTGTTGTGGTTGGTCATTATACTTGGATTTTAATGACTCCAAATTACTTGTCTTTGGTCTGTGAATAATATTTAGTATGAGTAAGGAGAAAATTGGTAGGTGTCAACGGACTTTATTCAACCTGCCAGAGTTGTATATCCTCATATCATGTGCAATACTACTTCTCATTACTACTTCTCAATACCATTGCCACCTTGTTTTGTTTACTAAATATCTTACCTATATTGTTCTTTTAGGCCTATTCACTGTACATTTATTATTCTATTGTTTTTATTCTTATGTTGTTGGTATTTTTGAGCAACCTCTGGCAAAAGAATTTCCTTCAGGATGCTTAAAGTTCTATCCTATCTTATCTTATCTTAACCGTAATACTGGATCCTGAATAAGATAATATCGGCTGTAATAAATGAAATGTGAAATGTGAACATGTGAAGACTTGGGGTTGTAAAGACTAAAAAGTTCCTTACTTTTATTGAAACTACCTTACTCCCAGTATTATCAGGGTAGGATCAGACAGATCAGTCGGAGGAGGTGGCCCTCCCGTTTGGTCCAGTCATCGATGGAACCACTTGGCGGCTAACATGATGTCCTCTTTCGGGAGATTATACGATTAGAGATGCATTGGAATCCAGCACTAATCCCACAAGTCAAAGCAGGACAGTATGCAGCCCAGGGGATACAGGAGTGTGTGTGTGTGTGTGTGTGTGTGTGTGTGTGTGTGTGTGTGTGTGCGTGTGTATGTGTATGTGTACTACTAAATCAGTTATGTATTTAGCCCATATGTGACCATGGGCTGTTTATGTCACTGCTGACAC
>PIJE02000363.1:11173-51173 GCA_002895965.2 Coryphaenoides rupestris
ACACACACACACACACACACACACACACACACACACACAAACGCACACACAAACGGGAAGGAGCATGTCCTGTAGAAATGCTTTCTATTTTTTTGGAATTAAATGAAAGAGGACATTGCGAAGAGGAATTCTTAATTATAGCAAAGGGATTTAGCTGCTAAGTGCAATTATAGATTGATATATCTATATCTATAGATATATAGATATAGATAGGGATCAATAAGGGTAAATATCACGATAATATACTCATCGTCCTCATAAGCGATGCGTCCAACATGACAACGCTCAGACAACCAGTGTGACAAATTGCATGCATGGTTGTTTTTCAAACAACCTGCTCATGTATGAATTGCATTTGGCAGAATAGTTTGTTTTTAGCTGCAAAAAAACCCGACACGTTCAATTTCTCAGCGCCTCATTAGTGCTGGGGTGCTGTGTCGCAAAGTCAATGCGAGTGATTATTTTTGCAAACGTGGGCACACAGACACAAAAAAATACCTTGTGTGTCACCTCAGAATTCCACTTGGTTAAATCTTCCGAATCTTCCGTTCCATGGAACCAACTCTCTGAGTGCCATTTCATCCCCGGGTTTAGCGGTGGCTTCAGCACCCATTCAAAAACAGCAGCCCCTCATGAGATAAATGCGCTGAATTGTACATTTGCATCATTTCCGGCGTGTCGGCGGAAAACATCCTTCACGTCGTCCCGCGTGCGCGCCGAGCAACACACTTATCAGTCAGGTGTCATGGCTAAACACTGGCAACACGACCAACGATAAAGCACTCGGTTGGAACGAGCACTTGTCAGCCAAGATGGTTCCTGACAGCTGAATATGCTCAGGAAATGATTAGATAAAAATAACAGAATCCGCCTGGGTGTCTTCAACAAGGTGTGCTGGCGGCTGATAAAGGATTCAGATTTATGTAGCCTTCAGAAAAAGACGGAGATATTATGTTTCTTGAGGAATGGAATCGTGGAGGTGTGTGTGTGTGTGTGATGTCGGGAATACTGAGCAGAGTTGCGCGAAAAAACAACAGCAGCGTGGATGCAACAAAGGAAATCCGTCTTTCATATCTTTGCGAGATCTCGTGACCCCAATCTCTTATTTTCCTCAATTTCAGCTCTTTCATGGGCTGCTTGTTTTGTTTTCTTTTTTTGCTACGGCCAGAATACAGAACTTTGACATTTATAAATCTACTGTAAAGATCTTGATTGTACATCACTGTGTCACAATGGTGCATTGTTAGAAATGACGAGACCCCTGTGGTCCTCAAACACACACAGGGTAAACAACTTTGCAGAATCCCAATGGGAATGACCCCGCTGGTGACTCTTGGGAAGGGAAGTAGATGAAAGATCCTCTTTCTATGAGTGCCTTTATAACCCAGTTCATATGAAACAAAGGGAGTGAAAAGTTGCATTTGTAAGACTAGGCAGCAGCCCTCTATGGATTTAGCCAACTGCATTGCTAGTCTATTACAAGGCACCATTTAATATCTTTGGTATATTCGAGTTTTAAAAAAAGCACCTGTTTTTGACTACTAAATAAATACTAGGTATCATCCATTCAGCCAACAATTGATACAGTTTAAAACTATAGTAAAGCAGTTAATAAAACTACTATATCACGTAAAAGGCTTCATAATGACTTTAATTTGAGTGGTTTGTAGTTCTATTATATGTGTCTACCAAATTGTCAGTTTAACATGTGATGATCGTTCATTTAGCCTTTTTCCAGATAAAGCCGCTCGCTGCTCCTTTCACTCAGTTAAGATTGACATGCAGCCTGGCTTTGACAAGTGTTAAGCGGAAGCAAAAAAAGGTAAATAACTCTCATAAACCAACTTAAGGTTGATGTAGCCTGAGATTCAAAGTGCCCAAATTCCACAGGGTGCACTGTGGATTTACCACTACACTGCTTCCTGGCTGATAGATCAGGACTGAGCCTTAGAGGCAGTAAAACATGGGAGAAAATAGCCAGCAGCGATACTTCGAGCAACCTGTGTGATATTCAAAACTATCTGCAACAAACCTCCTCTTCCTCTTGTTTTCATGTTTTCCATTTCATCTGAGCATTTTGTGGCGTCTTGTATTATTAATGATTATCCTCTTTGTTCACGCCAAAACCAATATCTCCAGAGTGTCTGATCTCTGGAATAATTTGTGACTCATGCCTCAGAGCACTTTGGTACAATCCATAGTGTACTAATTATGGAATATTAAACAGAAAAAAAAACCAAACAAAAGAACAGATGAATGGGACATGGCAGACTAATAGAGAAGCTAAGTAAGTTTGTATCTCTGGAACAGCTGAGACCAGGGAACAAATATGCTGTCTCTTCTATTCATCAGCGCTGATGAAACAGCTTTTGAGCAAGGCAGTGACTGTTAAGCTTCATCAATGGAGCCTTTTAGGAAAAATTACTAAAAGACAGACTAGAGTTTGGAATGCATATGGCGATGAATGGAAATGGCATAGGACTATTTAATAATATCAAGAATATCAAGAGTGTTACTCAGGGTTCCCACACCGTCTTGAATATCAAATTCAAGGACTTTTTTCAAGGAATTTACAGGTCCAATTCGCTCCAATTCAAGGGTCCAAACACAGCATAGTTTGATCCACGAATCAAGGTCAATTACTGTTACAACGCTGGGAATTTATAATGAGACCTAGAAGAAGCTCACAGACGACAATTAAAAAGAGGCTTGAATGTGCGAACACTTCTAAATTGTGCTGTGTTACAGCGATGGCAGACGAGGTGGTGTCTCTTTCCTTTTCCATCTCCACAGCAAAACAATATACAGTATTATGAAAAAACATAACAAAGTAACTTGCAAGCTCTTTCAATAACCCATGTTTATTTAAGTCTATTTTCAAATACTTTCAAGGCCTAGATTTTTTACATTTCTGAAATTCACAAACTTTCGAGGATTTGACCCGTGTGTGAACCCTGGTGACTGAACAAGTACAGGCATGGTAATCAAATCATTCATTGATATACACAGCGGTCATATCTTGAATTTGGAAGATTAGAGTGCAAGTTAAGGCCATGTAGCATCCAGCAGCATCATGCCTCGTTTGCCGTCACTGTGCATAGTCATGTGCATAGTCATGTGCTAAATACCATAAAATGGACCGTTTGAATCGGAGATAGGTGCACAACACTTGTTTACATGTATAAACAACAGGTATATCCCATACTATTTTTTACGGTAAAAAAGCAAAGAAATCCATAGTTCTAATGTGTAAAGTAAGAGGTTGTTGAAATATAAACAGACTAATTGTGTACAACGAGAATAGAGTATATATTTCTGTTACTGTTACACAGTTTTGCCAGTAGTTTATTCAATGTTTTTGCCCATGCTGATCACTGCTATGTTGCCGTGGCAACATGTACCTATAAACAAGGCGTTACACCTCCATCACAAGGTTACTGTGAACCCCTCTGCAAACAGCCGTGTCGGGATAATTGCGGAATCGGGTGGAAAATCGTTCAAAAAACACGTTTTGATTGTGCAAAACCAATGTGACTTATATCCCACTCGCCACGTTCTGGCTCACCAATGATTCACCGGGGAGGGGAATGCAATTTGAGATAAAATTACACTTAAAATGGGGATGGCATTCAGATTTAGCCCATAATGATCATCTTCTACTTCAAAGGAAAACAAAAAACGAGCGCAGAGGAAAACACATAATGACTCTTCAGTTGTGCACGGCTGCATGTCAGGAAACAATTTAGAATTAGGGATGCACCGATCCGATATTGATATCGGATATCGGCCCCGATATGACTAAAATAACTAGATCGGGTATCGGCGGCAATGGGGCCGATCCATGGGACCGATCTATTCACTTCAATTCTATGTGTGCGACGCGTACTACGTCATGCGTCAGCAGCACGCGCAGCACGCAGTGTTGCCAACTTGAGACTTCGTCTCTATATTTAGCGAGTATTCGACCCTCTAGCGACTCTTTTTCAAAAAACCGACTTGCGACAAATCTAGCGACTTTTTCTGTTGTTATTGGAGACTTTTGGCGACTCTGACGTGAAAGCTCGNTTACACAGTTTTGCCAGTAGTTTATTCAATGTTTTTGCCCATGCTGATCACTGCTATGTTGCCGTGGCAACATGTACCTATAAACAAGGCGTTACACCTCCATCACAAGGTTACTGTGAACCCCTCTGCAAACAGCCGTGTCGGGATAATTGCGGAATCGGGTGGAAAATCGTTCAAAAAACACGTTTTGATTGTGCAAAACCAATGTGACTTATATCCCACTAGCCACGTTCTGGCTCACCAATGATTCACCGGGGGGGTGGGGAATGCAATTTGAGATAAAATTACACTTAAAATGGGGATGGCATTCAGATTTAGCCCATAATGATCATCTTCTACTTCAAAGGAAAACAAAAAACGAGCGCAGAGGAAAACACATAATGACTCTTCAGTTGTGCACGGCTGCATGTCAGGAAACAATTTAGAATGACGCCTCTTTGATCAATAGAGAGACACGCCGCAGTGACAACTTTTGGTCGATCATCAACGTGGAAAAAGATCCACAACAAAGAAAGTCCAAAAATCTAAATCAATAATATTTTCCAACAATATTGTGTTGCAATATATCGACTTTAGGATAGATAAAAGCATGCTAAAAAGAAAAAAAAACTTTTATCTCTTTGATACTGAAAATAGTCCCAGGAATAGAAATAAACATGAATTACATTTTGAGTTTCCTAGTGCATCTACCGCAGGGAAATTATGGTGCCAGGAGACGAAGAACAAAATGTGTTTAAATGTTTTATCTTAGCGAGTTATATTCCATTCTGTGAGAAAAGGTTACTTTGAGATGTGGTCGGCTATTGTATTTACTTTGGTCATTACAGGCTAGGCCTATATCATGGTATGCATGTGGACACAAAGTATGTGCTTTCTGACAAGAAATCGACACCTGTCAAGAAGACATGGAGATAGCCATTGATAACAAAATACAACAATTTTCCTGTTACATCTCAGTTGGTGATGTTTTCTGTGATGTATAATTTCAGAATGGAAAAAGCACATAGCAATTGGATGTCCTATTTTTTATTTTCAAGAGTTTATTTTTCAAAAAGTGCCTGATAAGAACTTTTTTTACATTGCTTGCAGCATTCTTTAATTTGTTCAGTGAGTGTCATAATTTATTAGGCTCTAGTTATGCTCCGAGTCTATATTTTATAAATTACAAGATGATATCACTGCCACATACACACATACACACATACTGTACACACACACACACACACACACACACACACACACACACACACACACACACACACACACACACACACACACACACACACACACACACACACATACACATATACACACACACAACACACACACACACACACACACACACACACACACACACACACACACACACACACACACACACACACACACATACACATATACACACACACAAACACACACACACACACACACACACACACACACACACACACACACACACACACACACACACACACACACACACACACACACACACACACACACACACACACATCGTTTTCCAAGAAGGATAATTGATCAACGGGCTGTGTTTTATATAATGAGATATGTTAATATGTTAGCCTCAACATCACCTGGCCTGGAGCAGCTTAGTTCTACATGGAACAAATGGTCTCCATGGCGATGTCAGCAAGAAGTCTTTGTGACAACCTCAAGCCCTGGGTACAACCGAAAGTTACCTTGCAAAGCCCATTATCTCGCTTCATTGTGCACCCCCCAGGAAAAGGTAGTACAGTATGTTCACTAGCTTGGCCCGGCTTCAATGACTCAAAAACGTGCTGGAGTCTCCTGTTATGCAGTATTCAAGACAATACACCCACAATGTATGTGGAGTTCTGAGCAGTCAATCAACGACTTTCTTTTATTTATTTTCAGGATGGCTGTCATTTCCTCACCGATGCATGACAAATGAACTTGTTTTGTATGTTTGTATTTATACCAGCACAGTGTTTGTTCTTTATGAACATGGATGCCGCCTGCACAGCCTAAAAACATGGCAAATTATGTAAATGGAGTGTCTGGTGTTTAAAAATAGCTATCGCTCCAGGTATCTTTGTGGGTCGAAACACTTAATAATAATAGGCTAATATAGGCTAAAGCAATTAGACATTGTCCAGATAGGCCTACTGGTTATGTACAATGTTAAGTAGTATTTCGCTTTGCTTTGATTTCCGTAGATGCTACTGTGTCACATGATGGAGAGATTGACTGCAGCAGCTACAATGGGCTTTAATAGGAGAGTATGTCTTCAAATTGCTGTACCAAGACACCGCAGATATTAGTTTCATTCCAATATGACAACTGAGGGGTTGCGTCTCAGAAGCACTGCATATAAATTTGCTACAGTATGTTTCCATGGCGAGAAATCAGTAATTTAATAAGAGGACACACACAGATTTGCCGGAACAGCAGCCTTGTGAATCCAGAATGCTCTAAGGCTTTGCAGGCTAGAGGCGTGGCCATGATCTCCGTACAGTTGCCGTGACACGGCCACATTCAAAGAGGAAACGGCCTGGTACTCACTGTTAACCCGGCCGATGTATATGACCAATGCATCTATATGTCGGCCAGCGGTCCCGGACCAGTCGGCCAGCGATTCATTGGATATAACTTTTGTTTCTTTAAGCATAAGCACGCTAGCCTCGGCGCTGCCCACCGGAATGTTCACGAAAGCATTGGCCCCCGACTCCTGCGGTTCTCAGTTTGGGATGTTTATCCCCGAATGCGAGGGGTACAGCAGGGTTGAAATCCAGCACCGAAAACTTCCAATGAGTGTTCTAGAATTCACCGCTGGCTAAGCTACAGTTAGCATTGCCAGGCTAGCTCAGCTGAATAACTAAACCCTGGAATTAATAGTACACTGATGGGTGTTTTAGCCTGGATTATTCCTTTCAAAACTTTTCCTTAGCAACAGCAACAATAGGCCTCGTTGTCTTTTTCTACATCAAATTAAATCCTCCTTCATGTTCATATGGACTAATGGACTAAAACTAGATATATTAATGAACGTATGTATGCGTTGTCGCTATCAAATCAATTACAGTGACGGATTTAATTCCTGGACGTATAGAGGACAAAAGCATCGGCTTCCCGTCCAACGTCTTGTGAAAACAATGGGTGGTAAACACGGCCCTTTACACGTGGCCTTGGACATCACACGTCCCGACCACCGCTCACTCGGCGCAGAAGGTGGTGTCCCCTTAATTACTTTCTCATCGGAGGGCGCAACTACCCAAGGTTGTGTTTGGTGTCGCCCACTTTATTACTGTCACGCTGCCCAATGTGGTTTCAATGGCACGCCCATTACACAGTGTCCTTCGCATTTCAATTATCATTCACCGTCTGATTTGCTCAGAGGACACCCGCACGAGACGCATGATTGTCGTTTTTCCTCATCGACAGGGCACTCGCCCCGCCTCCGAGTCAGATCTCTCATAATATATCTGCAGGGGGTGCAGGTGGAAGACATGGCTGGGTGCGTGAGGGCATCACTGTTTAAATAGAGGCGTATTGTGGGGTGTTTGCTGTTGTTGTTGTTGTTGTTGTTGTTGTTGGGTGAGCCACGACACTCCACTGTTGCATTTCCGCAACGATTCAAATCATCTCTAGCCTTACAGTCAGATCCAAGCAATGGCAGCAAATGATGCCAGACGGCTGCAATGCCTACAAATCTAAATGATCATGCACTTCACTGAGACAATGATAAAGCCCTCCGTCAATAGGCAGACGGGAGCCAAGTTTAACTGGCAACCCCTTCCGCTTTCTACCTTCGTGAAGAAGGATGAAAAAAAAACAAAATCCAAGCAAGCAGTAAACTTCAAATGTACTTAGGTAAGCATTACTTCTTAAAATAGCTGTCTAAACAAATCTGCCCAAAGAGGTAGATTGCTTTCATGTAGTCGATACCCAAGTACCCCCCCATCCTAACTCTATCAATTTATAAAGTCACATTGCCATCTCAACCAGGCCAATAGCAGGTCTAATTCACCATTTGCTCCCCTCGAGGCCTTTAATCAATTCTTACCTCTCCCATGTTTTTTAACTCTAGCCAGTCTATACCATGACTATACAGTGCATGTGTTTGGTACATATTAGATACATACATCTATCTAAGGTTAATAATGTATGTTTGGATTGTAACCGTTATCGCTCCAGAATTAATTGATCCCCACATGTAAGAGAATATTGATTGGATGTAAGAGAGAGAGAGAGAGAGAGAGAGAGAGAGAGAGAGAGAGTTTAATCATCTTAATATTAACAACATGCATGGTTGTTATCTTCACCAGTCCCATGGTTATTTCTTCATCGAAAAATAAGTATTTTTTTACAAATTAATCCAGTGATTCAGTAGGCCTACCCATCACATTTGGCCAATAATATGCCGTTTCAATTATAATGACCACAGAGCAGCTCTGCTGTTAATTACCACATCTGATGAAATACCTGCCTCAATGTCACTAAACAGAGAGTGCTTCATCTACAATATGCTCATCCACACAGCCAGATGCCAAGGTATTACAGTTCAGCTCCCTGTCAGCCCTTTCCCTATCATCTGCATCGCCCCCCCCCCATCTCTGTAGTCTTTTAATTGCCATCCAAAATACACCTAAATATTTAATATAGCAGAGAACCCACAAGACACTCCTGTTTCCAGGAGTCGGGTTTGAAAAAAAAAATAAAAATACATCACGTGTCAAGAATGAAATTTCTAAGAAATTCACTGAAAGGGAATTTTTAAAAACAGAGCAAACGGGGAGCTGTTGGGTTTGCGGCTAGCTAGAGAGCGACCATACAAAAGAGGAGTCTGGCTAGCATTGTAACCCTTGGCCATTAGCGGACACTCGTCTCCCATGGGATACTCGTCAATGATCGGTTTTGTTCCGGCCAAGTACCAATTGATTTATGCAACAGAAAGTGCAATGGTCCTTCTTCTGCCTTGAATTTGCTAATCAATTTATTTAAATCTTTCTTGTACAGTTGTGAGTCATTCATTTCTTCTTTAATTAGGTTCTAATGAGGTGTTACCAAAATGTTACCGTGAGGAAACTGATCAAAGCCTTTTCATTAAAATGGCAATATAATGTCATGCATTTTGTGTGTGCTTGCAATATGTAGGCTGCAGCTCACTGAGCTCAATGGCAATACATGCAAGGCTCTCCATGTGTTAGGCCTATGTGTTTATGAAATAGAGTATATGTGTATATGTGCTCCTATGCACAGTAAATGTGACACTTTTCTGGGCTATTAACCTTGTGGCAGTTGTAATATAGGTTTGAGTGATTCAGTCTATATTGACATCAGAAATACATTTCACACCTTGTTGTATCTCTTGTTGTCTGAGTTTCCGGATTTCACACGTAACTTCCTCAGCCTAATTAGCTGAAAAGGTCACTTTGAATGTGTGCCAAGGATAGACCTTATATAATCTCAACCACATAAGAGCTCTAAACGAAATGATCATGAAGACATTTACATTGCAGAGTTCATTATCTATGCACAGACATATTAATGGACTATTAATAGAACACAATAACCACAGACGAGTCTGGATTATGATGAGCATGATGAGACTCAAATGAAGATCAAGATAGTCCCAATTGCATGATTCATAGATCAGCAATGCAATTCTGGCAGAGATGCGTTAGAAGTAAACAATAACAACACAATAAACAACAACAGACTCATTGGATTGCTGTATGAATGAAACAGCAATACATTCAATGAAATAGTGTGTGTGTGCTTATAGTGGCATCAACAAAAAGCAGCAGACTTTAGAGCCATCCACCATCCTTTGATGCATTTTTGTTAAACAAAGACACGCGTTGCAGGGTGTGTGTGTGTGGTGTGTGTGTGTGTGTGTGTGTGTGTGTGTGTGTGTGTGTGTGTGTGTGTGTGTGTGTGTGTGTGTGTGTGTGTGTGTTAGTGGGCTATTCTCCAGGCAAGGAGGTATAAGGATGACTACAACTAGCACTTTGGGATGCGGACAGCACAGCCGAAATGGTTCACACTGCCCACACTGTATGCACGTCTTCCCCTCAACACGACGGATCACCAGCACCTCGAAAAACTGCCCCCTCGTCCCGCCGCAGGTCCCCCCCCCACGTCCCCCCTGTTGTCTGGATGCTTGACATCTTTGAGACCACTTGTGCGGACGACTTTCTTCATTTAAAAGACACGTCGTCAAATTGTCGCCTAACGCACAGCCGAGTCCCTCTGCAGACCAGCCAAACTCTCTCAACTAGTCGGGGTCAACTAGCCACACAATGACCCTTGTGTCTGTCCTCGCAGCTCCCCTACAACTCAGCATCCCGACATCATCCGACACACACTTCCAACGCATTGAGATCCGCTCTCCCCCCTTCAGTATTCAGTCTGCCAGTACCCTCCAAAAAAAACACACTTCATACACTCCTCACCCAAAAAAAAGGACATTCAATTCATTTCACCGGACAGAAGGAAACCGCTTCAGTCGCTGCATTAATTGTCTGCATTGAACCTGCGCCCCCTTTTTTCTTTTTCTTTTTCTTCTGGCACTGTCTCCAGTGTCCAACAACCAAACACCGGACACACACACACACACACACACACATAGAGACACACACACACACACACACACACACACACACACACACACACACACACACACACACACACATTCATTCATTCACTGCATACTTGGTACTTATTGATGGACTTACCTCGTGTTGGAGCTCAGGAGCCCCGGACAGAGAAGCAACAAGGAGATCGCTTGGATGAATTTCATAGCTCGTCAGATACTCGCCTTCCTTCTCCTGCTCCCCGTGTTGCGCTTTGCTGGCTTCCTCCACGCGTTTCTTTCGCTCTCCCTCTCTCTCTCTCTCTCTCTCTCCTCCCTCCGTCCCTCCCTCTCTCCTCCCTCCGTCCCTCCCTCTGTCTCTCTCTCTCTCTCTCTCTCTCTCTCTCTCTCTCTCTCTCTCTCTCTCTCCTCCCCTCTGTGACTGGATGGGGTTTTTTTGCGCACTCGCACCCGCGCCCATCTACAGCCCGAGCAGCAGCAGCAGCAGCAGCAGCAGCAGACCGAGCAGCAGCAGCAGCAGCAGCAGCAGCAGACCGAGCAGCAGCAGCAGCAGCAGCAGCAGCAGCAGACCGACGCCACCCAGAGCGGTGATGATGCTGATGATGTGGGCGAGGAGCGGGAGGATCTCGGGCTTTAAATAACAAAGAGGACCAACACTGGCTGGTGGTGAAGGAATCAGAGGGAGATGTGTGGCAACCAATATGAATGTCAACACCCCAGTGGCACATACACATACAGTCCATTGGCCACCGTGGCCAAGGGATTTCTCTTCTTGTTTTGTTCTCTTCTCGTCCGTCCGTCCGTCCATCCATCCATCCATCCATCCCACAAAATGACCCTGAAAGCACACCTGTTATTTAGCTATTTGCCGGAAAGTAATGGTGAAATGGTGCAAGGGGACACTGGTCAAAGGGAACAAACCAAGGTTATTGTTGCAGGGAACAATAAGGACATTAGGAGTCAGGGAGGAAGGCATCGAGGCTAGGCCATTCCATTATCAGTGCAGTAAATACTGGAACACATTATGCCTTTTTAAAATATTTTGAGCAGGTTATATTGTACTAGGGCTTTGGGATGCAAGTATTATTAGTAGATACTGTGTTATGATACAATAAACGCAGTCCATACAAATAATGGAGGGCACACACAATACAGGACTTCATTTTAGATTTAGCCACACACATTAAGCAAATGTCACCCGCGTGACTACTGGAGAGTAATTTGTAATGAGTGTGCTAGACTGTGGACCCTCAGTCACCGACGATGGTCCCATGGGGAGAGAGCCCCACATAATCCCTATTAATCACATACAGTGGCCTATATCACATTGTACCTCATCTTAAACGTGTGTATGAATGGGCGAGAGTGAGGCGATAATTGCAAAGTACTTTGAGTGGCCACAGGTTAAAAAAAGAGCCCAATTACCAAGTCCATTTAACCCTCACCATTGAAACATAGCCTATAAATGCCAACCAGTTGACTATCACCTGTTATGGGAGGGCATAGTGTGGCATTTTCTGACACAAGCCAACGACCATTGGCACCGATTGACTTGCACAGACTGTTCTCCTGACAACTGTTGCGGTGGCGTAGTCTCACAAATCAGACTTTATATCTCAGTCTGATATTAATATTACCTAAAGTCTGGCAGCAGACAAGGTCAAATCTGGGCGAACAGTGTTTAATTTTCTTTCAAATGTATTTTGACCAATCATGTTGCTGGGGGCGGGACCAAAACAAAGATATGGCTGACCATTAGGACTGCTCACTAAAACGATAGCATCGTCTTCTTATTGTCAGTATCCCACCTTGGCCAGTGAACAGTGAACACAAACTTGGCCAGCACTGGCCAAGCAAGTTAAACTTTTCCTGTAGCCAGTGGGAAGACAAGCTAAAACGACCTATCTGGACATCCACATCCTCAGACAAAGTGTCTGTAAAGGTTTACAATCAAATCTGTGCCACTGTAGAAATACATTTGTGAAAATCGACCTCCATCTTGCACTTTCGAATGACTTAATCATTGGAAGAATATATCCGTAACAAAACAGGGAACACTTCTGGATAACACTCCTGGCCCTGCAGCCGCTGTGCAGTCACGCCGCAGAAGTTTGGCTCCAGCATTGAAGAACTTCTGGATCCAAGAATGAAGGTGGGTGGTGCTTTGGTGGTTAAGGGCACATTGAGTCTATTCACACACAACTTGATACCGATGAATACTAAAACAGCATCGCGTTTTATACAACTGAGCACAAAGCATTTCACTGTCGATTACTGCCCTAGCATTTTATATATGACCTCATTGTTTGGTTTCAGTAATTTATGGCATTATCAATAATGACCACATTCACCATCAGCGTACACCAAAAATTACTTTTGTTTGATGTAGTATGGCTTCAATTAAATCTGTATATTTCCCTGAATCATAATAAAGCGTATATATTAATTCAATATACAAAATATATATCTGTATAAAGCAACCTCAAAAACAATGAAAAAGCATATATGCTTTTTCATAGTTCTTTGAGGTTGGGATTGAGGTTGATTCAACTGTATGCTTTGTCTTTGTTGTTTCTGGGAGGTGTTATTCCTGCTAGCACTCACCAGTAAACATCATCCACAGCCCTGCTGCTGTTAATCTGCAAAACCACTTCAGATCCCTTTCTCATTCAACTGAACCCTTCTCATTTCATACTCTATACTTCAATCAACCAATGACCTAATTCACTACATACATGTGATTCTACTCATTCAGACACCTTATATGTATATATATATATATATATATATACACTGTATATATTTATATATATGTATGTGTGTGTGTGTGTGTGTGCGTTTAAATATATCATTTTTGTGTGTATAATTTTTTGGCAAGGAGGGCGAACAAGTAATGAAAAGGCTTCTAGAGACACCCAGTTAATTAGATTTAAAACATGTTGCCTGTTCCACTCGTGGAATCCTCGCCGGGTAATGCCTGTCAGCAAGTCTCTGGCACGGACACGCGCGGCGAGATGCAACCGAAGAACACCAACCTCGGCCTATTATCATATTTTGGAGATTTTAATTCCCAACCGACAAAGAGGTACATACTGGAACGCCTTCATCAGCATATGGTTTTGGTATGGTAAGCAGAAAGTATGAACAATTTATCCCTTATATTTAACAGCACAATACTGTATGTTAGGTTTGCTCTCGTGGGCTACAGCATGCGTCTCTAGAGTATGGCATCCCAGTCTCCTGGGATTCCATACTGGGATCCTTCCTCTAAGAGAGGAAGGACCCGACCCTGTAAACAAGCAAGCAATCTGCTTCATTAAAAGCTTTAAGCCAACAGTTTCTTCAAGGACTGTATCCATGCGGCAGGAACAACCTGGATGCGTTCACACAAACACACACACACCACACACACACCACCACGTCACTGGGTGCTGTTGACATGCAATAGTGGCATGCAATCACATCTTCATGCTATTCATGTCAAATTAAAGCGTGGAAAATACCATTCTGCATGTGGTATATAAAATGCATATCAATTATGCAGATGAATGAATAAAAAAAGCAATTGCATATGAATGAATGCCTTAGTATCCTATAACCTGACAAAGCGTTTGAGAGGCTTCTGGTTCACGATTCCTCAACTGTCTCCCAGCAAAGAAGCAGCAATAAGGACATTAGAATGGATTGAAACGATCTACTACCACACTGTGGTGACAAGATTGCAGAGCAACCTAGATTAATGAATCAAACTAATGACATGTGTGTGTGTGTAAGAGATTCAGAAAGAAAAGCAGCCCATGAATGGGTGAGCATGAATGGGATGGAAGTGAATGGACTCACAGTTCACATCACAACCCAATGAACATAAACGAAATAGGTCTATAGAAATAAAAACATGTCGTCGCAATGAGAAAAACTCATGTTTAAATCATGTTCAAATCATGTTTAAATCATGTTTAAATCATGTTCAAATCATGTTCAAATCATGTTCAAATCATGTTCAAATCGTCCGCCGTCGTCTCCCCAACCATAGCTTCCGGCCCACTTATGGATGGAGAGGCCTACCTCAGGTAAAGTGCAGCTAAATAATTAACACTGCGCAAATGTGAGGCTTCGTTTACCACAACGAGACTGTGACAAAGGTGTGTGCGTGTGTGTGCGTGTATGTGCGTGTGTGTGTGTGTGTGTGTGTGTGTGTGCATGTGTGTGTGTGTGTGTGTGTGTGTGTGTGTGTGTGTCGTTTTCTTCAGTGAGCACAACTTTTAATTGGATTGTAATGATGTCCTAATAAGCAGCGCAGCAGGTTGCTGGAGACAGTGTGTGGCTCAGGGCTGTGCGGCTCTGCGCAGGGCTCTGTGCAGGGAGGTTACAAACACGCATTGATAATCACACTGTTGCACTAACAAAGAGGGAATGCACATGCTGGGGGCTCCCATATAGAGATGCAAGATTTTATTCAAGGTTTATTTGGTTTAAAGATGTGCCCTATAGGCTGCTACTACAATTAGACATAATGGAGCAAATACTATTGGGTCACTTGGGTCATCTGAAGGGTTGAGCTGCCAACTAAAGCCATTTATTCATCCATTGATTTATTTTTAATGACGCCCCTCAAACGTTGGTCCTCCATAGAGCCGCAGCTTGTCGTTGAAATATCAATCAATATCTCTCTGTGAGTGGCGGAGTACATTGATAAGTAAGCAGGTGTAAAGGTTATGTCAAGTGATTGTATATATATATTGTATATATATATTGTATATATATATTGTATAAAGGAGAGGCAGAGATCGTGAAGCGATTGAGTTTGGAAATAGAGAAGCAGCAAGGATCTTGCGGTAAAGTTTCTGCTATATTGATAGCGCCATCTACTGGTTATCTGTCAAGTTGCAGGTTGAGATCCAAAATAAATCATTTATTACACCATTAAATAAACCATTTGTAATTGAATGCACTGCATGTAACGTTATGAATTAGTTAGGCTACTATATTAAAATGTAGCGGAATTCTAAGTATGACTGTATTACTTGTAATGATTCACCCATGATGCATCCCGGTCCACTGCTGTTATAATTTTGTATCATATATGAATATAAATTACATACTATACTTTTATATAATACTGTAGTATTATGCTGTCCAAAATACCCTGGAGCTGTTGTTCCAGTTTCAGTTGATTAAGTGTAAATTCAGTGACATTGTGTTTATTTGTGTACATTGTATGAATAGGTAGCCTACAAAGTCCAAATTAACTAGTGTGTTATTTTTCAAGGACACTTAAGCAGGGCAGAAGGATTCACTGTGTTATTCATTACTGGTTTCCTCACTGAATGAATGAAATAAACAACACATATATGTGTTTGTTTATAACTTCCATGCCAAATGCATGTTATAATATAATATATACATGCTCTCCAGATGTAGGCCTACACATCCCAAAGAACAAGAAGAGCACAGATGTATACACCCCAAAGAACATACAACACTGTTAATTACAACTCGGTATCATGCAAACGTATCACTAAAATGTAAATGTTGACAGGTAGTCATACATTTTTTGAACGGCAAAAGTCAAGTCGATGAATATTTGCCATTGTACTTAATGTAGACAAGCTAGTCTTCTTTAAAAGAGGTTCATTGTTTCCCCATGGTTCGTGGCCAGCAAAATGAGTAAATTTGTAATTAGTAGTAAGTGAAATGGCACTTTGGTGTAAAGCATTCACTACATGCGTACCAGATGTTCAGCAACATTAACTTGAACAGCCTCGTGGCCTGGTGTTTGTGCTATGCTAACTCATTGTTCATGATGTTTGCGCCCTAAACTGTTGCACTCTGAAAAAGCTTAATAAAAAAGAAATAATAACGATTATAAGCACAAATGTATGCCTGCTGTTAACCTTTCATCAACAAGAGCAATGCACAAGCATTCCCAAGAAGCAGAATACAATGACACTTGGATTAACGTGTGGGAAGGAAGGCGCAACCAGAAGAGCAGGGATTCTCCATTCACGGATAAACTCCATTCCTCATTATCATTCAATCCACCATGTCCATCTGACTTAGATACAGGAACAGAAGCATTAGTCCAAAGCTTGATAATAATTATAATACCAGTACAGTATTACATTTACATTTAAGGCTTTTGGCAGATGCTTTTATCCAAATCGACTTACAAGGAGTACATTTGTAGAAAGGATTGAAGCATTCATAATTGCAAGGTTAATAGAACAAGTTTCATAATTGCTAGGTTGCCTGCATAATAGCTGGGATAAGAGCAGACGTGCCATTCTGAGCGCAGTACCAACATCTAAGAACATCCAATATGCTCAACAATGCTAAGTACTATTATTTAGTGGCATCCTGACATCAGCCGGGAGCTCATTCTAACACTGCGGTGCCAGTATCTAACAACAGCTGAGGGATGCTCTGGATTTTGAATTTGATTGATTGATTGATTAGAATGATGAGACTGACTCCAAAGTTTATCTGCCAGCTTATGGACACAATGGCATTACAGTCACATCACACAGTGGGGAGACAAAAGAGTTTTCTTCAGTGTCTTTTGGACCCAGGTAGTAAATTGGCCCGAAACAACCTTTTGGTGCAAAGATGTGCCACAGCAAGTTGACTTGATCGGGAATGAGCGTGTGGATGAACAAGGACACTTCCACAGTTGAGATGAGATGAAGGACTTTTCTAAAAATCCCCCCCGCTCCACCTTGGGCCAAACCTCCTTAAGCACACTCACGCTGTGATCCTGAAAATCTGTCAAAAGAGATTCTGTGAGAACTACAATCCTGCTATACAGAACAGATGGACTGCTGCGCAATATACCGGGCACAGCCACAGAGAGTAAGCTAGTCTTATGGGACTGTCCTGATCTTGCAAGTTCACTTTCGGAGAGGACCAATCCACCAGGACTCGGGGAAGGGAGTTTCAGTTCTCAACGAACGAGGAGTGCAGCAGTTTGCCGAATAAAAAAACTATGGTGGCACCCGAGGACAGCGTAGCAATCTACAGAGCATTCAGAACTGTTTTAAATGGTAAATGGATTGCATTTATATAGCGCTTTTATCCAAAGCCCTTTACAGTTGTCTCACATTCACCCATTCATACACCGACGGTGGTGTCAACCATGCAAGGTAACAACCAACACATCAGGAGCAGTTAGGGTTAGGTGTCTTGCTCAGGGACACCTCGACACTTGGTTAGGCGTAGCTCAGGGATCGAACCAGCAACCTTCCCGTTGCCAGACAACCGATTTTACCTCCTGAGCTATTACCGCCCTATTTTTATCCGAAAAAGACTGAATAACTAATTAAAAGATTGACAGAAATTGCCAGGGAAGTCTGTTCTCAGAGCAGAATACATTTTAGCTTGACTTCCAACAAGATTCGGCCAGATCATTATTTTAAACAAACTAAGGCTGCACCCATATTTGGAAATCAATCGCTGTCCAGTCAAGGCCAGACCAATATTCATTGCAAAACGCTAACAAAAATATTATCTGAATGGTCTCACAAGGCTAAGCCCCTTGAAGGGGTGCCTTTGGGAGTCATTGAGCTCAGCTGGGAAAAATAGTAGCACCAACGATTACTGATATTTGATTCAGTAGCTGAATCAACTATCAGCTACAATGTGCAGGCCATAATATTATCGACAAGCCTGACCTGCTCTAAAATCAATCCTTTACTCACGTCATGCTGAATAGAGGTCCTTGACTTCAAGGACCTCTTGAATATATCACACAAAGACACAGAAACTAACACGGGAGAGTTCCACCTTTGCATTAGGCCTAATCAGCACTACTGTCTTGTCTAAATCTAGCAACCAGCATCGATTCAGAAAGAGAGAGAGAGAGAGCCACCAGGACCAGACAACCACCTACGGCCTCTCGCCAACCTTGACCACAGACACTGCAAGACACTGAGGCATTTAGCCATGACAGCCACCTGATACATCCACTACAGAGCAGGACAACAAGGCTAGGAGAGCCTATGGTGACTAGTGGGTTTGGATGCCCAGTGTCTGCAGCGCAGCCCAGAGCCAGATGCCAAAGCTCTCACTGCTCATGAAGCTAATCTGAATTCACTGCAAGTCGCTTCAGATTCAGTGGAAGCGTCTGCTAAATAACTACATAGTAAATAGTACATATCATACTCCATCACTGTGCAAGATGATGGTGTGTGTGTGTGTGTGTGTGTGTGTGTGTGTGTGTGTGTGTGTGTGTGTGTGTGTGTGTGTGTGTGTGTGTGTGTATTATATTACATTTACATTTATACATTTAGGGCATTTGGCAGACACTTTTATCCAAAGCGACTTACAAAGAATACATTTGTTGAAGGATACATGTGCATGTGTGTGTGGTGTGTGTGTGTACATGCGTGTATGTGTGTGTGTGTGTGTGTGTGTGTGTGTGTGTGTGTGTGTGTGTGTGTGTGTGTGTGTGTGTGTGTGTGTGTGTGTGTGTGTGTGTGTGTGTGTGTGTGTGTGTGTGTGTATGAGTGTGTATGAATGTGTGTGTGTGCGTGCATGTGGGTGTGTGTGTGTGTGAGTGTGTATGAGTGTGCGTGTGTGTGTGTGTGTGTGTGTGTGTGTGTGTGCGGACCATTACAGTTCTAATGACTTTGAAAACATGTTATTTTTTGTCTGGGGGGGGGGTGCTCCGTTAATTTGCGGTTCTGATGGGGGGGGGGTGCTCCGTTAATTTGCGGTTCTAATGGGGGGGGTGCTCCGTTAATTTGCGGTTCTAATGGGGGTGCTCCGTTAATTTGCGGTTCTGATGGGGGGGGGGGTGCTCCGTTAATTGGTGGGGACATGTCCCCAGCGTCCCCACTAAATTCTACGCCCATGCTCGGTACCATGCGCAGTTGCTATTAAACATCCATAAACGCCAACTCGGTTGCATCTCTTTATTTCAATATTCCTTGGCTAAGAATATTACAAGGTTAACGTTGCGTTGCCAAAGTGGTATCGGTGCGGTTGTATCGGAGTAGTTTAACGAGTACGAGTACGAGTACATGAGCACAGTATCGGACCGATACCGAATACTGGTATCGGTATCGGTGCATCCCTAATTGAAAACTAATATAATTTTAAGGAGCTAATAAATGCATTGGACCCATATTGTCCAATTATTATTTCTCATGTTTATTTGTTCTGTTGTGTATTCTGTTTTCTTGTTTTGTTCTGTTTTTCTGTTGTAGTAATGCTGATTTATATCTGAAAAGTTATGGAAAAGGGAAATGCGAACAAAAGAGACGGTGGTTTCAATCTAGTGAAAAAAGAAAGTAAAAACGTGAACATTTCAGTAGCTGTAGCTTTGTGCGACTATAGCCCTATTCACACGGGACTAGTATTACCTGGGGACCTCATGTGATTTATAAATGACCCCCCACGTCTGTGTTTCGTGCGGCGCATTCGCACGGGATAAGCAAAGTCTGTATTTTTACTCGAATTTACTGATATTATCCCCCGGATATGATGTCAAGGCGCAGGTAACACGCAGGTAACATCCGCTTCGTGAACGACAACAGCAAGAGCAATGGCTGCTAAGCAAAAGAAAAACAGGCATTGGACGCGCGAAGAGACACTCGGTTTAATTGCTGTGTGGGGTGAACCACGTTACCAAAAGCAATTTGATCAAATGGTGCACAACCACACCGTTTGGGAAAATATTCACAAAGAATTTGCACTGAAACTTTCATTTAGAATTTCCAACGCAGCCTCCATTCTCGACCGGGAAAGCGGCCGAAAAAAGGCGCGGAGAAAACAAAAAACTTCTCCTTGGCCCCCGGGCAACGACCAATCTGACAGCCGGTCAAATCCGGCACAGAGTCGAAACGAGAGGTTTCTTAACCTCTCGTACAGTTTATTGCTGTTAGCCGTCAGACAAGGCCCGGAAGCCTTGGCACTGCCTTCACCTTGCCAATACTCCTCACAAACATCTGTAGAAAGGTTAGGCTTGATATTATGTACCTCAGGGATATGTTGTTGTCTCTTTCAACAAATGTACTTATTTGTAAGTCGCTTTGGATAAAAGTGTCAAATGGGGGGCAGGTATAAAAAGGGAGACGAGGGAAGTGAAAACAGCCAAAGACATAATGGCTGACAGACCAAACAGGGAGTAAACTAACCAAAAGCAGACTATACAATAAAACAGGAGACAATGAATGAACAGATAGAATAAAACACCAGAACATTACATTGACATATATTTAGGGCATTTGGCAGATGCTTTTATCCAAAGCGACTTAGGCAGAGCAGGAACATGGAACTACAAACCAAAACAATAAAACACTGGAACATGGAACTACAAACCAAAACAATAAAACACTGGAACATGCAACTACAAACCAAAACAATAAACGGATCAACTAAAACAATAACTAAACAAATACAAATCAAACACAACAAAGAAATGTGCTAAATAATACTGAAGTCCAGCAGGGGGTGCAGAAAACTCAAAAACATAAATCACACTTGAGTGGGACAGAGGCAGACTATGACAAAAATAAATGAAAACTGTTCCAGTCTGTCTCTGTCCCCCTCAAGGGCAATGCATGTTTGAGCTTTTGCTCCCTCTGCTGGACAATCATTATTATTTACCATGTGTTCTACTTTGTTTTTCTGTCTTCACCTCCACCTGTCATAGTTCACCTCCTTCCGTGTGTTTTTGTTTATCTGTTCATTCATTGTGTTGTCATATTCCTGTGTTGTTTCCCTGCCCTTCATTGTCCGCGCCTGTTTCCACTTCCCTCGTTAGTCACGCTATTTATACCTGCCCCAATCTTGTGTTCCTTGTCGGGTTGTTGTAGCATGATGTGGTGTCCTGTTTGTCGTTTGTTCTTAGACCCAGCATGTAAGTTCTGTTTTTGCAGTGCCCAGTTTAGGTTTGGGATTTTGGTTTGGATTTTGGTTTATTTTTATTTTATTTTTTAAAACCAGTTTAGTTTACTTGGCTGCCTGTGTCCTTTTCCCCGTTCCTCTTTACCGTCGCATGACAAAAACATACGCTTTGGTCTACAGGTTTAATTACCTTGAACTATGCAGCGAGGCAGACCAGCCTACTGAACCTAGCCACCGGAACATGCGTGAGGCTTTTGTAGGAACTAGAAAATGTGCTCAGTAAAGCGCAGACCTCCGTCACGCTATGAGCTTGATAGAAGTGGGCCTAGGGGGTGCCAATAGCCTGCTCTGAGCTGAGTCTGATGACATCTCACTAGAGGCCCCTTTAGAGATCTTCAAGAAAATAACAATCATCATGAACCCTTGACAAACCTTTCAGAATCGCTTTTTTTGTTGTGCAAATCTATGGGAAGTTAAGCACCGTTTTGTGATATGCCACGCCCACTGCCACGCCTCCTCTTGGCTGATTGGCATGAAAAGTTAAGTTACTTCTTAGTCAACCGACAGACACACAGACGGGGCAAAGACATCATCTTCCTGGGCAGAGGTTAATACACTACACCAGATTCAGCGTGGCGGTAGCAGAGATTGTAGTCTTGCGGTGTAAAACGGCAGTCGTCGCAGACTCAGCTCTGCCCTTTTACTTTAATTCTACAGCACATCATAACCAATTGTTTTTCTTTAAGGTAACATTACAGCTAACCAGTGTACAATCCCCCCCCCCCCCACCTCCAGGCTAGTACCTTACTAACAATTGATTGAAAACACTGTTATTGAGCTATTCTCAGTGTGGTCGTGTACTTTGCAGCAGATGTGGAGAGTAAACATAAAAATACATAGAAAATAGGGATGCACCGATACCGCTTTTTTTCAGACCGAGTACAAGTACAAGTACTTACATTTGGGTACTTGCCGATACCGAATACCGATACGAGTACTTAATAAAACCATTACAGTTCTAATGACTTTGAAAACATGTTATTTTTTGTCTGGGGGGGGTGCTCCGTTAATTCGCGGTTCTGATGGGGGGGGTGCTCCGTTAATTTGCGGTTCTGATGGGGGGGTGCTCCGTTAATTTGTGGTTCTGATGGGGGGGGTGCTCCGTTAATTTGCGGTTCTGATGGGGGGGGGTGCTCCGTTAATTCTTTATTTCAATATTCCTTGGCTAAGAATATTACAAGGTTAACGTTGCGTTGCCAAAGTGGTATCGGTGCGGTTGTATCGGAGTAGTTTAACGAGTACGAGTACGAGTACATGAGCACAGTATCGGACCGATACCGAATACTGGTATTGGTATCACTGCATCCCTAATTGAAAACTAATATAATTTTAAGGAGCTAATAAATGCATTGGACCCATATTGTCCAATTATTATTTCTCATGTTTATTTGTTCTGTTGTGTATTCTGTTTTCTTGTTTTGTTCTGTTTTTCTGTTGTAGTAATGCTGATTTATATCTGAAAAGTTATGGAAAAGGGAAATGCGAACAAAAGAGACGGTGGTTTCAATCTAGTGAAAAAAGAAAGTAAAAACGTGAACATTTCAGTAGCTGTAGCTTTGTGCGACTATAGCCCTATTCACACGGGACTAGTATTACCTGGGGACCTCATGTGATTTATAAATGACCCCCCACGTCTGTGTTTCGTGCGGCGCATTCGCACGGGATAAGCGAAGTCTGTATTTTTACTCGAATTTACTGATATTATCCCCCGGATATGATGTCAAGGCGCAGGTAACACGCAGGTAACATCCGCTTCGTGAACGACAACAGCAAGAGCAATGGCTGCTAAGCAAAAGAAAAACAGGCATTGGACGCGCGAAGAGACACTCGGTTTAATTGCTGTGTGGGGTGAACCACGTTACCAAAAGCAATTTGATCAAATGGTGCACAACCACACCAAAAAAACCTTGCAAAAAACATACGACCCTCAAATCACAGCGATGCCGATTCGCACGGGACTAATATGATCACATGACCTCTGTGTTGGGCGAAATATGGTAGGTAATTTGCGGTGGAATTTTTACTTTTACAAATTGCTAAAGGTCCCCAGGTAATACTAGTCCCGTGCAATAGGGCTAAAGAATGCAATTTAAATAGTTTGGATGAAATATCCGTCTTCGTTTGTGTTCTTCTCTTTCCGCTCGGTGACCTGAGCTTTTAAATCTCCTCTAGCGTCTTGTTAAATCCTTTTCTTTGCCTCTGCCATCTGTAGCCTGCTTGACATTAACTGAAATATGTTAATGAGACCACTACGGGCTATAAGTCATGCCAGAGTAGAAATCATTGCCCATGNNCTCTCCTTTGTCATATGCCCCTCCTCTCTCACCCGTGTCGTAAGGCTGTTGTGGTAGAGAGAGAGCTGAAGATGCACCCTTCATGGAGCCCACGTAGCTTTTTGCCGTTTTGGGCAATGGGGATTTAAAAAAAACTACTCTGGCATGACTTATAGCCCGTAGTGGTCTCCTTAACATATTTCAGTTAATGTCAAGCAGGCTACAGATGGCAGAGGCAAAGAAAAGGATTTAACAAGACGCTAGAGGAGATTTAAAAGCTCAGGTCACCGAGCGGAAAGAGAAGAACACAAACGAAGACGGATATTTCATCCAAACTATTTAAATTGCATTCTTTAGCCCTATTGCACGGGACTAGTATTACCTGGGGACCTTTAGCAATTTGTAAAAGTAAAAATTCCACCGCAAATTACCTACCATATTTCGCCCAACACAGAGGTCATGTGATCATATTAGTCCCGTGCGAATCGGCATCGCTGTGATTTGAGGGTCGTGTGTTTTTTGCAAGGTTTTTTGTTTTCTCCGCGCCTTTTTTCGGCCGCTTTCCCGGTCGAGAATGGAGGCTGCGTTGGAAATTCTAAATGAAAGTTTCAGTGCAAATTCTTTGTGAATATTTTCCCAAACGGTGTGGTTGTGCACCATTTGATCAAATTGCTTTTGGTAACGTGGTTCACCCCACACAGCAATTAAACCGAGTGTCTCTTCGCGCGTCCAATGCCTGTTTTTCTTTTGCTTAGCAGCCATTGCTCTTGCTGTTGTCGTTCATGAAGCGGATGTTACCTGCGTGTTACCTGCGCCTTGACATCATATCCGGGGGATAATATCAGTAAATTCGAGTAAAAATACAGACTTTGCTTATCCCGTGCGAATGCGCCGCACGAAACACAGACGTGGGGGGTCATTTATAAATCACATGAGGTCCCCAGGTAATACTAGTCCCGTGTGAATAGGGCTATAGTCGCACAAAGCTACAGCTACTGAAATGTTCACGTTTTTACTTTCTTTTTTCACTAGATTGAAACCACCGTCTCTTTTGTTCGCATTTCCCTTTTCCATAACTTTTCAGATATAAATCAGCATTACTACAACAGAAAAACAGAACAAAACAAGAAAACAGAATACACAACAGAACAAATAAACATGAGAAATAATAATTGGACAATATGGGTCCAATGCATTTATTAGCTCCTTAAAATTATATTAGTTTTCAATTAGGGATGCAGTGATACCAATACCAGTATTCGGTATCGGTCCGATACTGTGCTCATGTACTCGTACTCGTACTCGTTAAACTACTCCGATACAACCGCACCGATACCACTTTGGCAACGCAACGTTAACCTTGTAATATTCTTAGCCAAGGAATATTGAAATAAAGAGATGCAACCGAGTTGGCGTTTATGGATGTTTAATAGCAACTGCGCATGGTACCGAGCATGGGCGTAGAATTTAGTGGGGACGCTGGGGACATGTCCCCACCAATTAACGGAGCACCCCCCCCCATCAGAACCGCAAATTAACGGAGCACCCCCATCAGAACCGAATTAACGGAGCACCCCCCCATCAGAACCGCAAATTAACGGAGCACCCCCCCCCATCAGAACCGCAAATTAACGGAGCACCCCCCCCCCAGACAAAAAATAACATGTTTTCAAAGTCATTAGAACTGTAATGGTTTTATTAAGTACTCGTATCGGTATTCGGTATCGGCAAGTACCCAAATGTAAGTACTTGTACTTGTACTTGTACTCGGTCTGAAAAAAAGTGGTATCGGTGCATCCCTATTTTCTATGTATTTTTATGTTTACTCTCCACATCTGCTGCAAAGTACACGACCACACTGAGAATAGCTCAATAACAGTGTTTTCAATCAATTGTTAGTAAGGTACTAGCCTGGAGGTGGGGGGGGGGGGATTGTACACTGGTTAGCTGTAATGTTACCTTAAAGAAAAACAATTGGTTATGATGTGCTGTAGAATTAAAGTAAAAGGGCAGAGCTGAGTCTGCGACGACTGCCGTTTTACACCGCAAGACTACAATCTCTGCTACCGCCACGCTGAATCTGGTGTAGTGTATTAACCTCTGCCCAGGAAGATGATGTCTTTGCCCCGTCTGTGTGTCTGTCGGTTGACTAAGAAGTAACTTAACTTTTCATGCCAATCAGCCAAGAGGAGGCGTGGCAGTGGGCGTGGCATATCACAAAACGGTGCTTAACTTCCCATAGATTTGCACAACAAAAAAAGCGATTCTGAAAGGTTTGTCAAGGGTTCATGATGATTGTTATTTTCTTGAAGATCTCTAAAGGGGCCTCTAGTGAGATGTCATCAGACTCAGCTCAGAGCAGGCTATTGGCATCAAATGGTGCACAACCACACCGTTTGGGAAAATATTCACAAAGAATTTGCACTGAAACTTTCATTTAGAATTTCCAACGCAGCCTCCATTCTCGACCGGGAAAGCGGCCGAAAAAAGGCGCGGAGAAAACAAAAAACCTTGCAAAAAAGACATACGACCCTCAAATCACAGCGATGCCGATTCGCACGGGACTAATATGATCACATGACCTCTGTGTTGGGCGAAATATGGTAGGTAATTTGCGGTGGAATTTTTACTTTTACAAATTGCTAAAGGTCCCCAGGTAATACTAGTCCCGTGCAATAGGGCTAAAGAATGCAATTTAAATAGTTTGGATGAAATATCCGTCTTCGTTTGTGTTCTTCTCTTTCCGCTCGGTGACCTGAGCTTTTAAATCTCCTCTAGCGTCTTGTTAAATCCTTTTCTTTGCCTCTGCCATCTGTAGCCTGCTTGACATTAACTGAAATATGTTAAGGAGACCACTACGGGCTATAAGTCATGCCAGAGTAGTTTTTTTTAAATCCCCATTGCCCAGGGGTCAAACTGGGCTTGAGTTTGGTTTGGTGCTGACCTTTACGTGCGGAGGATCACCAGAGTCCACTTTATGATGACTTAGAAGACTTTTAGCACTTTAACCTGCGTCCTATGGTATCATAGGCAACACAGTACAGGGGTCTTGTGGACAAATATAGATGTGTATAGTTCTGTTTAATTTAAAAAGCAATAGTGGTGCAATTAGTCATCAAGAAGCGCCACCATGTCTAAATGACACCATCCAATGGGGATGATGGCGCACATGTTTGACGCTTTTAATCTTTTAAAATTGCTTTCTGTAAAACAAGGTAAGTTGTCTAACCCATCAGCACTATGTGAGTTCACATCATGTGTGCATTTATGTATCATATTCAGTGTGTGTCTGTGTGTGTGTGTGTGTGTGTGTGTGTGTGTGTGTGTGTGTGTGTGTCTGTGTGTGTGTGTGTGTGTGTGTGTGTGTGTGTGTGTGTGTGTGTGTGTGTGTGCGTGTCACATGTGTGCGTGAGCTCAGCACCAGCCAGACTGAAATAACTTTAATGTTCTGCATTTCTTGTTTTAATGATGGAGTTGCCTACGGCTTGGTTGAGGCCAACGCCACCCATTTATATTGTGTACCTGGACTACCTGCTTATTCCTGGAACAGTCCCTTGACTAATAGCCCTGTGGGTCCCTAAGGCAACGTACTCGTATCGGTATTCGGTATCGGCAAGTACCCAAATGTAAGTACTTGTACTTGTACTTGTACTCGGTCTGAAAAAAAGCGGTATCGGTGCATCCCTATTTTCTATGTATTTTTATGTTTACTCTCCACATCTGCTGCAAAGTACACGACCACACTGAGAATAGCTCAATAACAGTGTTTTCAATCAATTGTTAGTAAGGTACTAGCCTGGAGGTGGGGGGGGGGGGATTGTACACTGGTTAGCTGTAATGTTACCTTAAAGAAAAACAATTGGTTATGATGTGCTGTAGAATTAAAGTAAAAGGGCAGAGCTGAGTCTGCGACGACTGCCGTTTTACACCGCAAGACTACAATCTCTGCTACCGCCACGCTGAATCTGGTGTAGTGTATTAACCTCTGCCCAGGAAGATGATGTCTTTGCCCCGTCTGTGTGTCTGTCGGTTGACTAAGAAGTAACTTAACTTTTCATGCCAATCAGCCAAGAGGAGGCGTGGCAGTGGGCGTGGCATATCACAAAACGGTGCTTAACTTCCCATAGATTTGCACAACAAAAAAAGCGATTCTGAAAGGTTTGTCAAGGGTTCATGATGATTGTTATTTTCTTGAAGATCTCTAAAGGGGCCTCTAGTGAGATGTCATCAGACTCAGCTCAGAGCAGGCTATTGGCACCCCCTAGGCCCACTTCTATCAAGCTCATAGCGTGACGGAGGTCTGCGCTTTACTGAGCACATTTTCTAGTTCCTACAAAAGCCTCACGCATGTTCCGGTGGCTAGGTTCAGTAGGCTGGTCTGCCTCGCTGCATAGTTCAAGGTAATTAAACCTGTAGACCAAAGCGTATGTTTTTGTCATGCGACGGTAAAGAGGAACGGGGAAAAGGACACAGGCAGCCAAGTAAACTAAACTGGTTTTAAAAAATAAAATAAAAATAAACCAAAATCCAAACCAAAATCCCAAACCTAAACTGGGCACTGCAAAAACAGAACTTACATGCTGGGTCTAAGAACAAACGACAAACAGGACACCACATCATGCTACAACAACCCGACAAGGAACACAAGATTGGGGCAGGTATAAATAGCGTGACTAACGAGGGAAGTGGAAACAGGCGCGGACAATGAAGGGCAGGGAAACAACACAGGAATATGACAACACAATGAATGAACAGATAAACAAAAACACACGGAAGGAGGTGAACTATGACAGGTGGAGGTGAAGACAGAAAAACAAAGTAGAACACATGGTAAATAATAATGATTGTCCAGCAGAGGGAGCAAAAGCTCAAACATGCATTGCCCTTGAGGGGGACAGAGACAGACTGGAACAGTTTTCATTTATTTTTGTCATAGTCTGCCTCTGTCCCACTCAAGTGTGATTTATGTTTTTGAGTTTTCTGCACCCCCTGCTGGACTTCAGTATTATTTAGCACATTTCTTTGTTGTGTTTGATTTGTATTTGTTTAGTTATTGTTTTAGTTGATCCGTTTATTGTTTTGGTTTGTAGTTGCATGTTCCAGTGTTTTATTGTTTTGGTTTGTAGTTCCATGTTCCAGTGTTTTATTGTTTTGGTTTGTAGTTCCATGTTCCTGCTCTGCCTAAGTCGCTTTGGATAAAAGCATCTGCCAAATGCCCTAAATATATGTCAATGTAATGTTCTGGTGTTTTATTCTATCTGTTCATTCATTGTCTCCTGTTTTATTGTATAGTCTGCTTTTGGTTAGTTTACTCCCTGTTTGGTCTGTCAGCCATTATGTCTTTGGCTGTTTTCACTTCCCTCGTCTCCCTTTTTATACCTGCCCCCCATTTGACACTTTTATCCAAAGCGACTTACAAATAAGTACATTTGTTGAAAGAGACAACAACATATCCCTGAGGTACATAATATCAAGCCTAACCTTTCTACAGATGTTTGTGAGGAGTATTGGCAAGGTGAAGGCAGTGCCAAGGCTTCCGGGCCTTGTCTGACGGCTAACAGCAATAAACTGTACGAGAGGTTAAGAAACCTCTCGTTTCGACTCTGTGCCGGATTTGACCGGCTGTCAGATTGGTCGTTGCCCGGGGGCCAAGGAGAAGACACAGTTCTCCACGCCGTGTGGTTCATATAAATGTTCATTTTTAGGGCCTCGTGCTGCAGCAGCACCCACCGCTGTGGTTCAATGACTTATGGACAGGCTGTGACTTTGGTAATATTCTGGATTTTGGCAGCCGTCCTAGAATCTGTACCGGAAAGCTCAGAAATGTAGCAAACTGGAAAATGGGAAGGGCTTTGGGTTACTACATGTGCAGAAGGGGAGGCGTCTGGCTAGCGTCTGATAGCAGAGTTAGTGCAGCTTAACACCACAAGGGCAACAGGAAGATAATCTAGTTGTGGTCAAGTGAGCCACCAGGTCGGTCACCTGAATCGATTCAGTAGCTTTGCACTGTATAGTGTAGAAAGGTTGTTCACAAAAGTGTGATAGCCACAGCAAACAATGAACTAAATTTAAAACATGTAAAAAATGTATGTCTGTTGTATGCAGTTGTATTCATGTATAACCTATGTTACACCATATGACTGATGTGACAAATGTTAGTATTAATAACATCAAAAGTCAAAATAATCTCAAAACAAATTGATATACACCATGGCAAGATTCGATACCTGTAATAGTAAGAATATGCAAATGAAATTAACAAGTTTATGCATGTTACATTTGACATTAGTGGCATCATAGGACAAACAGGTGTCGCTCATAACACCATGTATGGGTCTCTTGTATGTACCAGGGCACATGGTCCATGGTCAACGCTGGTGTCACTGGTGTCACGGCCCGCTTGGCTTGGCCCTTGGTCCTTTTCCTTTGTGTGTTTTCTGTGTTCCTTTGTTTTCCTGGGCACGGGTACTTTACACCACTGGTCCAGTCCACTACCCGTGTGCCCTTGGAAGGTAGAAAGAGAAGACCCCATACGTGTTATTATGAGCGACACACACGTTTATCCTTCCAGATGCCTCCTGTCTTGAGAAGACGGGTCTGACTCGAGCAGCCGATGAGACGGTGACGCCAACAGATGGCGGTGTTGTAACGTTAATAAGGGACTATAAGACGGGGTGTTCCCACGTTACTGGGGCACAAATACACCACAACGCTGGTACTGGAATGTCATATGAAGGAAGTCCTTGGCCACATATTTTGTATTCTTTACATCGTTACATTCATGACATCTATACTTCAAATCTTTATTTCAGTACGGAGTTGTAGACCGTTAAATGGAGAGTGTTCCCCAGAGAGTGTGGCCCCATCAGCGGGTCAGGTGTCACATTGGATTACAACAAACAAGAACTATTAATGAGTTCTGAACATTGATTTTAATCTAAAATTCTAAACCAAATCCAACTTCATGAAAAAAAAAAGCACGCCTAAAGAATCAGCAATCATGCATTTCAATCTGAACAATAGTGCTGCCATTGCACACATTAATTTGCTGAGTGATGACTTTACCTTGAACTTTGAAATCAACCATTCTCTGGAGTGCACACACATGTATACCTGTGATTGTTGGAATCAGAATGTATTTTAATATTGCAGATACTGGCTGCACTGCATGTAGTGTGTCTTGTGGAGACCAGGGATTTCTGCTGCTATAAACTAATGTGTCAAATGTCCTTTGCATACATATAATAATATATTTACAGGAACATTTTGTGCTATTTTCAGAGCTGATTACACAACATCACAATATGTTTGTGTGCTAAGGTTGGCTAAATCTCAAGGTTAGCACAACACAACAACAGACTACAGCAGAACTGTCAAAAGACACGTTATTGTGTCCCCTACTCAGTGCAAAGTGCTAATCTTGAACATTCATGTTTTAAAACATTCACGTTCAAAAATAGGAAACTTGTGTTTCCCTCAGATTAAAGTGACCTTGACCACATGGGAACAGGAAGTTACCATAATAGTTGATTATTTAGACACACAGAGTAGCTGATTTTTGAGATAGTGCCTCTAGTGTTGGAGGTATTGTGTGACAGCTTACACCCAACCCTGCTCTCCTTAAGAGATCAATAGCATCCTGCTCCAGAGCTCCAGGCTTGGGCCCCCCTCTGGCCCTGGGACCCATCTCCATCACCGGGACCCATGGGTGGAAAATTACGTGTTATCACATCATGTGTTAAAGGTGCTATTGATAATATTGATAACATTCAGCCACTAGATGGAGCACCGCCCACTTTCCATTCTACTCCAGTGGTTGCCAGTTTGCTGCACAACAGGTTATTTCATGGTCGTGTCGTCAATGAGACTCAGACAGACTCAGTCATGTCAAGTGATGAATCTCAACATGCATTAGCTATAGATGTGGGTTACTTTGTCGCTGAGCACTTGGAATTGGTACCGGAGTGAAGACTCCTTAAACGCTGAAGACACAGATACCATGTGACACCAGCATTGTCCTACCATTGACTCACAAGCCTTGTTAGAAGCCGAAACCAAACGGCAGACATCTCACACAGAGATAAAACATTCATTTTGGACTCGTCAAATTACAAAAAGTATTTCATTCATAATCACAATATTTTTTTGGGAGGAAAACCGACACTTTCATTCCACAGCTTTATAAAAGCTTGTTGCATTATGCATTATGCTCACATAGAAAGGGTGGAAGAAGACGGGGGCCCCGAGCATCGACATGCATCTGCCTGGAGCCCAGCAGCTCCACCCTTCTCGAAGAAGGACCATTTTTACATCCAAAGCATCGATTCACAAAATGTAGGAATGGAATCATTCCAATATAATAAATACAACAACACATTTAATGGCATCATTAACTTTATCAAGGGAATATGCAGCCGTTCATGTTTTTTTTGTCATGGGGCCTAGCTTCTTCTGAGTGACTCACGCTCTGTGTCTTTATGTAAGTTGACAACATAATGGCGCTCTATTTTATTAACTCCATAAAATGTGAAAATCCAGAAGAACACAATAAACCTCAATCTGTCTCACGAGGCTTATCTCTCTATCCCTCGCGAAGCTATGCTCATAAAACAGCTTATTGAGACACGTGAGCCAGTGAGTCAGGGTGTTGTATGTAAAGGTCATTATATATTGACTGCATTCATAATGTCTTTTATAATAATGTCTCCGCCAAGGTCTTTACCTCACACTTCCAAACCATAGAATCATAGAATACGACACAAATTCCAATCGAAAACTTTTAAAGCCTTTTCTTTTTACCAAACAACAAATAGTATCTCCTCCATGGCTCTGCTATGCCATAGTAACAGAACTATGATTACTTTACCATGCTGTGTGTGGGAGTGCTTGCTTTATAATAATTTCGAACCATGACGACAAAAGCTTGGACTTTCTACGCGCCCAAAGTCGTTTGACAAAAGGAAACAGAACAAACACAAGACTTTACCAAACTCTTTGTGTTTAGCTGTTACTACGACTGCGATGGCTGTTGCTGTTTGTTGTTCATACTGGTATCGGGTCATTTTACTGTAGTGCTGAGACCAAAAGATCTAAAACCAAAAGCATGAAAGCCGTTCACACATTTGAATCACAAGCTGAGACATACGTTTAAATGGCCGCTGACATGATTTAGTTCGTGCAGGACATGCATCAATCAATAAAGCGTCACCTACATACACTGTGTGTGCGTGTGTACACGTGTGTTGTGTGTGTGTCTATACACATTGTTCCCAGTAATGAAGCGAAGGCTTTGAAGACCGACTGGCTGCCGCTGCCGCTGCTAGGTTACCGAGCCCACTGATTGCTAGAGTGCCAATTCCAAGTAGGTCCCCTTTTCCCAGCATAACTGGAAACATGGCTTGCTGTGCTCGTTGTCTGGGGTGCTGCTTTCTTTGATCCAACCCGTAATCTCAGGGAAATATACAAGGAGGCAATCACGGGGCAGCAGACTCGTGGAAGAGCAGAAGAAGAAGAAGAAGAAGACGAAGACGACCGTGCTGCTGTGTGACTCGCCCACCGTCTGGCAGTCAGTGACGGACCGGATAAAATAACTAGCTGGCAGGATGCGTTAGCCGCTAATGGTATCCTAGTCGGATATTATCAGATTAGCTAGCCTCTAACTTGCTTTTAATGCTATCTTAGTAAGACGTCATTGCATTAACTCACCTCTAACTTGTTTTTAGTCAGAGTCGGTTAGCTTAATTCATTGCAGAGTATAGCCACAAGGCTTTATTTATTCTCGGAAATGAATTAAATATTAAATGGCAATGCATAAATTGCTTGCTTGCATTACGATATTGACGGAGCGCGGTTAATATGCTACAGCAAGTTATCTGAAGTGAGAAATGTACTTTTTACATCCAGGCCTACAGATTCACAAAGATATTCCGAAAATACCCATTTACCATTCAGGTTGCAGCTTTTGATGCAGCATTTTCCCCTAAGGTCTTACGACAAAAATAATAGCGTAAAAAATAAATAAATATGTGACTAGAAAGAGACCCGGTTCAGTCAGGGTCACAAAAGGTGCAGTAGAATCCCATAGTATTTACAGTAACTGCCCTATACACATTGAAACGTTTCCCAAAAATGTGTACAATTTATTGCATGTTAACGTATAAGTCATGCATCCAGTGTTGGATTAATCAGAACATTTCATATGCAGTATGTGCTATAATTGTATATGTGTTGATTCCCCCACCACAATCGAATACAATGCTCTTTTACAATGCTAACCCGTTTAGCCCGGGCCTGCGTGGCCTGAGATAGCCCGAGCCATGTGGCAGGCTCTCTTCTTTTTTTTGTATTATCCAAGTGATTACGCCGCTTGTCTTGGTCTCCTCCATTTAACTTCTCCACAGCACTTTCACACAATCACTATTGGCTTGAACGCCCACTGACAGATTGAGCAGACTGCACAAGTTGATCTCAGAGCATGAGCCCCACCCCCCCACCCTGTGAGGGATGTGTGAGTGTGTGTGTGAGGGTGTGCGAGTGTGTGTGTGAGGGCGTGCGAGTGTGTGTGTGCGCATTCATGCGTATGCGTATATGCACGTGCATGCATAAGTGTGTGTGTCCGTGTGTGAGCGTATGTGTGTGTGTGTGTGTGTGTGTGTAAGTGTGCGTGTGTTTATGCATAAGAATGTGTGTGCGTGTCTGTGTCTGTGTCTGTGTGTGTGTGTGTCCTGTTTCTGTGCGTGTGCATGCGTGTGTGTGGTGTGTGTGCGTGTGTGGTGTGCTTCGGAGTGTAAAAGAGGGGGATCTTGTCTTAGCTGAACCTCAATCCCTCTGCATTGACTGGGCTCTCCCTCAGACCACGTGCCTCCCTGGCAAGGCAGCCTTGGTTCTATAGCACATTTCATACAGATGCAGTTCAAACGGCTTCACAAAGTAAGCAAATATAGTCAACATGGAAGTAAAGAAAAGTTAAATACAATGAAAAAGACAAATTCTTAAAAATGTGCTGTATGCAACCGGATTCAAGGATTATGTAAAGAGGAGCAGAAAGAGCAGAAGAGCAAGATTTTAAAGATTAACAACCAAAAAAAACCGTCCCCTCCCTCTCTGCTCCCTCCCGCCCCCCCAGTTTCTCTGCCAATGAGAAGTGTTGCATTTCACGCACCTGTGATTGACAGGCAAGATGGATTCCCCCGAACCAATCAGGGATTGGTCAGAAATGAGGCGGGAGCGGCCTCACGTCTAAATGGCCTCATGCAGACTACAGTGGAGGGAGGCACACAGTCAGGCAGGAACTCAAAACGAGATCATCTCACAGTCCACTGCACTCAGTTGCTGACGGATGTCAATTCTAAATAAATGACGCTCAAATAATAGCTCTTAAATCTCACGATGGCACCTTTAACAGTATTCAAATAGAAATAGTGCTTCTCCATTACAGGGTCGAGTAGGCAGTGCAAAACAGAAAGATTTTAAGATGATTTAGCCTGAGGACTTCTGGACATCACTTCTGGAGCATCACGTTGGAGACGGAGAGGGAAACAAAATGAAATAGTAAAGAGGAGCATTGCAAAATCATTGAGAATATTGACGTTTCAATAAACAGCGGTGAGATTCACATTTGGAGATAAATTGGAAAAAGTGATACATTAAGGTCAGCATCTCTCAGCTGATTCTCTTGCTATCTTGATTATGTCGTCCGAAACAGTGATTAGCATACTCATTAGCATAGGATCAAATCATAACATTGTGAGGAACGTCCCTCCCCCATTACTCATGCTACCTTAGCTTGCTCATCTGACTCAGTACATTAACATTAATTCAGGCTATACAGCCTCGTCGAGAAGTGCTGCGTTTCACACCCCTGTGATTGACAGGCAAGATTAATTCTCAGAAGCAATCAGGGAGGAAATCCCCTGATTTCTCAGAAATTATCCAGGAGTCTAACATCTACATGGTCTCATACGGGCGCTGGTGCACAGTCTACTCGAAACAGATATTCTCTCAGCACACCTTACAGATGGCAAATGTTTTGCATTTACATTTTTTAACATATTCAAGGTTCAAATTAGATTGCATGTACACTGCTGCATGTTCAAGTCAGATCTGATTATTGTTTTTTTAACACGATGGTCTCATTACTTCCAGAGTATTGTCTCATGTGAACTGTGATATATGTGAATATGTCAGACTGCTCCATTGTGCTTCTATTACTGTGTTAACAGTTGATTAACAGAGTTTCACTTCTCATGCTAGACTAACCAAAGATTGAACAAGAAATTATGGGATGCATTGGACTTCTTATCACTGTGGGAGTAAAGTGCCATTGTGTGTGGTTACTTGCAAAAACAGAATTCTGTGTGTGTGTGTGTGTGTGTGTGTGTGTGTGTGTGTGTGTGTGTGTGTGTGTGTGTGTGTGTGTGTGTGTGTGTGTGTGTGGTGTAGTGTGTGTGTAGGTGTGTGTGGTGGGTTGTGTGTGTGTGTGTGTGGTGTGTGTGTGATGGGTGGTGTGTGTGTGGTGTGGTGTGTGTGTGATGTGTGTGTGTTGTGTGGTGTGTGCATGCGTGCGTGGGTGTGTGTGGTTGTTTGTTGTGGATACGTTGGCCCATCCTAGTGTAATGCTGCATGGCAGTGCCTGGGGGAAGGCATTAAAATACCTTTAACTGTGTTTTATGGCATCCCCGCTGTACAAACTGATACACTGACTAGAGCCCTATAGTGCCGCCTTGCTTGTGCATTAAAAAAGGCTTTGCAAGCTCAGAACATGTTTGCAAGTAAACCGTCTGATGAGCAACACACGAAATTAGAGTAAACAAGTCATTCATTTTTAGAATCACTGCAACACAATGAACCGAACGGAACAGAAAGAAAAATTCATCCCTGATTTTTGTGGATTCATGCAGCATGTGCGATACATAATATACATGGGCACATATATGACAGATACATGACATATATATAGCCCATGACATATACATGTCATGGGCTATATTACTGTTGTACAAACCCTGTACATGTGCAGCAGGGATGTGACCACAGGGTTCTGAAGGCAGGGGAGGCTATGGGGCATATTGGCTTACTTCGAGTCAGTGTGCTACCAAGTGATAAACTTAACCCGACGACAAATTTGTGTATTGCGCTTACATTTAGGGAACCGGCAATGCATCCATGACACTCACATGAATGCCAGAGTCATGCCAAATTATTAATTGTTTCTGAATAAATAACTCTGGAAAATAGTAGTACATGTTCAAGGAGAGATTTGTGTTTTGTTTCGTGTTGCGTAAGCTGTAATTATTTGTTTGCCTGTGGATGCCAGTGTATTTGATTAAATATAGAAGAATGGACTCACATGTTTTGGCAAAGGCAGGGTTAAAAAAAAAGAAGAAGCAGAGATCAGAGTTGCTTGAGGATTTTGAGAGGTTTTCTGCTGCCAGGTGTTGACTGCTGTGACTGAAATAAGGGACACGTCTGAGTTGGCTGGAGGAGGATCTTCCTCACAGGGGAAGCTCATCTGTGGTCTGGGAAGGTGGTGGTTAAGCACAGCGCTGTGATGTGGAGCTGTGAACGATTGTTGACGTTGCCAAAATGGCACACGGGTTCAATCGGTCACATCCGAATGGGGCATTTAAAGTGGGATGACGCATTGAGATCTGTAATACTCACACTGCACTCGTCTACTGAATATCCACTCAATCCCATTATGGAGGTGATATAAACATTTTTGCAACTGCAAATATAGTGATACAAATACATTATAATCAAACAATGGTTGATCATGGTGGTCCAATAGAAAAACTGTGGTTGGTCACATGGTGGTCCAATAGAAACTGTGGTTGGTCACATGGTGGTCCAATAGAAACTGTGGTTGGTCACATGGTGGTCCAATAGAAACTCTGGTTACATGGGTCCAATGGAAATGTGTGTGTGGGGGAAATGGGGACGAGGGTGACTCTTCTTTCCTCTTAATCTGCGCATGGGGAGGGACACACAGAACCACAGTGTTGTGGCACAGTGGCCGGCCACGGTTTCTATTGGACCAACATGTGGCAAGCCGCAGTTTCTGTTGGACCGCCATGGCCAACCAATTTCTATTAGGCCACCATGTGGTTAACCACAGTGTCAACTGGACCACCTTGTGGCCAACCACAGTTTCTATTGGACCACCATGTGACCAACCACAGTTTCTATTGGACCACCATGTGACCAACCACAGTTTCTATTGGACCACCATGACCAACCACAGTTTCTATTGGACCACCATGTGACCAACCACAGTTTCTATTGGACCACCATGACCAACCACAGTTTCTATTGGACCACCATGTGACCAACCACAGTTTCTATTGGACCACCATGTGACCAACCACAGTTTCTATTGGACCACCATGTGACCAACCACAGTTTCTATTGGACCACCATGTGACCAAAATGCCAATATGTGCATTTGGAAGCCTCGTGGACGGCTGCTGCTGCTGCTGCTGCGGCGACAGAGCGCCACACAAGGTGTTAAAAATGTGGGGACCGAAATTGATGAAGAAGAAAAAATATAATAATGGTGTTTCACTTTCCTCCTCCTGGTGCTAATGGGAGCCCTATTCTCTCCTCCACCCACACCCCGGTGAGCTCGGGACCCCCACCGCTCGGCAGAGGACCCCACGGTGGAGCAGATGAGCAGCTGCAGTTTAATGTGGCAGACCCATGTGGTGCCAGGTCCCACACAGATCCCTGCTCGGGGGAGGGGGTGTGTGTGTTTGTCAGAGATAGGGCGGAGGGGGGGGGGCGGAGGATGAGCCCTTCACTGGCAGGGGGTGGGGGCGGTTGCTGGAAAAAAAAAAAGCCACCACAGCTTGGGACACACACAACACACACACAACACACACACACACACACACACACACACACACACACACACACACACACACACACACACACACACACACACACACACACCACGGAACACACACACACACACACAACCACACACACGCACACACACAAGATGAGGGGCTTCCATGACTTGATTGGGAATCATTGGGTAAATCTCTCTGTGTGTTGCTGGAGGATGGGGGATAAGGAAGTGGTAATGAATGCCCTGGTGAAGCAGTGATTCAGAAACAAAACATGCACAACGCGCACGCCCCAACACACTGCCTCACACCTTTTAGGAGGCGAGAAGCAAGTGCATTTGCAGACACATGCACACAATCTCTCTCCCTTTCCCCCCCCTCTCTCTCTCCTCTCTCTCTTCCTCTCTCTCCTTCCCTCTCTCTCCCTCTCCCTCTCCCTCTTTCTCTCTCTCTCTCTCCCTCTCTCTCTCTCTCTCTCTCTCTCTCTCTCTCTCTCTCTCTCTCTCTCTCTCTCTCTCTCTCTCTCTCTCTCTCTCTCTCTCTCTCTCCTTGGTTTCTATCTCTTTATCACTTTCTCTCTCTTCATCTCTCTCTCTCTCTCTCTTCTCTCTCCTCTCCTCCACAGACACATCAACACAACTCTGCAGTAAGTAAAAATATGTGCAGGACAAATAGATATAATGTATAGATCTATTAAAATGGAAACGCACACACACACACACACACACACACACACACACACACACACACACACACACACACACACACACACACACACACACACACACACACACACACACACACACACACACACACACACACACACAGACACACACACACACACACACACACACACACACACACACACACACACAGAAGTATAATGTACACAATCAAAGCCTCCATCTCTGGATGACAAAGCACAAAAACTGAAACCAAGCCCAGAAAACAATTCACTCTCTCCCCCCCCCCCCCCCCTTTCACCGCTGCTCCTCTGTCTTCCTCCCATATCCCACTTTATGTGGGAGCATTGATCTCACCCCGAGCCATTTCCCCGGCTCCCCTCCCTGCCACTGCACCATCATACATCTGATCCATCGCCTCGTTACTTAAAGCCCACCATAGAGACGGGAGATACTCACCAGGACCCTCATGCAGAGAATTCTAATTCGGGCAGCTCCATGTTGCCAAGGGGAAATTCAAAACTGCACCGAGGCAGGAATCGAAGGCAAGCGGGAGAGGGAGAGAGAGAGAGAGAGGAGAGAGGAAAGAGGAAAGAGGAAAGAGGAGAGAGAGGTGGGGGTGATGGGGAGGTGGGGGGGAGAGGGAGGAAGGGG
>PIJE02000363.1:53673-68579 GCA_002895965.2 Coryphaenoides rupestris
TTCTATTGGACCACCATGTGACCAACCACAGTTTCTATTGTGTGGTGTGTGTTGCGTTGCAGGTGTTTGGGGAAGGAGGCAGGGAGTGTCCTTTAATCACTATGTATTTGGGTCAAACAATAGATGTGAGTGTGATAGTTCCAACTGAGGAGCCTGGTGATATTTCATCGCTGCGTGCCAAGGCAGACAGGCAGAGAGCAATGGAAGGACATTGGTTCCAGTGCGCCACACGCACACACACACACACACACACACACACACACACCACTGTCTGCGACCACGCTGATCTTTACGTCTTCACAAGGCGCGAGCGTGTAAATAGACCCAAAAAGACGGGGCCTTTCTATCCCCCCGGCAAGCCACCACATTGAGCATTGTGGGCAAACAGATTGTCTCCTACAAGAGACAGGCGCTAGAGTTACATTCAATGGATTGATATCTTATTGTTAGCGTGCTTTTGTGTGTCCGTCGTACAACTGAGACTGGCCGATGTGTGCTCTTTTTTTTGTAGCCTTCGCGAATGGGTGAAGTGAAGTGTGCCCTGTTTCCTGGCAACACTCCACCGGTGGTCTCTTTTGGACAAAATGTCATTATTATTATTATATATACTCTTTCATTAGCAGGACTAACTTCCGTCACTCGCCACCGGGTATCATTTTGAAAGGTAACTAAACTGTGTCACGAGAGCAAAGTCTGTGCATTCTAGTCGGTACATCGAGTCAGGGTTCGATTTTGCCTATGACTCCAAACTATGAACAACACAGATAAGTCACGGGGAATCATGTAAAGGTTGTTGGTTTGTCACCAAAAGACACGTCTAAAGGCGCATGGGAGTACATATGGGCGGGTGTGAGAATCGGAAAGGGATCGGCAAAGCTGTAGTTAGTGTTGTGAGTAAGGTTGCTCTTTAACCGAGCCCACGCGCTTAATTAATAATTAGGGCCGTCTGCCAATTATTTGTTTGGTGGCCGGCTGTGAAGTGGAGCGCTATTCCGAGGGAACTCGAAGGTAATAAATGTGACGTGAACTGTGCCGGTACGTGGAAGGTGTGACCCAGTTGTGGTTGTTGTTTGGCCATGGAGTCTAGAACGTGTAATGGTCTTCCGAGAGCGAAGCAGATTTCATGTAATGATGTCCTTTTCAGAGGGAAAAACCTCACCATTACCACAGCACACCGCCACCATTAGGGCATATTTCTTGTCACCCCAAAGAAAGGCCCAGTGTAGCTTGATAATGATCCTCCATCTTGTTGACAGATACACCTCAAGTCAGGAACAGGGGGAGCAAATAATGGTTCGTTCGCCATGCCCTCAGAATATGGCGCTGATAAAATGGGCGACTGTATCATGTAATTACAAATTCACCCGCTGAAGAGGACGGTGTTGGACTAATATGTTGCAGGATAATGGCTTGTTTTGAATGGCCCTTACACCAGGGGAAGGGTGGGAGGTAATTCAGGGTGTCAGGTGTGTTTGGGGTGCTCTCCCCTCGCTGGGCTGAGAGAGATCACTCACAGGGAAGATACTCACATTTACACTCGAGTGTATTCAGAAGGTCACGGCGCCTCTCCCCCATGGCCGGCCTTTTTTCCCCTCCGCTAAATATGAGACAGGGCACAAAAGCAAGATGGAGAATGGGCTTCTTGTGCCTGATGACTTCATCATTCTCCGTCACGCTACCTCCCACAAGAGCTCTGCGTTGCCAACAGAGGAGATACCAGACAGTATCAGAGCCACGGCTGCCAAAGATGGCAGCGTCAACAAGCCACGCGAAGCCCGTCGGTTCCTCTTCGCGGGCGCGTTGCCCGGCGTACGTATTATCGGGCGGTGGGATTTAGACGCAGGATCGAACATGCCACACGTATCTACTCCACCCAAAGAGAGGGGGATCACAGAATGTGTTTTGTCGTTTTTTTGCCTTATCTCCGCCATCTCCCGTTGTTGATGTGATGTAACGGATGGCGTTACAACAGAGCCGTTGCAACGTTGGGCTAAAATGATGATTGGTTGACAGCTGCGCTTCTTGTAAGATCATCAACGTAAACACAGCAAGTTGTTCCCTTGCTTCTTTATGATGGCATTTACTGATTTCAGCATTTCTCGTCAACTCTTAACTTCTAAAAATAGACGAAACACCGATTGTGTAGTTTAATTGGAAATGTCACCGTTTTGCAAAAGGAATGGCGGAATAATTAATAGGATATGACACACGCTTTGTTTTTCTTCACGAGTTTACATACCGGTATCTTAGCATGAGGTTACCGAACCTCATTTAAATGATTTTAAGGTGCAGCGATCATTGTTTCCAGATGCAAAACGGCACATCCGTAGGAAAGAGGATAATCAAGCCCATAATAGTATCGTTGGCTTGGTGTGGAAGCCTGCCAACATTCTGATTGTTAACTTAGAGAAAAATAACTCAAGAGAGCCATCTTCACTGGATTACACGAAATTTCCACAGAAATATCAATACAGCAGATGAATCTTGAAAGAGCATTTGTCCATACAATGATAGTTAATTGTCTCACGTGATTATTCGATGATGGATTTTATATGCAATCTCCCGATATCTCCTGTGAGGCACTTGCTTGCTGTAAAATGGCATTTGTGGATTAAGCTCCCTTTAATTATATTTCCAGATAGCGCAGAAATCAGGCTGCCGGGGTTGGACACCTGAAGGTGAGATGCAAATAGGTTCACATGCTTGATAAGGAAGTCCTAAACATTACCTGCAACGTCTTGATTATATTTTGCACTTTCTGCATGCATATCTATACATGGGCCTATACATTTTCTATATTCAATTCTGGTGCATAGTGTATATTCTGGTACACAGAATTTGTCATATATCCTCTGGAGATAATATTGTCTGAGGCCACAATGTGGAATACACACAGAGATAGGCGAGTCAAATCGATCATATCTGTAGAGGCACATCTCTACTACATTATAACTGGTCCAATTACCAGGATAATGTGCATTAGAAGGTGACACAAGATGTGTTACTTGCTGTAATCAAAGGTCATTATCTTGGTACAAGCAGTGTAATTATTAGGTGGCAGGTTAACAACCAATTTAAAGACATTCTTATTAAACAATCAACAAGGGGAATGGTGTCGATGCAAATCAAATGGTGAGATGGTTTTAGTTTGGTCTGTCTTTCATTGTCCTGTGTTTTATTAATTTTGTACCTTATTTATTTATTTGTTTATATTGTGTGTGTGTGTGTGTGTGTGAAGCGCTTTGTAACTTTGCAAAATAAAGTGTCATTTCCTTACATGAGATATCCATACGCTAACAGGCCAGAAAGAGAGACATGGCGTGAGGTGTGTTGACTAAGGCTGACTCAGTGTAAGCCTACATGGGCCGTGAGCTGCTTAAAGAACACACCGCCTCTGTTGGTGGGAGGTTCACTGTCATTAATATAAAACACTTGCTTTGAATCCTTAGACAGCCTCAGTGCTTAGAATGTCTGCTTTTCACCACGGCCAAACCAAATCCACGATGAGAAACTCCCAGTCATGGTGGAAGAGGAGTTGGCAGTCAAAACATTCAGAAGAAACGTTTTTGTGCAAATAAAACCAATGCTCTATTCTCTCCCTTTGAAGCCTCAAAATTAAACAACCTTTTTTTAGTCAAGATGGCATATTTTCCTCTGTGGTTAAATCCTACAATGTGTTTTTGGTGGTATGCATATATGAATGGGGATGAGTGTGTGGTATATGATTGCAGAAGTTTACCAGTTCACCTCCTGATTGGAGAGGCAATGATAAGATAGTCTAGACTAGTCTACTATGTGTTTGGCCCTCATGCGACTGGCCCATCCATTTTAGCCTTATCTCAACGACTGATATGATAGTGGAGCAGTTAATACGGGGAGATGCATCGTCTAACACACGGCGAGCTCTCGTTAGTGTCAACGAACACACGTAACGGACGAGAACGGGGAACGGCGGCGCAGGTAGTTAGAGGAGGACAGCCGAGCGGAAATTGGTAAACGTCGACTCAGCATAGAAGAGGCTTAGCTCGGCTCACACAAAGTGCAAAGTAATATTGCATTCTCAATCACTGTTGCGCGCCACGAGATGGCTGGGTCAGTTACGGGACACTGTGTGTGTGTGTGTGTGTGTGTGTGTGTGTGTGTGTGTGTGTGTGTGTGTGTGTGTTTTGTTTTGACGTCCTATGTTGTCCATGTGTTGGTTTTCTATCAGAACTAGTGAGCAGGGGGGGATTTTGAGCCCTCTGGGAACAATGCTACCGGCTGGGTTTTCCTGGACAGCAGCTAGCATTCATTTCTGGATGGCAGACGTGGCTAGTTTGGCAGCGGCGGTCGCATTGGTTATCGCATTGGCAGGCAAGGACACCACCTCAGATTTTTCGGTAGTACCATTCCAGTACCATTTGTATTATGGGGATATATTTAGATTTCCAGGTTGTCATTTAGTTTGTGTTTTGTATGTGCGCAATACATTATTTCAGTCAGTCAGTACAACTCACAATACAACTCACAGGAAAACACAATCAAAGCAAGGTTCATGTGGCAGTAGATGTGATCATAACGTCATGTACACACTCCATCTGAGATGGAGGTCAAGGATGGCAGCGTGCAGAAGGCTGAGTGTATGTGAGCGACGCTGCCGTGGAAGGATAACTTTGCCGCTTTCCAACCTGATCTCTGTCTCTCCGCATTAGGGATGTAGTCTGAAGACCGGCTGCAGTTGTTGCCGATGTTCCCTCTGGTGTCTCTGGGGAGCAGCTCAGCGCTCAGATGCTAAATGTTACCCCAACTTCGTCATTCGAGTTAATTGCAGAGCTGGGGGTAAGACGAAGGGTTCTATGACGCTGGATGGCATGTTTTGTGTCGTCGGATGACGTGAAATGTGCCGTCCGGCCGGACAAAAGTGTCGCGGTTGAGATCTGGGTGCGTGCAGGCAACATGGAGGAAAGGTAAATATTGTTCATTTTGCATAAACTACCAGTACCCATATTGAAAAATGGTTAAAGCTGTGAGGGCTTTTGACTATTTACTGACGCTCTGTTTGCCAAGTATAGTTGCCAAACAGTGTTTAATCACACACAGTACATATGTAATTACGGGAATGGTACTTAACCGCCGTTCATAGTAGGAATCCATCCTTAGCACTGTTGCCGCCAATCATTCCAAATATTTATGTTGCCATAAAAGCGGGCGATACGTTCCCCTCCATGCCGTGTCTTATTGCGCATTAGCAAGGCATGGTCCTGTGGTAGCAGGCATTAGCTAAACCTAAATGCAGATGTCATCAGAATGCCCAGGAGCTCCCGCAGACTACAACCTACATTAAAATGAGCTTGTTCTTTTTTGCGCGCTCTTCTCCACACACAAATCACATTATCAAATACAGACCATGAAAAGTGTGACTCCAGCACCTTTATCTTCATCTAGGCCTACCTATTTTTGTCTTATTACAGTATTTATTACAGGATGAACCCTTCATCGCCACCGTCTAGTGGTTGGCTTTGTATTCCGGGCCTACTCTGAAGGGGATAGTTAGCATAAAATCCATTGGCTGGACTGCTTTCAGGGGTTTAAGTGGTAGCTGCCACAGGCCTCTCAGCACCTCGTATTGGAGCAAACAACAGTAAAGATCTCTGGGAAATAACCCAGAGGAACATGATGGTGCCGGAGACTCAGACCAATGAGACATGCTTTCACAGCTTTGGGGATATACTGTACCTCGCTGACTGCCGATGGCCTATTTTCAACATTAATGCGCGGCTCCCAAAAGTTCAGGCCAAAGTCTATTGCCTTCCCTCCCATCTCAACGGTGAGCCTCGCTCCTACATTTCAACCAATCTCCACATGTTTACCACATGTTTACCTTGTAATTGCTCTTGCACAAGCTCTGCGGCAGCCTTCCCCTCAGCCCGCGTCTTGACACCTAGTTAGGAAACTGTCAACGCGGCCTGCCTCCATATTCAACGTAGATAAGTACTTCACTGATCCCCGGGAGACTGTGCAGGAAATTGAGGGGAAATGTACCCTATCAACAAACTATGACATCTTTTCCTGCTCAAATGCAGTTTGATGCCCTTTAAGACGTTCCAGTCCTTGTTTCTATAGCAGCCAGACATTCCCGAGGGACGGCGAATTCAATGTGCTACAGCACTTTGCTTGCGTGCGGGAATACCACATCCTTACTAGGTTTCCTCAATCCAGGCTACAAATGCAGCGCAGGTCCACCGGCCACTCAGGAGGAAGACGTCACCGATCCAGAGAGGTTGACTGCTGTGCAGCACAATTAGTTATTTGATTTATCGTAAAAGGCCACGGCTTGCTGCAATGTGATTGCAGAATGTCCGCCGTAGTTTAATCCCAGGCTTATCTATGCCAATCAACCGCAGGGAATTACAAGGTATAATGAAAACAAATTTTAATTAAATCTGTGAACCGTAAGGTCAGATAGCTTCAAGCAGTGCCGTGTATAAGATGTATCTTCTTTATCCTCTTGAAGTGCCAGCGAATGCAAAGTCGTGTTTTTTTTAAACATCTTAGTATCGTATAGTAGTCTTTTATTATCACCAACATAATAATCGATGCCATTTTGTCACTTTGTTACTTAAATAATAGTGTAATTCAGAAAAAACAACAGGTGAACAAATATATGTCTCCGCTCAGCTAGTTGTGAATGTTCTAATCTGCTAATTGTACAGTTCTAGCATTTAATATACAACATGGCCCATTATAACGCCCATACTCAATGACGAAAAAACTAGGTATATCACAAAGTTAGTGTGGATCGTAGCCATGGGGATAACACCTCACCCCTTCTCCCTAGCTTAAAATACATTTTTTAAAACCTTCTCTGAAACAGGGGGTTCCCGGTGACTTACACAACACATTTGGGCGAGGATGGTAAATGGAAACATGGACTTTTGTCTCATCTTGGTGAGAGGTGGGTGAGAAAAGGTATTTCGCTAAATCCTGCACGCCGTCCATTCACGCAACACCCATACCTATAGTTGTCACGTATGACCTTCCCCTCATCGGAAGCAGCGCAGTCTGAGAAAGTGGTCGGAAACTGGAGCGCCCCGCAGAAACCACAAGCAAGTACACTGAGAGCAGGACAGGACCAACACAGACACAGGAAGAGTGAAGCACACACACACACAGAACAGGAGGCACGTCCTGGGCGGTCGGAGCCAAGAAGGTGGCAGCACCATCCTCCGCACCGCACCGCAGCGTCGTCAAGGTCACAGTTCACACACACACACACACACACACACACACACACACACACACACACACTTACAGCAGTGACAACCATGCAAGGCAGTGGCCAGCGCGTCGGGAGCACGTTTGGGTTAGGCTTCTTGCTCAGGGACACCTCGACATTTAGCTAGGCGGAGGCCGGGGGTTCAAACCACCAACCAGACAATCGATGTACCTCCTGAGCCACCGCCGAAGCACTACATGTACCCCCGTGTAGTGGTTCATTTTTGAATATAAATACTGGAGGGAACATCTGCGGCCGCTCCACCGCTCAACAATATGCCGGGCGAGAGAGCAAACAAATGAAAGGCGGTGAACACAACGAGGCACTCAGGAGAGCCAACATGTCCGTCCGTGCGCCACACACACTTTCTCGGGGGCTTATCGTGATGAAAACAACAGCGATGTTCACGGGCGCGTAACCATCTCCCCACCGCCCCAACCCCCCCCCCCTCATCAAACTGTCATACCAAAAGGCCCGGCGACGGGAAGACGCAAGGCCAGGGGAGACTAATGATAAGAGAAGGGATGCGTTCACGGGAGGGCATCTGACAGTTTGAGAGGTCCGGTGAGGAAAGGACAGCACTGATAGGAGAAAGGAGATATGGCCTCTTTTCTTTGGTCCCCGATCATTACCATGAGAGAGGGAGAGAGAGAGGGAGAGAGAGAGAGAGAGGGACTGAGTGATGTGGTGGTGGTGGTGGTGGTGGTGGGTGCGGGGGGTTGGGGTGGGGGGGTAATAAGGTTTAGATTACATTGCTCCTTTTTCTTCTTCTTCTTCTTATCCTTCTTGAGAAGAAAGCCCCAGGATTATTTAAGAGGGTCGTCCATTTCAAAGTACAACGTACATTACATTAACGAGACTAGTGCAGTGACGGTGTGTTCGACTTCAATTGAGAGATGATGGTTGTCATAGTGATAGTATATAATTAGCGAACATACTGCATCCATCTTCTGATAAAGTGATTTGGCAAAATAAGGGAGATGTTCATGTGTTTCAGACACACACACACACACACACACACACTTCCATATGTGCAGCATCCAGTCCATTTCCAGCATTAGTGTATTTTATTTTGTATTTTTTTCCCTTTGGCACAGATAACAGTTTTCACCTCTTTTTTTTCCCAAGTAAGATGATTTTCTGAGCACCAGCATAGTGCGGTATGTAAGCCAATTGGCACTGTGTGGAGCCGCACTGCAATAATCCAGAGAAGTCATAGATAACCACTGTCGTGTTACAAGGAGCTGCCTCACATTTCATGCCGGAGCCGTCCGCCGTGCTGATTCAGCTCCCACATGTACGCTGTGACAACATGATTAATATTTGGCCCCAGACTCGACTGACTTAACTGTTCAATACACACACTCACACACACACACACACACATAAAACCCTGTGGTTGCGGCTTCAAAACCATACACAGAGCAATATAGCTGGGTGATCTACTAGGAAAGCCAATAGTTTAAAAATAAAACACAAAAAAATACAAATCTACAGACGGGGAATGCATATTTTTTTTTAAATGGAGACAGGTTTGAAGTGAATCCCCCCATCCATTCAAGTGTCTGTTTACAAACCTCTGTTGCCGTGAACTTCCACCGCCTTTCAAATAAGCACTTCATTATTATTTCTCAGCGCACATCAAATTGTCTGCTTTATCTCTCAACTAATTGGAGGTTCGGAGACATAAACACACACACACACACACACATATTGTACAACAAACGCCCGACAGAGCACCTCGGTAATAAAACCTAATCTCAAAGTGCCATTTTGCATGTGATTGTGCTCATGGCTTCCCTAACAACATATTCCCACACTTATTGCCGCGACTCAAATTGCATGATTGATGAGGTGAGTAGAGCTTGAAGACCCAAATGACTGAAAGCACCCCAGAGTCCAAAAGAAAATCGACATAATCTTCCTCTCTGTTTATCGGCCCCACGGCAGTTACACTCCGCTTGTACGTCAACTCAAGGTCGACAGCTCACTGAGGAAGCGGTTGTTGTGGATGTGGACGTGTGAAGTTCTGCCATTCTAATATGCGAAAGGGATATTAAATTAAACCGTTCTTCAAACAACATCTACATTGTAAATAGTCGGACTTCTTTTTTAGTTGATCGGCCGGGCAGAGTGAGAAGATGCAGTTCTTCTCCAAAGGTTTCACTGTTATAGCATTTCGGTTCAATCTCTGTCGGAATTGGTTTGTGAAAGAAAGATTTATTGATGAATGTTACTGGTGTTTGCTGTTATGCCGAGGTTGCTTTATAGAGAAGAGCTTATGTGGGATGACATAGGCCTCACAAGAACAACATATCCAATTTAATCCCATCTCTAATCCTATATTGAATAATCAATCATCATGATATCATTTCTGTACACACCGGAGTGTTCTGAATATTGTTTGTGTTTCTCTCTCTCCATAGGTAAGCAACAGGATGGTGAGCGGGGAGGCGGGAGGTAACAACTACTTGGTGGCGTGTTGGCAGCCCATCCTGGTCCTGATGTTGGGCACCGTCCTCTCCGGCTCTACCACTGGGTGTCCCTCTCGGTGTGACTGCAATGCCCAGGAGAGATCTGTGGTGTGCCATCGTCGGAGACTGGCAGGTCTTCCAGAGGGCATTCCCATTGAGACAAGGCTGCTGGACATCAGCAAGAACCGGCTTAAAAACGTCGGGCCGGAGGAGTTCATGAACTACCCTCTGCTGGAAGAGTTGCAGTTAAACGAAAACATAATCTCGTCCATTGAACCCGGGGCTTTCAGCAACCTGGCTAACCTGCGGACTCTTGGGCTGCGCAACAACCATCTGAAGCTCATTCAGCTGGGAGTGTTCACAGGCCTCAATAACCTCACACAGTTGGATATTAGCGAGAACAAAATTGTGATTCTTCTGGACTACATGTTCCAAGAATTGTACAACCTGAGGGCTCTGGAGGTTGGGGACAATGATCTGGTCTTCATCTCACCCCGTTCCTTTCAAGGCCTCAGCAACCTCGAGAGCCTCAACATTGAGCGTTGCAATCTGGCGTCCGTGCCCACCGAGGCCCTCAGTCACCTGCACAACCTGCTGTCCCTCCGGCTGCGCCACCTCAACGTCAGTGCCATACGAGATTACTCCTTCAAGAGGCTGTATCGTCTCAGGGTGTTGGAGATCTCTCACATGCCAGCCCTGGACACCATGACCACCAAATGCCTGTTTGGGCTAAACATAACGGCGTTGTCTGTCACGTGCTGTAATCTCTCCGCCATCCCCTACCAGGCCATCCGTCACCTAGGTCATCTTCGGTTCCTCAACCTGTCATTTAACCCCATTCACACTGTGGAAGGGAACCAACTACACAGCCTCCAGAAGCTCCAGGCCCTTCATCTGGTCGGGGGGAGATTAACAACCATAGAGCCCTATTCGTTCCGGGGGCTAAATCACCTCCGTGTCCTCAATGTGTCCAGCAACAGTCTGAGCACCCTGGAGGAGTCCGTCTTTCACTCCGTGGGTAACTTGGAGACCCTGGCTCTGTATGATAACCCCTTGGCCTGCGACTGTCGCTTACTCTGGGTCTTCCGCCGTCGATGGAGGCTGAACTTCAACAAACAGCAGCCGATGTGCGCGTCACCTGATTCTGTGGAGGGCAAAGAGTTCAAAGATTTCCCAGACGTTCTCCCGTCGGACTATTTCACTTGCCAGAAGTCGACGATTGTAGACAACAAGGTCCAAGAAAGCCATGTGGACGAGGGTACCACAGTCCATTTCACTTGCCAGGCAGAGGGTGATCCACCGCCCGTCATAATGTGGCTCTCCCCTAAGAAGGAATATGTCACCACCAAGACTATGGGGTCCAGACTCACCGTGTCGAGCGAGGGCACATTGGAGGTGCGCTATGCCCAGATCAAGGACAACGGTACATACCTGTGTATTGCCAGCAATGCGGCTGGCAACGAGAGCAAGCCTGCTCACCTCTTTGTGCACAGCTACTCTCCTAACTGGCCCCATCAACCCAACAAAACCCACGCCTTCATTTTGAACCAGCCTAACGACGAGGGCGGCAACGTGACCCGGGCCACCGTCCAATTCCCGTTCGATGTGAAGACGCTTATCATTGCCACAACGATGGGATTCATCTCTTTTCTTGGGGTTGTCCTCTTTTGTCTTGTTATTCTCTTCCTCTGGAGTCGAGGAAAAAGTAACACAACATCAAAAATAGAAGTTGAATACGTGCCCCGAAAGGAGGATGTAGAGGAGGCGAGTCCGAATGAGCCATCTGTCACATTCAACATGAAAATCATGTGACTCAGAAGAACTTCACATCAGTTTACAAACTGCTTCTGGGCTTGGATGCTTTCCTCTCATGCATTATGTGCCCAATTTATCAAAATGATGAAAGAGAGATTGCACAACAACAAAAGCGTCTTAGACGCACACAACCTAGACTGTTTACCTTCAGGGACAGAACCAGTCGGGACACAGTGACAAAACTTTGATTATTGGAATTTCTGTGGGTTTTTATCGGCAAAAGACTATAAAAAAAAAGAAGCTGGTCTTGAAGTTGACTTATATGCTCCTTTATACCAGCAAAGGGAGTTTGTCTTTAAACCTATCTACAGTTTTAATCTATATGTATTTTTCTGTATCTTGTTCTGTCCTTGTACATTTTGCAATGGCACAAAGACTCTTAATGACTTTGGGTTTTGAACATACAAGAGCCTAAAGAGCCAGGTCACTTATTTTGTGGTTATTGATTTGAGAGTCCCTTTTGATAAGTTTACATGATGAGGATTCAAAAATTCAAAAAGATTGTATTCAGCAAAATGTACGTGAAGTGTGAAATATTATAGCTATTTCAGCCATTTGGGATGAAAAACATTAGCACAATACTTTCCAAATCCTGGTTATGGATTATTTCAAGTGTATCTTAAAAATCCAGATTCTTAATTTGATGCCTTACGTTTCCAAGTTTTGAGCTGTCATCTGAGCAATACATTACATTGATGTGTAACACAGAATTATATGTATTTTAAGGATTTTATGATTTAAAGCTCTGGTGATATGTTAAATGTTGAAATACATATTTAAGGAAACAGGCAGATGGCAAGTCTATTAAAATAAATAACATTTTATACTAAAATATAACTCGTGAAATATATATGTCCTTGCCTTCTGACAACACAATGAAGCAAATAAGGTAATGGCTCACTATCTATAGATGAATGGAGGCATCACTATGGCCACACAACAATCAATGGAAAATAGAATAGACACAAATAAGCAGTCTCTGATCATCAATAGCACCCTGTGGTGAGGTTATAAAACATTATGATTATTTTGACCTATATCAAGATTACTCTCACATGTTATAGAATAAGAACTGTTCCATAGAAAGACAACAATCAGACTCCAGTGTGCAACTGATAAGGTATTCAAATGATCAGAAATGCTCACTCAGGGGGATTTCTGCTAATATAAAAAAAATGATTGCAATGATACCAGATTCAGGCAAAGGCCTATCGGGAGGCTTACATAACAAAGCAGCTATTCCCCCTCCCGTAACACGTTAATTAGATGTCTTTGAATGGGAACGCCACAGAAATGGAGCAACATACTGGCAGGGTGAAAACAATAGGTTCATCAATCCATGTTTTAACCCAGCGCTCCTCCGTCACGCTGCTGTTCACTAACTGGGACACGCTCACTTTTCACACAGCGCTTGCGGTACACCTACGCCAAAAAACACATTAAAACGCGTCCCGTGGCTTTGATCCGCTGTTAAATATCTTTTTTTTTTTCTTCCTCCCCCCGGAAACGTGACAGAGAGCTCGAGTGTAGGGAAGGTGCAAACCCCCGTGTACACATGGGCTCTGTTAAGTTCCCCGTCATCTCTTTAGGCAACGCAACGGGGCGCACAGTGGCAGCCTGGTTATAATGTGTTTTTTTGGACAACAGCAGAAGTCTATGGTTTTGCTAGACAGACCATCCTTGTGAGTGGGAGGAAAACATTATTGCCTTTGCTTGTTGTATTGCGGCAGTGTCTGGAACAGGCAGGGGGGAAAAAAACCCAGCGACAAATTACAAACTATGATCGAATTTAAAAGAGAATATACTTCATATGGTCATGGGAAAAGCACTTTTGTCAGCTTTTTTTGTTACTTTTAAGATAATCAAAAAGATACAGTGCTACAACTAATAAGCATATAGTAGATAGATAGATATCGGCCTAACAGAACATAGTCCGGAACCTCTCAAGTCATTTTCAATTCCCAAAGGGCGTTATTAACGGTCACAGACGAAAATGCCCCTGGATGCAGTTGGGTAGGCCTACAACTGATCAGGGCAACGCCAGGTGTGACGCAGCACACAGGTAAATCCACCTTTTACCAAAGCCTGTCGGAAGCACGACAAACACATCTTTCTTATCAACAGAAGCTTTTTCAGTGCAGCTGTTTGCTTTCATTGAAAGAATACCGTCCAGTTTATTTCCTGCTGTCGCGATATTGGATTCAACAGAGCGTTTCACATCAGCGGCAGCCATCTTGGTTGTTTACCAAAACGGTGGCCCTCTGTGTCCTCATATCCAACATGCTCCACATTAGATAAACGCTTGTAAAATGTGTCTGAACCGGAGGGGGGCCCGACACATATGGCAGAGAAAATAAAACATGAGCGGGCAGATTGGTCCGATGTTAGGAATATTACATTACAAAGTGGAAATATAAACACACAGGCTTAACATGTATAAAAAGGAGTATAAAAAGTGATCCACCATATTGTTTCTTTCTATTTCTATGATGCGAATGTGAAACAGATGTGCATTATATGAAATGATATGCAGAATTTCTAAACTCCAGCCATTTTATGAGATAGGACTCTGTGTGTGTGTGTGTGTGTGTGTGTGTGTGTGTGTGTGTGTGTGTGTGTGTGTGTGTGTGTGTGTGTGTGTGCACACACACACACACACACACATGCGCACACACACACACACACACACACACAGCGTTTTGTCTCTTACACTCTCTTGTGTTCCCTAGTTAAGAAAGCACTCTGGCATGGACTGCATATCTGCGGGGAACTGGTGGGACCAGTCTACCGCCAAGTTTGGGCAGTCTTCCCCAAGTCAGGCAAGACATGCAACCTTGCACTGCTTGTATTAGCTTGAACAGGCCCCTGTATATCTAGAGTCCATTCATTTCAATCAGTTGGTTTATTTCGCTGAATTAGGCGTTTCCTTGGGGAGCGGGGGACCCTTGGAGAACAGAATGAAACAGAGCACTTTGGCTGTTGTCACTGTGCCGTGTTGAAACAGGGATATCTGTGACCTTGTGGTCGGCTCGGCATTCCACCTGAGCTATTTTCTCCATTTATCACTGGGAGTGTTGAGACTCACAGACACACACACACACACACATACACACGCGCGGAAACGCACACAGGTGGACAAATACGCACACACTCACACACACACAAAGACAAACACACACATACGCTAGCGTGCACACACACATGCACACGCACACACACACACACACTGATACACAGACACACACACACACACAACACACAACACACACATACACACACAACACACACACTCGGCTACGCCTCTCGATGGAGATGAACAGCCGCCACTCTGACTCACGCACAATCACTGGACGAATAACGTA
>PIJE02000363.1:69123-71623 GCA_002895965.2 Coryphaenoides rupestris
TGCGTGGGTGGGTGTGTCGTGCTGTTAGCCGTTGTCTATTGTGTGTGCGTGATGTGTTATTTGGCTACTCATGTACCCTCTGTGTGTGTGTGTGTGTGTGTGTGTGTGTGTGTGTGTGTGTGCGTTCGTGCGTTGTGGTTAAAGGGGGAACAAATGTAAGGATATATGCACATGCATACTATTGGCGAGTCAGCAGAAACTAACAATGGACTAAAATAGTTCATTGAATGCATGCATTATTTGACTCGTTATAATCTAATGTACATTTGATTTTTACATTTCTCTGAGGCCTAGTTGGACAATTTTATATTGTATGCTTCAATGGCAGATTTTTCATCCACAATTCAGAAGAATAACGATTTCATTGTTACTGTTAGATGTTTAATAGCAATAGGTTTACATATCAGCAGCCCCTGAGAAAAGCCATCTCCAATTGCTCTAATGTTGGATCTAATGGTTGGATCAATTATTCATATGCGTGATGCATATTGAGACCATTGGACAAACCTTGGGAAGAAGATGAATTGTTTGTTTCACGTCTGAGAAGTTATGCTAGTGTTTAGCGAGTGAGAAGAGTGACAACACTGATTATGATGCTGATGATGATGATGATGATGACAATTACTTTTATTCTTAATTTCACAATATGCAGCACTAGCACTAACTTGTGTGTTTGTACATCTTGGCATTATTAATAGTACTTAGCATTGTTTTGCATATTGTTGTATGTTCTTAGATGTTGGTAATGTGCTCAGAATGGCACGTCCCAGCTATTATGCAGACAACCTAGCAATTATGAAACTCGTTCTATTAACCTTGTAACTATGAATGCTAGAAAACAGCTCTATTCTTATCTTTATGTACCACAGCAACCACATTGCTGTCTCTTTCTACAAATGTACTCTTTGTAAGTCACTTTGGATAAAAGCATCTTCCAAAGAGTAAATGCCCTAAATGTAAATGTAAATGTAAATGTAAATGTAAATGTAAATATGATGCATTGATGGACAGGGCAGAAGGGTCTTGTTGTGAAGCAGCACTAGGAGTATAGTAGCAGCACTAGGAGATACAGAGCTCTCGCTGCAGAGATCTTCACACTCAACACAGAAGGACTCACTGAAGCACACATCCCTTGAAGGGCTTTTATGAACTAGACCATTTTTTTTTTAGGTAAACGGGGGAGACTGAAGGATATAATTGCTACCCCCAAAAAAATGAATATCTAACTGAAGGACAAGGCCAAAGTAATTAGCTTTTTTGTGAAAGAAATAAGACCATAGTTATCAAAGCCTGGTTCCAGGCACTCACGCATCAGTTCAAATGGCACCGTGACTCTCAAATATATCGTTCAGAGATAAGAATTCCCACACTGACTCAACCCAGAGGAAACGAAGAGGCTTGTAATGCAAATCAGTATGTGAAAGTGTGTGTGCGCGTCCGTCCGTGCGTGTGAATGACAGCGGCAATAACATGGCCGTCCTGTGAGCAGACTAATCTGCCGTGACAAGAGTCGGGCCCGGCGCGCGACTGAGGCCCTGCATTCACAATTCCAATTACTCTACGGTTGAAACTCAATAGTTTGGCATTTGATCTGTTTTCGTCCATTGTGGCGGACGTGCCACCCGAGTCAAACACCTACTCAGCGGCGCTAAGATTGGATAACATGGAACGCCGCGCGACAAGAAAATAACATTTCAGGTTTATCGAGGCACTCTACTGTAGCACTGAGTGCCACTTGCCCATTTGGGAGCCGGCGGTGGCTATCAAGTGAATGCATTTCGAGAGCCTATAGTTTGCAGCTGTGATATTGACATTGTTTGTGGGTGGGCTCATCCCGTTTTGCGAGTGATTTTCAGATGCATTAGCGTAGTATAGCGAGGTGCCCCTCTTGACCCACGGCAGAGTAAATCAACAGCATTTCCCTCAGATTAGGTCCACTTTTAATGACTCACAGGTGAAGGTGGGGAACAGGTAGTTATGATGATTATGATCATGAGACAAAAGTACAGAGGAACACAAGCCTTTTAGTTCAATTGCATATTCTATACTCTACGAATTATCGGCCTAAGTAATGTCTTATAAATAATCTTATATGGGCTGTAGGAAAGTAAGCTGTAAACCTGAGAAATGTCATTATATTTAGCTGCCATCGACCAAGTAGGCTAATTAGCTTGTCGATCTTGCATCATTCTCACATTTTATTTCCATCGACTGCGCATGCAGCGTCTTTAGCAGCAAAAATATTTTAAAAAGCCTCATTTTCCTGCATTTACTTCTTGCTGATTCAGGTTTGCCTCCACAGTAACAGTAACAGCATGTATAGCATGTAACAGATGCTATCGCAGATGATGAAAGCGGACGATATGATTATCCAGCCTATGAAAGTGGCTTCAAACATGTCATGAAGATGAATAGATTCATCATCAGCATCAACAGCAGCAGAAGCAACTTTTTTTAATGATTCAAATCTCTAGCATGGTCTTCCTGCACAGTTTCCATA
>PIJE02000363.1:76623-98174 GCA_002895965.2 Coryphaenoides rupestris
TGTGCTGAGTTTCCATGGTGTTCTACGTCAGAACAGCGACTCCGCTTCTTATTACCCGCTCGGCATGCTCCCCCTGCCATTCATTTTTGTAATAATAATACATTTCAGACCTCGGATTGACATGTGCAACCGATTTAACTGGATTTTATTGTCATTGTCACGGTCATTACAACTGCAGTGGTTACTAATAACTCTCACCTACTGTAAAAACGAGTCTCTTATCTAGATACTGTTAACTCGTCTCATATGTAGCGTGAATAAAGGTTTACTTTGGCATTTATCTACCTGGCACCCATTTTCTCATCATTTTGTGTCTAACAGACAAATGCGGACAACAATTTTTGACATTGGTCTCGTATTGAGTGGTTGCAGGAAGAGAACGTTGGAAACGTGAGTGAGAGTCGAGGAGTGCCAGCGATAGTTTGTTGTGTTTGACCGCAAAAATCGTATCTTATTGTTATATTGTATTGTAAGACATGGCTGAATATTTAGCGGCTTAAAGTGGCTTAAAGTCAGGAATAATGTATCTAATATTTGATATTCGATTATACTATAAAGATTTAAGGAACAATGTGGAAGATTATTACAAAACATTTATAAAATGAAACTAAGTGAAGAAAAGATTTACCCCCATCCCTGTTGCTGGTAGGGAGAGAGGTAGAGAGACAAGGGGAGGGAGTGCAGAACAGTGTCACTATCATTCCTCAAATAGGATTCAAAGGAACACTTCCTGAACATTTTTCATGTCATTTTTCCTCTTGTTTTTGTTGTTAAGTTGTTATTCATCATCCTCCTGAGGATGACTTTGTATTTGTATGAATAATTAATTTGGGTGGGGGAGCGTGCATCTCAGCAAGATTACCCTGTCCCAAATGGCACACACACACACACACACATACACACACACACACACAAACCTAAACATTACAAACATTCACAAAGCGAGGACAACATGCAAGAGCATCAGAAAGAGTTTCCCTCTTCCGTAAGTACCACCCTTCAGCATCCCCTCCAGGTCAGTACCACCCTTCAACATCCCTCCAAGTCAGTAGCACCCTTCAACATCCCTCCAGGTCAGTACCACCCTTCAACATCCCTCCAGGTCAGTACCACCCAGGTCAGTACCACCCAGGTCAGTACCACCCTTCAACATCCCTCCAGGTCAGTACCACCCAGGTCAGTACCACCCAGGTCAGTACCACCCATTTCAACATCCCTCCAGGTCAGTACCACCCTTCAACATCCCTCCAGGTCAGTACCACCCTTCAACATCCCTCCAGGTCAGTACCACCCTTCAGCATCCCTCCAGGTCAGCACCACCCTTCAGGGGAGCCGGGAGCTCATTCCACCACTGCGGTGTCACAACAGAGAAGAGTTGGGACTTGGCAGGTCAATGTTTGTTTTTAGTGAAGGCGGTACCAGTCGTCCAAGTTGTTGAGCTGGGGCGTAGGGTCTGACTAATGTTTGTAGGTAGGAGCAGTTCTGCTGACAGCCTTGTAGGCCACAACCAGTGTCTTGAATCGAATGCTGTAGAAATGAATGTAGAAATGTAGAAACCTGTGTTGATGTGGATGTCAGTGACAGTTGCCTTTCATTTCATCATCACCATCGTCTGTATCAGCAGCCCCCTTATTTTCTGATATAGTTTTTCTGATAATCTAGATGATAAATTCATTCTACCAGCATCCTTATCACAAAATGAAACCACTTCCACTTTTTGTGAATCAAACAACAATATTAGCGCATTGTAATTTGAATATAAACGGCAGGTAAAGATAAAACATCTATTAAGGCATGTTAACCTCACCTCATGTGTTGCTGCTAACAAGTTAAAAGATGACGCATGGTGTTGTTTAAATCCTTTGGTTGTAGCCCATGTTTAAATCAATGGTAAAATGGATGTATTTATATATCGCTTTTTATCCAAAACGCTTTACAGCATTGCCTCACATTCACCCATTCATACACCGACGCGGTGCCAACCATGCAAGTTAACAACCAACACATCAGGAGCAGTTAGGGTAGGTGGTGTCTTGCTCAGGGACACCTGGACACTTAGCTAGGCGGAGCCCGGGGATCAAACCAGCAACCTCCCTGTTGCCAGACAACCGCTCTTACCTCCTGAGCTACTGCCGGCGCCTAAATATAAATAATTACAAAAATACCCAAGTTAATACAGATTATGTTATTAAGTGGACTCCTACGAGTCCATCCAGTTTGACTTTAAGATTCATATCAATATACTTTTTTTTTTTTTTACATTTTCTTGACCAGATATGTATTTTGGGTGTTAGTGGATAAATCCCTGTGTGATATTATCCCTATGCTAACGCTAAAATAGGCCGTGTGTGTCTCTACACCCAGTCGAGAGATGTTTCCTCTCTCTGATTAAATATAAACTCTGCTCTCTGAGAGGAACGTGGGGTCAACCATACTATGCCGGCTCCCCAGACAGCCTCTTGAATCCACGCAATCGGCAAGTCAGCTCGACGCACGTTGCATATTGGATTGAAGCCCGGAGTTCATGAACCCTTAGTTAAAAGGTATTCTTAAAAACGCTTTAAAGTTTATAAATCATCCCCTCCCCCACCTCATGAAAAAAAAACTCTTCTCCATGGCTGCTTTAGTCCCTCACTTTATTTATATGTCAAGAAGAGTGTGAAATGTGGAATTGGCTGACACCCTCCAGCGGAGAACACTACGTCCTAACCAAGTGTTCGAGTGTAAACTCATTCTCACGGTCAGGCTGCTCTGCCTGTTGAGACATATTTTTTTGTTTTTCTGCCGCATGCGGAGCTAGTTAATAATAATAATAATGATATAATGAGAACTTTAATTTATATAGCGTTTTCAAGGGACCCAAGAATGCCTCACACGGAGGACCTAACAGAGGAACAGAGTTAACGGTGCTGTATGTAACAAATGTACTGCACGAAATGTACGGTACGACAATTACCATAATGTCATCAGAGATCAAGGAGACATGTCGAAATATTCTCCACCAGCAATGCTACAGCCAGTATGTTCTCTTTTGAAATTTGAATTCCAGGTAGGAATGTCTGTTTTTGTTTTGGGATGAGTGAGTCACTATTCTTCACTATTCTCTAAGTTGACTCCACTCACTGCCCATTTTGACACCCCGGGCTGCCAGATAGAAAGGAATTGGCACATAAACAGCACAGCTGCAGGCATGGAAGCGATCAAAACATCTGCATCAACTGTGATTGTAGTAGATTTGACTGTTGAAAAAGCTTCATGATCATAGCCGTGCTAAAACACGGTAAGTCTTTGGAGTTGCATTTCATCGCATGTAATGTTGCTCTCGGCTCGTCTACACTGGCGTTGTTTCGGTGTCCTCAACCTGGCAACACACGTGGGTGGGTCAGAGACAGCTCTCTCCATTATTGTGAATTTGTATGTTGCGGTACCTCATATAACACTCTGTGTCACTGGTACATATAGCACCTTTAATGGGGGGAAAATGGCCAGCGAAAGAGCCAAATGATTCATCTTGGGAAGAAAACACCTTCTCAGACATAAAAGGCCAGCTTTTTTCAAAGATATTCTGAAAGCAACACGGAGGAGTGTTAAGTGCTGAATCAAGGTACAGCAGCGCAAGCACCTAATGGCCCAACATGGATTCAGGAGGATGTTGTCATGCACTGTGTTTGCTGCTGGTTCAGCTGCCATAGGCCCGCTTTCATCTCCGCCACACGTACTCTACAAGCAGAAACCACTCTGTCTGTCCACAATCCATTTACCAAGTTGGCTGTGGGAAGTTGTTACCCCAGTTTTGTCAAACCTGCCACAGTAACTCAGTTGTGCATTCTGCTGGGAGCCGGGACACGGAACCGGAGGGGAACCGGAGGCACCGAGCGGTGTAAGGCTGCACAACACGTGATGAAATGGCTGTTTGTCCGAAAGGGTCTCCAGGTCAATCTGTCATTCCTGAAGCAGCATCGGCAGGGTCTCCCACAGCGGTCTACGGGCCAGCCGCCCTTCCTTGCCTTGCTTTGCCTTTTCACAATATGACCACAACAATTTGCGCATCCAGAAAATATAGGCTTCTTATATCGCCTTATATAATGTAGGCTAATATAATAGGCCTGTACCTTCATTAAGTTAAATAAAAAAGTGGCCAGACTCTGGGCCTTGTCTTATTATGCACAGTATTCACACCCGATCTTGACAACACCGCATCGATAAAGTATGTAGACAAATGTACGTGTAAAATACATGTGAATAATGCGTATCAGCATCATACATCATCATGCGTAAAAAATAGGACACCCTAACAGAACAGAGAACCGACCACTACCAAGTACCGACAGAAAGAGAATGGCTGTGTGTGTGTGTGTGCATAATCCCTGCCCGTCGTGATTCCTGTTTTTCTTGTGTATGCTAATCTAACTGTAATGAGATCCGGTCCGAGTCACCGCGGGTCTGGCGGTGTTATCTGCTGAACCTTGACCGATGGATCTCTCATCTCTTTTTGTCCCGATTTAACGCCGGTGCTCGGCACAGCTCATGCACAGCTCATTTTAGAGATTTTGTGAATTCGCCCGTCAAAGTCTTTGTTTATCTCATTAGACCCAACAAATACAGAAGATCTCCTCTTAATTATTATTTTCTCTTACCCATGGGATAAGGGATAATCAACTCGGTATAGGCCTACGTTAAATGGTTTCAAGGCACGATGTGAAGGCAAGATCTATAGCCTGCCTCAAAGATGTAAGAGCTATCATTTGAGTGTAATTTGTTAAATATGCCATAGTCATCCATCAGGTATTAATGTGGTAAATGTGAGAATATCTGTTTCTAATTGATTGTGCTGTATGCGACAATTTTGCCTTTAGACTGCTCCTGCCTAATTTCTGACCAATCAGGCCATCTCCTCTCTGATTGGTTTGAGGAATCTATCTTGCCTGTCAATCACGGAGCCTATAGCTAAGCTCTGCCACAGGTACATGAATGCAATAATTCCCCAATGGCAGAGAAACTTGAATCATGGCTCTAACCCATGGTCTTGATGATCAGTCTTGCCTTGCCATCTGGTTGGGGGTCCATACTCGCCGACAGGGAGCCTGCGGGGGTACACACATGAAGACTCCAGGCCTACTATCTGATTATCCACACCTTCTATTGACCCACACATCCCATTGGCTGTTCTGGACCACAAACCCCATTGGTCTTCTTGATCTCAAATCCCATACGCTGTTGCCAGCGTAATCAGTGATCTCAGTCTCAGTGTGCCCTCTACTATGACACGAGTCAGGCCGATATTATCAAGGCTGTTTGAAAATGCCCTCCGGACTCCACGGGGGGCCGCAGAATCGTGTGTCTTGAGACCCCCCACACTACATTGCAATCAGAGCCGACCTCCGCCCCCCTCTCTCCTCTCCCCGACGGAGCCAGCAGACTCTGTCGGCCCTAGAATCGTCAGGTTTGCCATGTGTTTAGGGAGGGAGGGAGTGTTCTGTTATTTGGGGCGTTTATTTTCAAAATCTTCTGCTCTCAAGATTCAAGATTCAAGAAGTTTAATCGGTGCACATTCAATTTAATTGAATGTGCAATAGAACAATCCCAATATCACAAATTGAAGGGATTAGAATCAGAATATCCACACACTCTCTTTCCAAATCTTAACTCCTTGCCTAAAGCAGCCTCTATAGACTGTTTTAATTGGTTATTATCATGCGCATGTTTAATTTTTTTTACTCAAGAGACAATTGGAGTCGGAGATGATTCTGCAGGAGTCGCGTTAGAGAGAGACGGAGATGTAACTGTGTATTGCAGAGTCAGGCAAAAACTCTCTTTATCGCAGCAAACCAAACGTCATCAACCCGCTACCCGCTCGAACCTGTATAATATACTATGGGCGAGATCTCAGTGATCTTATGATCTTATGGCTTTCTAACTGTCCTGAGGGTGAGTGGCCACCAGAATTCGACTATTCCCATTTCGGGATGCAGGCCCAGTAGCTTGCCTCTTTCTGGGAAGCGGTTACCCGTCCACTAAACTTGATATTCGGTGGGAAACCCCGGTCAGGTACCCAAGAAGATCTGTAAAATAGTGAGTAATAGAACTGAGGCAGGCTGGGTGAATATTAACCACACACTTCAAGGCCTGCGGAGCCACTGGCACAAAGCGAGGCTCCCCTGGTGCCCATTCTGTCATGATTTACCCTGGAGTGTGATGCCCTCTCCTCCTTCCCCGATGAGAGGGGGGGGGGGGGGGGGGGGTGCCATTTCACACGGCTACTAACTATTTGAAATTCATTAGCTCAGCGCATCTTCCTGCCTGATTGTAAATGTAAAAAGGGGCTCTTGAGTTTAAAGGCCATTCTCTACTTCGCTTGAAGAAGAAAGTATTCTTTTTGTAACCTGTAACAGTGAATATTGTTTCACCTTCATCCGGTGCTCCGCCCCCCCCCCACCACACCACTGTTCCTGAGGAGTTGATCAGGGGTTGAGGTTAGCGTTAAAGGGTCCTTCTTTAACATACACCCAGGTATCACATCCCATCTGGTGTCAACCCTAGCGAGAGAGAGTAGGCAGCTTGTGATTGGCTGCTTCACATAGGCCAACAGTAAATCTAATAGGAAATAAAGGGGGTTGCACCTTTTTGTATTGTATAGCCTAGAGAACAGGTAACTCTTGGAAGACCTCTGATAGCCTTGGGAGAAATATATGAGGGAGATTGTTGATTATTGATGATTGAACATTGCATCTTTCCTCTGTGGTCTGTTTGGAAACCATGGACTCAGAAAATGCACCTTGAATCTCCTTCAACAGTTTCTATTTAAATTGTGGCATCTCATATTTTGTGGTGTATAGACTTCGCATTAATTTAAATATTGCTTATGTGAAAACTTTTTTATGTATGTATATATATATATAATAACCTTTAATGTACCCCAAATCATCAGGTTGTGCAGCAAAGCATTGCACCTCTGATATAAAAGCCCCAGCCATGCTCCTCAGTCATTATGTGCTCTGAATAGAAACAATCTCCTCTCACATGGCCTGATGTAGTCCAGGGCTATAATGAAAGTTGGATTTATGGCGCATTGTGCCGAGACAAAGGGGGAGGAAATCACTGTGGGGTGCAGTGCAGGGGGATGCTGAGTTGTCAATGTGTGCATGCTTCAGCATGTCACCTCCCAGATATGAAGGCCAAGGGAGAGAGAGAGAGAGAGAGAGAGAGAGAGAGAGAGAGAGAGAGAGAGAGAGAAAGAGAGAGAGAGAGATAAAGAGAGAGAGAGAGAGAGAAAGAGAAAGAGAGGGGGGGGGGGTGGAGAGGGGGAAACTGTCGTGTAAGCTGCTTCATGTCATTCACTGCACTGCACACTGACAGTCAGAGTGAGGGAGAGACAGAGAAAGAAAGACAAGACAGACAGACAGACAGACAGACAGACAGGACAGACAGAGAGCAGACAGACCAGGACAGGGACAGACATGAGAGAGAGAAGGCAGACAGAGATGCAGAGATGCCTAGCATAGCCTGTCATGCTGCCTCATCTAGATTTGGCGATCAGCGCGGCACGTGCATCAACTCCAGTGCATCGTCACCGGAGCAGCCTCGGCTTCCACTGAACATACTGATAAGGACGCTCGATTAAATCACAGAGCATCGCCGCTACATAAGTTTAGAGAGAGAGACAATTATTCACCGAATGCAGTTGTTGTGTTGCCTGCGTTCTGGCACGCACATGCCAATTAGGTATTCTTGATTCATGTGTGAATGGTTTGTCACGTTCTGATTGGTATCGATCTGTAATACAGATTAGCTGCTTTACTCTGTGATGTATGAAGTAAGTCCTGTAAGACTTGAATCGGAAGTTGAAAACCTTGCGTTTTGTGTGTACCCCAAAAGGTCGATGGTTTTCACTGTGTAGTGCTCTCTTTGATTAAATTCAGCCTTACTATGCGTTATCTCGGCTTTTGATTATATTTGCAAACTGATTGTCGTTAGCATTTTCAGCGCTTCTGCTGCAAAAATATCGACCCTTCCAATTTTCCACACATGGGATCCTCTATAATTCAACTGGATCAATTTCATGCCTTCCCGATGGAGAAGATTGGGACTAGGCAGCGTGCGGGTAAACTTTATTTCAAGGGTGGTTACGCCGCAGCTGCGAGGCAAGAGAAAGTGTATTAGATCGGTTACACATGAAAATGTATATATATCATCTGCACAGATCTTTCTTCCTTTTCATGGTCTTAAGAAAATGAAAATTCAGAAACCACAGTGGCTAATGCAGGCCTCTGCGCTGTATTCTCTTCTGTGTCGGAGCAGCGTCTTTGTGTCTTTGTTTTTCCCATATGGTAATGACCGCCATAGTCCTGGCGCTGTCACATCTGCTTAACACGACCGCATCATGCTGGTAATGATACTGCACCACGGCTAGAGTCGGGAGACACACTGACACGTTTTTTTTTTTCCAAATTCAAACTCATTGGATTGTATCTGACGCCCGCATCCCTGCAAAGTGGCTGGAGGATAAAGACAGCCTTTCTGACAGACAAGCGGATCCACGGTTTGGAAGGGGCTACATGGCCACGCCCCCCCTCTCTCTCGTGAACTACGGCGATTTCCCTGTCTCACTATACTTGTTTACGTTTGTTGACTGTTCATTGACATGCATAAGGTGTCATTATTAGCGAATCCCGGGAAAGTACGCCCTTAGGAATATTATTATTCATGGTCATGGCGGCAACGACACCGCTTCCAAATCCATAATAAGTGGTTACACATATCACACCGGTAACAGCTGTGACAAATTGGTGCCAACGCTTGCTCAAAATACGTGCACGGTTACAATACGCAAAATGGCATTCGGGGAAGAGTTCACAACCTGTAATCATCTGAAATACGTTTACATTCACAGCTGTAATGGCGTCTGATGCAACTGCAATTATTGCTGTTAGCATGTTAATGCTATTAATAGACTCTCAAACAAGCCTCATTCCACACCATCATACAAGTGGTATCTTTTCTTATGCAGACAGCACATACTGCTATTTTGTTTACCTTACCCACTTATTATTCAGACGGCGACAAAAGATTATACAAATATAATTTATTTATTCACCTATATTGTGGAGTGGCACCACCTATATAGGGACGGTTTTATCTGTTTTGGGATCCATTATCTTGTACGGTATGGTTTCCTGGTTTGGATTTTGTGGTTTTAATGACATATTTACATTAATCCACACATTCTGCGATTATTTTGGTGGAATGTGCTCATTAGTCTTAACTGCTTCTGCTGTCATTCATAACGATATTATATATACAATAATACAAATTATTATTATATATATATATATTATATATATTATATATATTATATATTATATATATTATATACAATAATATATATTATTATTATTATTATTATATCTAAAAAAAACAACAACAAAAACAACATTGACAATTGTGAAATTGTGATGCTGCTACAGCTAATGATGCAAACATGAAGGCAGCCAATGTTCACACATCCAGGGAGTCACATGGAATAATTACAAGAACAGATATTACCTATTCATTTGGAATTGAATTAGCTAAATCACAAATCATTTGAATAGATTTAATATTTCATAAAACACTTTAGATTACAATTTAACCAATTAAAATGTAATGGAAGTTATTGGGGAACCCCTACAGGGAGTTGGTATCTTCCAATTAACAGACGTATAAAGACACGTCCTTATCTTTGTTCCGGCTCTACAACCAGAGGACTAACCTGCTCATAGAATAACTGAATAACTGATAAGAATAGTGAAGAAAATAATGTGCAATAAATATGACAACATACTATGTCTTATTTATATAGGTGGCTTTATTTATTGGTAAATGGACTGCACTTATATAGCGCTGTCCAATTTGTGCTCACATTCACACATTCATACACTGACGGTGGTGTCAACCATGCAAGGTAACAGAGAGCTCATCGGGAGAAGCTGGGGTTCGGTTAGTTCTGGCTCAGGGACACCTTGAACACTTGCCTAGGAGGAGCCGGTAATTGAACCAGCAACCTTCCAGTTTCCAGTCAACCCACTCTACCTCCTGAGCCACTGCCTCCTCCTTTTTCCTTTTTTCTTTTTAAAAAACACAAAAATATCCCCGGATCTATTAATCTATCTAATCTATGACGATCGAGAATTTAAGCCCTTGAAAATTAAATGCTATCGTTGATCAAAAATGCAAACATGTTTTTGGTCCTCTGCGTGTCATTCAAGCAGTAGATCGACTCCACACTACCTGGCACCTGCATATTTTGTGTGAGCGAGAGAGAGAGAGAGAGAGAGAGAGAGAGAGAGAGGAGAGAGAGAGAGAGAGGGAGAGAGAGCGAGAGAGAGAGCGAGAGGGAGAATGAGTGCATCGGTTACAGGGCTTGTAGGAACTGTATCTGAAATTGTGTGTGTGTGTGTGTGTGTGTGTGTGTGTGTGTGTGTGTGTGTGTGTGTCTGTGTGCATGAATTAACGAAATTAAACGTTTGAATGTTTAGAAATACATTGACCTGTTCTTCTCTAGGTAATGTAACATGTCAATAAATGCTTAGCCCGATGATAGCAGTTACGAAGTATTCTGCTTCATACTATTACAGTACGTATTACAAACAATGCCTCATATTTTTTAATTGATTCATCATCTGAAAAGTAAACAACAGTTTCTGAAGTACACATTTCCATTCCTCAATGTTTAAGTCATGTCGGCCTACTTTGCATGTAAATATGGTGCCAGAGTGCATAAAAACCCACAAATAGAGGGTGTTTATCAAAGCTCTGTTTGAACAAGCTCTACAGAGGTCCAGGCTAAGCCCCGAATGTTCCCAAATCCTAGAAACGGATCTAATCATTTGGAAAACAAAACCGCTGAAATCCCTTTAACAAGAGCACAGTGACACTCACAAATACCTTCATATTCATAAATTCCTCCAATATAAAACTCGTTTGCATGAAATAATAATGCAAGAGACGAAGTTTGATTTATCTTCTGTCTTACTAACGATAATTACTATGGCCATTCTGCACTACATTTGTTTTAAGCTAGGTCGCGCAGCGCAAAATCTTTGATTGAATGCTTTGATTGCTCACAACCTCACTTCTAAGTCGCTTGCAAATCCTAAAACGTCTATTGCTTTTCAAGAAACAGTTTGACAACGACAAATGCTAATGACTTATTTCTTGGTTAAATTGCAAGTCTCGACCCACAGTTAAAATTAGATTGTCGCCATGAATGTTGTTTAACCTGAAACACTGTTTAAGCGTCAACACTGAAAGCCGATTGCATGAAAGCAACGGCGCAGGAGGTGATTTCCACAGAGTTTTCGGATTAAACTCTATTATACTATAGGGGATATGTGAGTCAGAACACAGCCGATGTGTTTCAAGGCTACTGCGCGTCCAGAGGGAATAGTAAGCAGGTGTTTCAGTAGCCAGCGACGGCTGACAAAAGAACATTTTCATCATGAGAGGAGCCAGGCCTGTGTTATGGAAATGCGAGTCGTGCACCTTCGTTATTTCAGCTTAAAATGAAGCGTCTTCTAAGCTCACCATATTACAAATTGGGTATGCCGTTTGAAGCAGGCCGACATTTTTACTTTTTCATTTATCTATTCTCTTTTTTTTTGTTTGCTATACCAATGTGTCAAATAAGTGTTCTAAAAACAACAGCAATGATATTCAAGGAGGTGTATGCTTCTGTGTATTTGCCCCTATAATTTCTACACACAAACGTGACAAAATGTCTCGGTGTACACTATATAACTTTTGGGTTTGTATAAGTGGATTGTTTGTTGTTGTTCCCATCTCCAAACCATACAGTGGTGAGTTTTCCAATTTTCTGAAAGATTCCCGACAACATCACAGCCAATCTCCGTCTGCCTCCACGCCTGGGCGGTCACCATTTTGTTCCGTGGGCCCCGGAGAGGACGCTGTGCCACGGAGGTCACAGCATAGCGATGCTTCTCGTCAGAAGCTGTCCGCCGAGCCACCGCAGACTGTGTGTTCTCGTTGCCATTAGTGAAACAGTGTGGAATAAAAGCATGGGAGTGCAGTGGTAGCGTATGAGTCTCGCTTACGCTTGCTCCCTCAGTGCCGATTCTCCCTCCAATGCCTTCTCCTGCGCTAATAAGACACATTTTAGTTCAAGATTAGGCCTAGGCCTACATGTCAATCTTCTACCTGAATCTCTAGAGTGGTGTGTTTATCAAATTTTTACAAATATATTTGTCTTATGTGATCTTACGAAGCCAATACTTTTTGGAGAAGCAATATGAAGAAAAATCACTGGAGAGCTAGTGGTACCATTATTTGGACATTTTCCCTGCTGCCAGCTCTGTACCCCTCATTGTGTCAGACTATTTCTTGGTGGTAGAAATGGAAATAAGTGGGCATGCTGACTATTGAAAAGGAACTGGTTGTAGGCTCCTGGCTGTGTCTCATCTATCGGCCAATTCCATGGGTTGGGTCTTTGTGTGATTGGTTCATCCTTTATTTTTATATTATATTTGTATTGATATTGTATTTTATGATTATTATTATTATTATTATAGGGTAGTATTTAATCAAATCTAATTCACCACCAATTTGATACAATCACATCATTTGATCGCACATTTGTTGATTAGCCAAGCAATACAATATGAATGAAGTAGCCTGTGTATTTTTTACAGTCGAAGGTTGTGTGTTATTTCAGTTTAGAAATGGTATCTTTATCCAACAATATCCTCAGCTCACTGGTTTATCCTTCATGAACAAACGACTCTCAGTTCACTAGTTAGCGAGCTGAAATGAACGTTCAGCCATGTTTCAGTTCAGAGAGCAGGGCGACGCAGTCGGAAGCACTGAACGATTCGGTGAACAAATCTTTTGAACAGATCTTTTTAGTGAACTGATTCTAATGGATCTTTTCAGTGCACTCTGAGGCAAACTCTTTGCCCTTCACATTTAAAGACGCTGAGGTGCCGTCTTTAAAATATGCATGGATCCATAGCACCCCTTCTCAACCAAAGAAAAATGTTTAACCATTACCCTCAATTAACTTAACATGGCTCCTACAAGCCAGGATGTAGGATACAATCCTGCAGCAGCCTACACAACACATGCAGCACTGAGCATTTCTTACTTCCTCACACTGGCTCACAAACTGGTGGAAATGACGAGATTGTGGAGCTGCAGGTGTTGTAGGGATGCAGCTGAATACAAATACGTTATTCAGGAGAGCATAGATAATGGAACGTAAAAAGATATTTCTTCTTCCCGAAAACTCCTGAGTTATTATTTGGGGAAAAAATCAGCTCCATATCTGACTGTGACTCAACCACTGTTTCTTCAAATCCATTCATGTCGTCCTGGATGGCGGTGAGATAAAACGGTCCATAGTGTTCGCAGCATCAGACTTTGATTTCACTAACTCGTCGTTTCATTTCCTTGAAATTATTCAAAAGAAATCTGTCATCACCCCACTGAGTCACAACAGTCAGCTGAGCTGAGCTGAACGTTCCTAGCTTCACTCAGGAAAACTCTATAGTACGGAGCCCCCCTCGGGTCACATGATGAAAAAAAACAACGATGTGTAAATCCGTGCGAACGGTTTAGTAAACCATTCCCTCGGATTAGCAAATCGTGCGCACGGTTTACTAACTCGTTCTCCCGGATTCGGGGGGAACAAGTTTTTTGCTAGATTTGGTCGTTTTCCTCTATTAAAAAAACAAACAGTCGAAATATTGAACCAAAAGAAAGGTGTGTGAAGTTAGAGTGGATTTAGACATTGGCCTGACATTCACCACATAACAGCATTGGCAAAGGTCCAGATGATCCAAATCCAGTAAATTATTTAGTCCAAAACACATTATTCCAACAATAAATACCCACAGACTGCTGTTCAAATTCGCCGGCAGATATGTCTTCTATGTATTCTACACCATCACACCATGTAAACATTGCCGGTATCAAAATGGTGGCTGCACTCTGACCTTTCAATTGACACCTCATTTGACCCAAAAGTACCTTCCATGTCCAGTCGACAGCCTACAAAACCAATGAGAGGAAAGTTGAAGGAAATTGCCTGCCCCTCTTCTTTTGTGTGAAGAGCCAATTGCAACTCGACGGAAATCAATAATAGTCGGCCTGCAACACATTTCAAAGCCAAATTTGGAAATTGATTATTTTAAGAGTTAAGGTTTCGACCTAGAGTTAAGGTTTGGAATAACCTCAGCTTTATTAGCATGCTTCAAACACACAGACAGACCTATGTATTTTCATTATATTTGATGATTTGATATTCATAATGCAGGTCATACAGTTCAATCCAGTTCAGAGGGTGTATATTGTAAGTAAAAGTAAAGTTTGTTTCTGGGGAATAGCAGCAGGTCCTTTTTAAGTATGTAATTTAAAGTGACGTAAAATAAAATGAATAAATAAAATGGTAAATGGATTGCATTTATATAGTCCTTTTATCCAAAGCGCTTTACAGTATTGCCTCACATTCACCCATTCATACACCGACGGCGGTGTCAACCATGCAAGGTAACAACCAAGAGGAGCAGTTAGGGTTAGGTGGCGTCTGGCTCAGGGACGCCTCGACATTTAGCTAGACGGAGCCCGGGGATCGAACCAGCAACCTTCCGGTTTCTACCGCCCCATGTCCAGTGTAAACCACAACCACTTCTGATCTTCTTTCCAAATACTAATATTAATAGTATCTATGACGAATACTGGTTTAAGCAGCCTCATTGTGTAATGAAGGCATGCAGAATGAACCAGCCATCACCACACACACTCAGGAGAGAGCTGTGACATGTCAGCACTTACTGCCTGTTCTGGCTGTACCATCTTGCTAGCACCTATAAGTAAGGGATAATCAATGAGTAGGTGTGCGTTTTAAGGCGCGGCGTGAAGTGCCTTAAAACCGTTAAATTCACATCTACAATTTGATTATCCCGCTTATACCGTGATATTCCATTACCATTATATTTGCCAACAATATAACATCAATAAATGTGCACGTTTGCTGTAAGATTTGCACAAAAAATCGAAAGTCTTGAAGCAGGAACTTACCATTGTCATGACAAGGAATAATTCTAGTCCCTTTTACAACCATGCCAGTTAGTCACTCTATAAATTACAGGGTGAGGTAGCCAAGGTTATGGCTCCATTGCCATAACTCATTACAAAGTTTTACATTCTCTTTTCCTCTGCTGCATTCCATTCTTCAAAAATGTTGTATTCTCCAATTAGATTGAAATAAATGATAAAATCAGCAATTGATGTCTTTTCCATCCATTAATTTATCAGGTTGATAACTCAGCTGTGCAGCCGTTGATAACGAGTAAGCTTTGACAGCTGTATTCTTCAATGTTGCCTTGGTTACACGTTGGTTTAGTTGTTAAACTTGAGCTGAACCACATGTGCAATATATGGTTTTGAGACAGATGTGCCAGGCCAATCAGAAAAGAGAATTCACCCAGACCATGGTATAAACTGGTTTAAAACCAGCCGCGGCCCGTTCATATGGGCATCCACCCAAAAACATTGGGTCATAAATTACATCATAAATTACATTGCAATAAATATCACCTAGTGTCTGTAACAACAATTTATGATCTTTGAAAGTTGAAATCGTCCTTCATTTCAGTGATTCGATCTCTAGTTAGTGCTTGGGGCAGGATCCTCACTGGCCTATTTTGCGCTGGCAGATTTATTATATCTCCTGGTGGTTAAAGATCTGAACTTCAAGGAGCGCCAATAGAGGCTCATTGGGGCAGCAATTAGTCTGCCCCACAGCCCTACTCTGCAACTCTCTAACATTACGATTTTCTTGAATTAGTCACACATTCAGACTACTACTGGCAGTCAGTGACTGCAGAAATGGCGAACGCTCCACAAGCATTGTCAAATTGTTGAATTATGAAGTGTTGGAGTAAGCTATTGTTAGACATTGCTTTAGTTTATCTTGGCTTCTTGTCACGCACACCTGGGGTTATAGCCTGTGTTCATCTTTGAAACGCAGTGTTATGTTGGCTGCTGGCTAGTATATTTACAGGTATGTACTCTAATGTAGTAATTATAGTATTTATGGCCACGAGCCGCTACTGTTTAAAACATTGACCTGTGTCCTGGTCTCCGAGCCCAGCAAAGCAACTTCAGCGCTGTGTGGCAGGAGCTACTGTCACTCTTTTGGCAAACCCTAGACATCTACAGGAAAAGCGCACCACAGCTTGATATTCCCAGCAGTTTATTTGTAATATCATCGAAATACATCACAAACTAAGAGTGTGAAATATCACCCCATGTCCAGTCTTTACAACAAGACTCATTTTGGCGAAATATGTCCTCCTATCAAGGAGCTATTGTGTTTTGCGCAAAGGGCAAAATAAAAGTGTAATATCAAGCCCAGACCCCATACATTCAGACACATTGGATTGCTGATTATGAAATTCCACATTATTGACTTTAATTTAAAAAAAGACATTTAAGTCACTAATTAAATTTTTTTTTTACACATATTCCCACACATGTTCTGAAACTGTATCTATTAACACATTATACATAATTCATCATAACAACCAACACGTCAGGAGCAGTGAGGGTTAGGTGGTGTCTTGCTCAGGGACACCTCGACACTTAGCTAGGCAGAGCCTGGGGATCGAACCAGCAACCTTCCGGTTTCTACCGCCCCATTTCCAGTGTAAACCACAACCACTTCTGATCTTCTATCCAAATACTAATATTAATAGTATCTATGACGAATACTGGTTTAAGCAGCCTCATTGTGTAATGAAGGTATGCAGAATGAACCAGCCATCACCACACACACTCAGGAGAGAGCTCTGACATGTCAGCACTTACTGCCTGTTCTGGCTGTACCATCTTGCTAGCACCTATAAGTAAGGGATAATCAATGAGTAGGTGTGCGTTTTAAGGCGCGGCGTGAAGTGCCTTAAAACCGTTAAATTCACATCTACAATTTGATTATCCTGCTTATACCATGATATTCCATTACCATTATATTTGCCAACAATATAACATAAATAAATGTGCACGTTTGCTGTAAGATTTGCACAAAAAATCGAAAGTCTTGAAGCAGGAACTTACCATTGTCATGACAAGGAATAATTCTAGTCCCTTTTACAACCATGCCAGTTTAGTCACTGTATAAATTACAGGGTGAGGTAGCCAAGGTTATGGCTCCATTGCCATAACTCATTACAAAGTTTTACATTCACTTTTCCTCTGCTGCATTCCATTCTTCAAAAATGTTGTATTCTCCAATTAGATTGAAATAAATGATAAAATCAGCAATTGATGTCTTTTGGTTGATAACTCAGCTGTGCAGCCGTTGATAACGAGTAAGCTTTGACAGCTGTATTCTTCAATGTTGCCTTGGTTACACGTTGGTTTAGTTGTTAAACTTGAGCTGAACCACATGTGCAATATATGGTTTTGAGACAGATGTGCCAGGCCAATCAGAAAAGAGAATTCACCCAGACCATGGTATAAACTGGTTTAAAACCAGCCGCGGCCCGTTCATATGGGCATCCACCCAAAAAACATTGGGTCATAAATTACATCATAAATTACATTGCAATAAATATCACCTAGTGTCTGTAACAACAATTTATGATCTTTGAAAGTTGAAATCGTCATTCATTTCAGTGATTCGATCTCTAGTTAGTGCTTGGGGCAGGATCCTCACTGGCCTATTTTGCGCTGGCAGATTTATTATATCTCCTGGTGGTTAAAGATCTGAACTTCAAGGAGCGCCAATAGAGGCTCATTGGGGCAGCAATTAGTCTGCCCCACAGCCCTACTCTGCAACTCTCTAACATTACGATTTTCTTGAATTAGTCACACATTCAGACTACTACTGGCAGTCAGTGACTGCAGAAATGGCGAACGCTCCACAAGCATTGTCAAATTGTTGAATTATGAAGTGTTGGAGTAAGCTATTGTTAGACATTGCTTTAGTTTATCTTGGCTTCTTGTCACACACACCTGGGTTATAGCCTGTGTTCATCTTTGAAACGCAGTGTTATGTTGGCTGCTGGCTAGTATATTTACAGGTATGTACTCTAATGTAGTAATTATAGTATTTATGGCCACGAGCCGCTACTGTTTAAAACATTGACCTGTGTCCTGGTCTCCGAGCCCAGCAAAGCAACTTCAGCGCTGTGTGGCAGGAGCTACTGTCACTCTTTTGGCAAACCCTAGACATCTACAGGAAAAGCGCACCACAGCTTGATATTCCCAGCAGTTTATTTGTAATATCATCGAAATACATCACAAACTAAGAGTGTGAAATATCACCCCATGTCCAGTCTTTACAACAAGACTCATTTTGGAGAAATATGTCCTCCTATCAAGGAGCTATTGTGTTTTGCGCAAAGGGCAAAATAAAAGTGTAATATCAAGCCCAGACCCCATACATTCAGACACATTGGATTGCTGATTATGAAATTCCACATTATTGACTTTAATTTAAAAAAAGACATTTAAGTCACTAATTAATTTTTTTTTTACACATATTCCCACACATGTTCTGAAACTGTATCTATTAACACATTATACATAATTCATCATAACACAATTATGCCAATAATAATCTCATCACAATAATAACACATTTTTAAATCAGAATCAGAATCAGAATTGCTTTATTCGCCAAGTAGTTTTCACATACGAGGAATTTGCTGTGGTTGTTGGTGCATACAGACAGTATAATAGATAAGAGTAAATTGATCATACAAAGTACACAATATTTGGATATGTATTATAATACTATTTTATAATTGTGTTTGAGGATGTTTGAAAAAAAACATGTAATAACAGCACTATACAGTATAAGCAGTGCTATGTGAAAATTGGAATTTCAAATCTGTATTTTTTTGTTGTCGTTGCTCAAACTGAAGACTATTTTACGTTTTTGAACAGATTGTGATACTTCTCACCACCACCGTCGACCAAGCTATTTCACAGAGAGCACTGTTGCTCTCAAACAGAGACAGTCGACAACAATAGCTTTTTATGAGCACCCTTGACTGCTAAACTGATAAATGGAGGCCCTTTGTGTCAGAGTCACGGCACAATAGCAATAAGAGGCGGCTCCAGAGCTGCTCTCCAGGCACTGGCAAAATGGCAGTTGATGAACAGCTTGCTGATTATTTCCGCAGCTTTTCCAGCATCAAGGTCTCGGCCATATAGCCTGAATAGCGTTGGCTATGGGATCCACATGCCTTGCTCAAAGTGAGGGCAGAAGTTGCATTTACAAATGTATTTACTTTTTTCTCAAAAATCGTACATTTTTCCAACATTGTGTCGGCCTACCCCACACAAACATTTGCAATCATGTTGGCTGATCAGATGAATGAATCTTTGAGGAATGTGTTTCTTCTTCTTGCTATGAAGACTTGAAGTCCGCCACCTGTGTTTGCATCAGTGGTTTACCCTTGGGGTCCCGAGTTGGGGGCCGACCACCATCATCACACGCATCCAGCAGCAGCAGCAGCAGCAGCAGCAGCAGCAGCAGCAGCAGCAGCCCTGTCCACGCATGTAGGGCACTGAGGTGTCTGTTGTGTCGAGGCCAGCAGGAGGTGCACCAGATAATGTGTGTGTCATCACTTCATATGAATGCAGCACACAACCCCAAAGGGCACTGCTGTATTCCTAATGCCTGTGTGTCACCCAGTGCTCCAACAACAGCAACAACAACACAGTTATATCAAAGCAAGTAGAGTATACAAATAGGAAGTGATGAGTGGTCAAATCGTCACTCATTCATACCGGGGGGAGTATCGTCTTTAAAAAAAATATTTATGAAATTGATCTATTTGATTATTGATGGAATCGATGCGTTCATTATGAGATCCAATGTTAATACTCAGCACTACATCAGAAGTCATCCACCATGCAGAGAATACAATACATTCTTAAAGACGCTATATTGTACATCACGAACAAGCATGACTTGTACTTAAATTCAGCTATTCAATAAGCTTGGGCTCCTACATTCAGCAGCAAATCATTTCCTTTTTACTGCCCTTCCCTTCACTACATTTATCATCTTACGTCTGCAAGGCCCGTCTTAACGTAGTGTTTTACACAAAGGTCTGTGGGTACAAGCGACACACTTTCATTTGTTCAATGTAAGTGAACACACTGTCTCAGCTCAAATTCAAACATTAAAACAAAAACGTGTTTGGGGCTGAGAGTTCCAGGACGGAGGTGGGAGGGAGGGATTTTCCCCGCGGCGATGAAGTTCATATACGACGAAGCAACATTGTATATGAACTTCTCCACACATCGTGGCCGTATACAGTACAGTATGTCCGATGTGCTTAAAGTAAACCTCGATTTTTCCTGAATTACAGTATTATTATTATTATTATTATTATTGTAATAGTGACAAAATGGCATATAATGTCTAATTATTGAAGACGTGTAAAACTAAGTAAATTTTTCTTTTTTTATATTAGCAAAGATATGAGCACACCATTTTAAGGCCATCCAATTTGAACTTGGCAAAGTAGAGAACTAGAACATTATACTTACAAACCAGCCATTAACACAAAGAGACCAAATGCTACCATCCTTCTCTGGTGTATTGGCCTAAAAACATAATTCTACCAGTGGAATACCACAGACCTGATAGGAGTTAAATGTGTTCCTTGCAGCCCCAGGGAACAAAAACACATTTACTCCATTCAGGTTATTATTAAACATCCAAGGATTTAATGAAAAAATTAATAATTATAATTATGTGCCTTGTGGAGGAGGGAAGAAAATATCAACAATATTAATATCAACCATATTGCCTCTTATAGGCCTATATGCGTGCCTAAATGTTACACAGGAGTGCAAGTGTAATCACATTGCGTGGAAACTCTCCGTGCCTCACAGCTCACAGCTCACACAGTCACATGAGTGGTGTGTGTGTGTGTTTGTGTGTGTTTTGGGGGGGGGGGGGGGGCGGACCCCACGTGGTTATCAGCTCAGACGAGAAGGCGGGAATGTCCGCACTCAATTAGACTTGCGTTAGTGCCGTTGGCTCGGTAGACGCTCCCTTTGTTAAAGACACAAACTTAATATGCGCTTGTTTTGGTTTTAATTTGGTTTTAGGCTTCACATGTTTGTATCATTTTTTTTTATTTCTTTATGTTTTTCTTTACTGCGAGCTGGTTGGGAATATTAAACACAAAGTAGTCAGTGAGTTATTATCCTGGATTTGACTCACACACCGCATTTAAAAAAAAGAGAAACCGCAGCTGAGTCCGACGCGAAGTGACAAACTTCACTAACTTTTCCGAGTGTCTTTCAAGTGAGTACAAAATTACAATAAAAAACGTGACCGAGCAGGCAGGCAGCCAGCGGTCTAGATCATGTCCACCTCCTCGCCCAGTCTGTGGGAGAAGAGGAGGGCTTCTTCTACCATCAACACCACCAACACCACCACCAGCACCGCCGCCGGCCCCTTCTGCGGCCAGAGACCGCCGGAGTTGGAGCTGTCGTCGTCGTCGGCGGCCGTGTCGAGCGCGTACGGCCCG
>PIJE02000363.1:100901-118401 GCA_002895965.2 Coryphaenoides rupestris
CCAGATCATGTCCGACCATGTCCAGCCTGTGGGAGAAGAGGAGGGCTTCTTCTACCATCAACACCACCAACACCACCACCAGCACCGCCGCCGGCCCCTTCTGCGGCCAGAGACCGCCGGAGTTGGAGCTGTCGTCGTCGTCGTCGGCGGCCGTGTCGAGCGCGTACGGCCCGGGCGCGGCGGGGGGCGACGGAGCCGTCAGCAACCACAGCTGCAGCAGGTTACTGTCGGCCGACGATGAGCCGATGGGCAGCCGCGAACACGCCGAAGAGGCCCCGCCGGCGGCTCACACCCCGGCCGCCCTGCACCCGTGCCTGTCCCACCCGCGGATGTCGGTGCGGATGTCCGTGTACAGCGTGGGGGTCCGCCCGGTGGTCGTGACCAGAGCTTACGTTCAAGGGCGCGTCTACAACTTTCTGGAGCGGCCGTCGGGCTGGAAGTGCTTCGTCTACCACTTCACAGTGTGAGCTCCTATTATTTATGATCCTGTGTGTGTGTGTGTGTGTGTGTGTGTGTGTGTGTCTGTGTGTGTGTGTTCAAATGAAATGAACACAGTTCAGCTGTGGGAATGTAATCCTGTAAAGCAATTCCTTCATCTATCATCATCTGTAGCCTAGTGTCTTCATATTTGTATAGGCGTGTACAGTATAGGCTAAGTAAGCGTGTAAATAGTGTAAATATGTTGAGTAGTATTTCAAAAAATAAATGCAAAGACCCACAAACACCAGATCCAACATCATCATCTGTGAATATAATCACTGTCTCCTTCACCCTCCACCTTCAAAGCTGTGCTTGGCTACATTGCTTATGTTGTCACTATAATAGTATACTGGCACAGAAAACGTCTGAGTTTATGATTACAAATAAACAGGTCATTAAAAAGTCTGGGTTTTATGACAAAGCTCTTACTTACCTTGCATGTACAGTTAGAGTTGTGGAAATATTGCAGCAGGGGCCCCTCAGCCACGAAACTGTGTTACCTCAGAGTACACACGGGTGTCCTTGAATACATTATTCCCGATAATTTATTCCATATTATTTTAAGCAAGTGAGTTTCGTGTACATTAGACATTACAGACTTTTGAATTTGAATTTCAAAGGCCTTCAGTCCACCTCTACATTTGGCAGAGAACTGCTGACATTGCCAACCCACCCCCCCCCCCCAACACCTCCCCTGACCACCCCACCCCTCCCCTCTTTCTTCTCCCTGTCTGGTCTGAGGAGGGCTTTAATGAATGGAGGTTTTATTGAGGCCTGATTTTACATTCGGGGTAACATTTCTTCTGGGAATAACGAAACCAAGCTTTCCATCCTACATTTTATCGCGCACTATTCCATCTATTCCATTTGGCAAACGTGAACGGAAAATGAAGATGAACTAATACTCACCTTCCCCTCGTTCCCCTGGCCGGCCATCGGGGGGGGGGGGGGGGGGCGAGTGGGATGGATGGAATGAGGAGGGGAGGGGGTGGATGATGAGGAGGAGGACGGGGTGGAGGATGATGAGTCCGCGTACCGTACCACCCCATGGCGTCCAGGAACTTCTTCGGAATAGACAATCCGTCGGCCACGGCAACGGGCGGTTTGAGATTGTGTGTGGAATGGGATGGCGGGCCGTGGCTTTCTATCTGTCTCCACTTGTGCGCGCTGATAGCGGCCAGCCTAAACTTGGCAGCCCTGCGTACTTAGGGGAGGCAGAGAGAGGCACTGCTCCGGGCTGGTACAGCCACCCCCGCCTCCTCCTCCTCCTCCTCCTCCTCCACCAGCCACCCACCACCACCTCCTCCACCACCACCACCCCCCCCCACACCCCCGGTGACGGGAGTGTAAGTTTTCCTTCTCTCTCCAGCGCTGCATTTATAGCTATCAGGGAGAGGGATGACAGATTGTGTCACTGTAGTGTGCAGCACCCATCTAACTAGGAACATATTAAGTTTAGCCCCGGCACGCCAAGACAAGAAATAATACTTAACAAACGTGTGAAATATTCATGAACACATGAATAAATTAAAACCTGGCCTGTCTCCCATGCAATGAAAACCTTTTTTTTGGTTTAGTTTTTTGCCGTTTTTCAAGAAAGCTAAAATGTCAAATGCTTACAAGGTCGGGATCATTACCGGGAGACTGGAAGTCATTTGGTTACAGATACAGATACACAAATAAATACAGTGAATCATGAATACCATAATACAGGTGTTATAACGAATACACACAACAATAAGGGGGCAATGGCGATGTGGTGTGTTTTAGGCTGAAGGATTCTGCTTGCCACAGTTTGAAGTGAACGTAAAAATGTCTTTACGAGTGCAGCAGCATCGTGCTTCCAAGTGAAACAGGAAACGAGGGCAAGTCAAACCGTAAGGGATGTGATTTGGTGATGGGTGGGCTTGATAGAGTGGCTACAGTGGGTAGACTAACTGCCTTCTGCTAACTTTCAAAGTAGATCAGGCCCCCATGGGCTCCAAATTGCAATCATACAAAAACATTTTTTTCTAATCTGAGCGATTTCTTGTGTGTGTGTGGTGTTTGTTGAATAGACTAATTAATATCATTGGGGTGTGTGTATGTGTGTGTGTGCGTGCGGGGGGGGGGGGGGCGGGGGGGTAAGCAAACAAGGCATAAATAGCAGGACATATTCATTTCATGGCTTTAATCACAGTTGCACACACTCAGTTTAGTCTTATTCAAGCGTCCTCAATTGTTCTGCACTTTTTCTGTCAATAGCAGCAATTAGCCTAAAATGTGCCCTCCCTAAATATTATACGCTGCTATTACTCATAGCAAACTATCTCCGTGTGTGTGTATAGGTGTATAGGCACACCTCCTGTGAAATACGTTGACATATTTAGGTGGGGGGGGGGAAACGGCCTACTGTTGGGTTTCCGAATGGCCCCAGAGGGTTTTTAGATTGCTTTGCGTCTTTGTTTTAACACTGTGTGTGTGTGTGTGTGTGTGTGTGTGTGTGTGTGTGTGTGTGTGTGTGTGTGTGTGTGTGTGTGTGTGTGTGTGTGTGTGTGTGTGTGTGTGTGTGTGTGTGTAAGGGAGTGGGAGGAAGTCAGGGACATTTAAGAACAAGCACATCCTTATCAGTGATCCAGAACACGCTTCAGAGGGACCCACAGCCTTATCACTACTACCCTGTGTGTGTGTGGGTGTGGGTTTGGGTGTGTGGGTGTGTGTGTGTGTGTGTGGGTGTGGGTGTGTGTGTGTGGGTGTGTGTGTGTGGGGGTGTGGGGGGGGGGGGGGGGGGGAGGGTGGTTATGATGCATGTGTGGGTGCATGTTCTTGATTGTTCTTACGGATTCCTTTAGCATTTTTTGGCTACATTTTCACACATTAATTATATCCAGGTTCTTTTCAAAATCCTTTGCTAAGTTTAGGGTAAGTAGCAGAATGTGGCAGACCTAGGCATACATATTTCTCATTACTACTTTCTTGTGGGCTATACATGGGGTATTACTTGTTAATGAAAATATATTTATTCGAGGACACTTCTTGACAGCCAAGTATTTGACGTAATGGAGTATTTGACGTAATGATCATGCAAAGACACACAGACAGCATTTACCAAGCATCTTCAGAGAGACATTATTGATTGATTGATTTACAGTGCATCCGGAAAGTATTCACATCGCTTCACTTTTTCCACATTTTGTTATGTTATAGCCTTATTCCAAAATGGATTAAATAAAAAAAATCTCTAAATTCTACACACAATACCCCATAATGACAAAGTGAAAAAAGTTTTTTTGAAATTTTTACACATTTACTAAAAATAAAAAAACTACAATATCACATGTACATAAGTATTCACATCGTTTGCTATGACACTCAAAGACACTCAAAGCACAGATCTGGGGAACGGTACAGAAAAATGTCTCCAGCATTAAAGGTCCCAACGAGCACAGTGGTCTCCATCATTCGTAAATGGAAGAAGTTTGGAACCACCAGGACTCTTCCTAGAGCTGGCCGCCCGGCCGGCCACACTGAGCAATCGGGGGAGAAGGGCCTTGGTCAGGGAAGTGACCAAGAACCCGATGGTCACTTTGACAGAGCTCCAGCATTCCTCTGAGGACATGGGAGAACCTTCCAGAAGGACAACCATCTCTGTAGCACTCCACCAATCAGGCCTTTATGGTAGAGTGGCCAGACGGAAGCCACTCCTCAGTAAAAGGCACATGACAACCCGCTTGGAGTTTGCCAAAAGGCACCTGAAGGACTCTCAGACCATGAGAAACAAAATTATCTGGTCTGATGAAACCAAGATTGAACTCTTTGGCCTGAATGCCAAGCGTCATGTCTGGAGGAAACCAGGCACCGCTCATCACCTGGCCAATACCATCCCTACAGTGAAGCATGGTGGTGGCAGCATTATGCTGTGGGGATGTTTTTCAGCGGCAGGAACTGGGAGACAAGTCAGGATCGAGGGAAAGATGAATGCAGCAAAACCTGCTCCAGAGCGCTCTGGACCTCAGACTGGGGCAAAGGTTCACCTTCCAACAGGACAACGACCCGAAGCACACAGCCAAGATAACAAAGGAGTGGCTTCGGGACAAGTCTTTGAATGTCCTTGAGTGGCCCAGCCAGAGCCCAGACTTGAACCCCATTGAACATGGGATGGGAAAGACCTGAAAATAGCTGTGCACCGACACTCCCCATCCAACCTGATGGAGCTTGAGAGGATCTGCAAAGAAGAATGGGAGAAACTGCCCAAAAATTAGGTGTGCCAAGCTTGTAGCATCATACTCAAGAAGACTTGAGGCTGTAATTGCTGTCAAAGGTGCTTCAACAAAGTATTGAGTAAACGATGTGAATACTTATGTACATGTGATATTTTTGTTTTTTATTTGTAATAAATTAGCAAGAATTAAAAAAAAAAACATTTTTACTTTGTCATTATGGGGTATTGTGTGTAGAATTTCGAGAAAAAAAATGAATTTAATCAATTTTGGAATAAGGCTATAAAATAACAAAACGTGGAAAAAGTGAAGCGATGTGAATACTTTCCGGATGCACTGTATTTAATTTTATTTATGTATTGACACTGGACAGTCATTGAGTGTCCTATGGTGTTAGCTAGACAGCTCCATTTCATCAGCAGGCCCTGGGCAGGCAACCCCCCCCCACAGGAGAATGATGCCATCAAATGTTCAGACAGGGCTACAGAGAGATGAACAGTGTGTCATGTACAAGACCAAAAGCATTTTAGTCAATTTAAATCATTTCATCATGATTTCAGTTGTGATTTAAAACTGGGGAAGGTGGAATGGATTCTTATGGGCTAATGTTCACATTGTGGAAACTGCTATGGATCGCCCTTGGCTGAAACCAGCCATGGTGGGAGAAGCTGGAATAATTCACAATACACTATAAGTGGACATGTCTGCAAGGATGCAAGGCAACTCAAGGAGTCTACACAATAAAGAAGTCAGGGGATAGGCAAGGCCCCAGTATTAGACTATTATTGTATCAGTGGCTACCGTGGCGATGTAAATGCTAACTTAACGTCTTCCAGCGGGAGAGAGGAATGCAGCAATATCGAGGTACAAGGAGAATTTATACAAAGGCCTTTTAAATGAACTCGTACCAAAGTAAACAAGGTTATATATATGTATTATTTGATATTACTCTTAGGATCCCATTTTTCACACTTTTATTTGATTATTTTATGGGCAATACTATTTTGAAGACATTTCAGCTGTTTGTAATCTAAGCTGTAAGCTGTTTACAAAATGTAGTGCGTAATGTAATGTATCCACGGCCCTATAGGCTGAAAGCTTTTCACAAGTAAAGGGATTTAAAATACGTCCAATTATTATCAACACTCCTTTTCAATGTATGTCAGTTCAATAAGTATCACGCAAACTCAACACATATTCAGCAATATCAGAAAGTGGTGGTATGAAACCTTTGTAACAGCATGAAAGTCATATGCAATGTTATATATATATATATATATATATATATCCATCTAGGTCTATCTATCTATCTTTATAGTGATGTATATAATACTGTATATATCCATCATAGATAGAGAGATCTATATCTATCTATCTATCTATATATATATCTCATAGAAAGATGAATTCATAGTCCACGGCAACCGCAGCACAGCCAGCAAGGATGAAATATGAAGCGTGGGTTTTCCTCTCGCACTTCAGAGGAACTATTAAGTCGTCCCAGCCCCCGGGTGTCTGTGCCTTGTCCACCGGGCCCTGGTGTCAATAGATAAATGTTCCGGGACACGCGGGCAGGGTCACTGCGGCTGTCACAACCACGCCGGCCCCACCGAAGCGCAGGTATAATTGTAACGCTGACACGGGGTAATAAACCAGTGAGTCACTGACCCGAAACCGTCGGCCATCTTGTCCACAAGGACCCTCTTGATTAGGCCGCTCCTCCTAAAGACACACAGGGATGTTACTTCGTGATCTGTCGCCGCCCGCTACAGATTGCCCTAAATACAAAACGTCTGCACTCTCAGCGTGGGCGTGTACACCGGTAGCGCCGTGCGCTGTTTGAGTTAGACTAAGTTCCAAGCGGTGTTTGGATAAGCGGGTCAGCTTTCACTAAACTACAAGACCTCTGTGTCCGTGGATAAGAGCACACTGCGTGGTACATACAGAAACCACTGTTCTAAAGCAGTCTCTCCATTAAGCCTCTCTCTCTCTCTCTCTCTCTCTCTCCCTCGCTGCTCCAGTTTTCTCTATCTCCGTTGTCTCTCTGTCTTCTGTGTTTTCCCCTCTGCATTCACCGCGGCCCGATCGGCGAGCCGGAGACGCGCGGCGCATACAAACAAGGTCACGTCACAACACAACGTTTCTGTAGAGTAACGTTACATCATGTCGGCCTCTCCGCTCCGTATGTGACCCGTCTCCCCCCCCCCACCCCCCGCTGCAAGTGTAACTACAGTAATGCTCCATCCAGCTCCTACCTCCACCTAGCAACCATGTCATGAGCAAACTGAACGCACGACTGCAGATGGCTAACCTGGTTCATGCTCCTGTATGTCCTGTGGTATGGTTTGATTATGATTCACTCATTAGGCTGGCTGTGTATGTAAGGCTTATCTATTGTCTGTTGGTAAAGAATACACAATGGTTATTTATAGTATGGTAAGTATACTGCTGCGCTGGGACAGAATCTGGAAGCCTTATCTTCTTGTCATAAAACGTTTTTTATCTCAAGGTAGTGTGAGTGCAGCCGTCTTGTTACTGTTCAAACTGGCTTCTGACCTTGTATGGCCGTAAGAAAATGTAAGTGTGTGTGTGTGTGTGAGTGTGTGTGTTTGGTGTGTGTGTGTGTGTGTGTGTGTGTGTGGGTGCACGTGTGTTTGTCTGTGTTTGTACATGGGTATGTGCGTGTTTGTGAACACGTGAGTGCGTGTGTGTGTGTGTGTGTGTGTGTGTGTGTGTGCACGTGTGTTTGTCTGTGTTTGTACATGGGTATGTGCGTGTTTGTGAACACGTGAGTGCATGTGTGTGTGTGTGTGTGTGTGTGTGTGTGTGTGTGAGGTGTGTGTGTGTGTGTGTGTAGTTTAAATAGGGGTGTTGGTAAGCTGGGCTGTGTGGGGTATGATCCTGTATGTCTGGCAGGACACAATGTTCTTACTGATGGTTCTATCGGGGTATTATAAATCTCTGACCTCCATTGAAAAATGAAAAGTCAAGAAGAAGTTCAAAGGCTCCTCGTGCTTCAATGTTGTCCTTGGATATTAAACCACACTTGCTTTGCTAGATTTCATACATGAAATGACATATCATTTTCCTGAAACTGCCTGAACTGCCTTCCTGAAAAATGCTGTTAAAATGCTAAAGTGCACAGCACTTCAGATAGCCTACTACCTTTGGGAAATACATACTCAAAACTGAACATTTAATAATAACTTCTGTAGACTCCAGCCTGTAGAACCTATAGAATGATAGGCTGCTGCTGTTCATTCAATCTCGACAGTATCTTCATTTCAGATGATAAAGATCATGCTGCAACACACACTACACATGTAAATATTGCGTGTGCAGTGATGTGTGTGTGTGTGTGTGTGTGTGTGTGTGTGTGTGTGTGTGTGTTCCCTGCAGGTTCCTCATCGTGTTAGCCTGTCTGATCCTCAGTGTGCTGTCCACCATTGACCAGTACCAGACCCTGGCTCACGAGACTCTCTTCTGGGTGGTGAGTGGCCAGCAGTCGTCCTCAGAAGCCCTGCTCTTCCATCACCCAGTCTGCTAGACTGGATCCATTCGTTCGAATGATGATTAGAATAATTTAGTGCACGCTCTAATGAACTCCACCAGGTGGCAGCAGCAAATTAAGTCATTCTGGAGTCACCCGCCATGCGCCCCAGACTGCTTAGTGCCTTCATCATTATGCTCTGTGCTCCAAAACAAAAAAAAATTATAATAATAGATTGGGTTTGGGGCAACGAGGGAATTTTTTCTTCACCAACACCAGCGCATTTGCATGTGCTAAGTATGAGAGCTCAGTGTGTTTACAAAACACAAATATATCTTTAACTTATTGCACTACATTTAGACATCACTTATGAATTATTTCAGACATCTTGCTACTCTCTAATCTCCATTTTAAACACATTTTTCTCCCTCCCCTGTTGAAGTGCTTCTTTTACACGTCCCCCTCACGAGGCGCAGTACACACACACACACACACACACACACACACACACACAACTCTCACATGAAAGCTGAGATAGTAAACAGCTTGTTGGTCCCTTGGAAAGTGTTCATTATAACGGCATTTCCCGTAGCCTATTTACACAAATACGAATCTCATTGTGAGCATGTCAAAAATAGCAATGTAACGCGCGTGGGATGGGAAATAATTATGTAGTCATCGGCGCTTAATTGCCGTCATTTCAAAAAGCATTCGAGTAGCGGTTGGCTACGCGCAGCTAACTCCTGACGACGTCGCGGCGCGGACACGTTTAGCATTAAGACGTGCACATTGTGTCATAACGTCAACGCAACGTAATTATAAAAAAAAAAAAAGAAATTAAAAAAAGCAGGAGAGATGCGGAGCGGAGCAAGCAGGAACCCATGTGATCCATCATCTCACATGACAGACGTCAACTCAGCACTTCTGCCGGTAGCCATGCTGAGAGGAAGGCTGTGGGGGGACAAAGGAACGGGGGTGGGTGGGGGGGGGGGGGGTGGAGATTATCTTAAAGACTAGGAGTGTGGCAGGCACAAGTCCTCTGGTTGATGTCTCCTCCTCCTCCTCCTCCTCCTTCCTCCTCCTCCTCCTCCTCCTCCGCCAGACAATGGGGGTTTCAAAACGCTATGCGCATTTTATACCCTAGCCGAGCTAAAGTATAAAACGTCCCCCTGTGGAAGGGGGATGGGGTGGCGGGTGGTGTTTCCTTCATTTGGGCTTCCTATTAGCATATCATCCTCTATGCGGTAATCTCCGATGATTGCCAAGGAAAGTGTAATTTTCCAATCGCGGCTTAATGGTTCCGCTGCGCAGCCAAGGGGCCCCTTTTCTCCCCGCGAAGCAGGCTTTGTCTTCCTAATCGCCGGCACTGGATCGTGTGACCGGGGTAGGGAATCCGCGGAACGCCATTGATTTCCTATCCGTCAAAGTGAAGTCAAATACATGTCAGGGGAACGCTCCGCCGGAGAGGCTCCCGTCGTCTCACTCACTCACCGGCGCCTCACTCGGTTCATTAATCGACATGCGTCTCGTCGCCACGGTGTAATCATCGGTGTAAACCAAATCAGCCAATTTGTGAAGCAGGACGTGCTCTTAAACACTGCCGTGGCCTCGAGGACCGGCAGAGAGCTGCGTGACTGCCACTCATCGCAGGACAAACACAGGTGTCGCTCATCACACTTAATTACGGGTCTGCCGCTGTAGCCTACGTGGCGGCTGGCGCGCGGTCACATGGTCAACCGCGCGACGTCTCCTCGAGCGGCTGAATCGCTCGCCTGCCAACGGAACATAAAGCGAGCGGAGGCGTCATTAAGCGTTCTGCGTGACACGTTGCGTCTTCCGCATCGCTTCTTCCCCCTTTTTCGCTGATTCGACGACGTGATGCGCTGCGGTGCGCTTGCCTCGGCGACAACACGTCTCCCTTCAAACGTGCTATTTACAAGGAGACGCGGCGACGAAGGCTTTTAAAAACAAACAGCCGCCGCTTCCCAGGCCTTGTTTGGGCTGACGGGTAATAGACGGGCCTGTCACGCGCCACCATGCATCATACAATTAAAACCGAGTGGGTTTCATTGTCCGGGATCGGGGGGCGTGTGGCAGGGAAAGTAAGGGTGATGATGATGTAGCCCCCTTGATTGATCTTTGCCTTCCTCTCCATTGCCTCGTCTCTCATGTTTTAATTTGACAGGAGATAGTGCTGGTGGTGTTCTTCGGGGTGGAATACTTTGTTCGACTTTGGTCAGCGGGGTGCCGGAGTAAATATGTCGGCTTCTGGGGCAGACTGCGCTTTGCCAGGAAGCCAATATCAATTATAGGTAAGCACCCGCACACACATAAACACATAAACACACACACACACACACACACACACACACACACACACAACACACACACACACACTCACACTCATCCCACACACACACTCTCACCCTCCCACAAACAAACACACGCCCACACAGATGCATGCAATGGTTTCCTGCATGACTAAATCAATATAATAGTGTCATTATTATAGCGACTAGTCGTGTGCCTGTCCAAAACGTTGCCTGTTAGTGTCGGCCTGTTAGAAACAGGCCGACACCAACAGGCTGCACACTGCACCTCCTCAGGTCCTCGGCAACACGCACACCAAGTGTGAAGTCGATCGGATGAATACATACATACAGTACATACATACAGTACAATACATACATACTACATACATACATACATACATACATACATACATAGATACATACTACAGTACATACTGTACATACATACATATGTACATACATACATACATACTACAGTACATACTGTACATACATACATATGTACATACATACATACATACTACAGTACATACTGTACATACATACATATGTACATGCATACAGCGATTCCTCTAAGTATAGTGAGACTGTACATTATATGTACAATCTACTTGTGTTTCTAATCAGAGTCTTCTTCTACACAGATTTTATTGTAGTCGTTGCCTCAATAGTCGTACTTTCAGTCGGCTCCAAGGGCCAGGTATTTGCCACCTCTGCTGTCAGGTATGCTAAAAGTGTGTGTGCGTCTGTGGATGTGTGTGTGTACACCTGCAGTGTGTGTCTGTGTGCGTGCGTGCGCGTGTGAATATCTGTCTGTGTGTGTGCATGTGTGTGTGCGTGTGTGTGTGTATGTATTTTTTATCTCGCGGGCCAAGAATAAACGAGCAAGCCATCATATTGTCGCTGGGAACATGAATATTTGAACAGTGGACCTGGTGGGTTCCAGGGGGATCCGCTTCCTGCAGATCTTGCGCATGCTCCACGTGGACCGGCAGGGCGGGACATGGCGCCTGCTGGGCTCGGTGGTCTTCATCCATCGCCAGGTACCCCCACACACCGCTCTGCACCGGTTCCTCTGCTTTAATGGTCTATCCTCCTGGGGGGCTCTCCCGGTCCAGGAGCTGTGTGTGTGTGTGTGCTGCTGTGTCCTCCTAACAGATTTCTGTGATGATTATTATTATTATTATGTAGGATTCGACACAAAACCAACATGGCGGTCCTCGCTTGAACGAGTTGCACAAGCCTACAAATAAGTGTGTGTGTGACTGTGTGTCTGTGTCTGTGTGTGTGATGATGATGATGATGGTTACGAAAGTCCCGCTTGTGTGAATTCTGTTGTGTTGTTGTTGTTGTTGTTGTGTTCACCGCGGTGGTGTTCCACGTATCCGGAGGTGCGTAACGCTCTGTTCCGGGGAGCGGGACCATTACTAAACCCGGGGCGCAGCGCGGGTGACAACGCGCCGATGTTTTCTGATAATGCGCGGGAATTGAAAATGTCACTCTGAGTGATGTTGTCACTCCCGCTGCCTCGTCGAAGAAGGCGCTTTAATCTGCAATTATTTCTGCGGGGAAATTGTTTGCCTCGTTTCCCCTTTTTTTTGCGGGGAGGGTTTTGTTAGTTTTATTATGTTGCGGTAAATTCCCCCCGATGTCTCGCTATCTGGTTGCTCCTGGGCGTTCCTCGCTTACAGGACATACATCGTTTCAGATCTGCCACCGTCGAACAAATAGGCTATCGTTGTTGTTGTTGTTGTTGTGCCGGGAGAAGATCCATCCATGAATAAACATGCCGATATAATCACACATTCTCGCTGGTCGATCGGCCCACATGTCCAGTTCAGCAGCTTCAGCGGCCCTGAAGCGCGGCTGCCGTCGCACCACAGTTTTCAATTTGACCGTTTTTTCTTTTCTATTCTGTTCTTCCAGCCGACCGATACTTTCTCTGACAGACCGCCTGCCCAGCCTAGCAGCGTTTATCGCAGACCCCGTAAACAAAGGTGTCACCCGTAACACCTTACTACGGGCCGGCTCCCTCGACGTAGCAGGACACTTGTAGCAGACTGAACTACTGAGGTGTAGTCTAGTTACCCGTGCCCTGGTATGTAAAAGGAGCAGACCGGTGATTGGTGCTACCGGCGACATCTTTGTTTGTCCTACCACGACGCCTGTCTGTGTGTGATGGTGTGTGTTGTGTTGTCCTTGTTTGGTTTTGTGGAAAATGACCACCAAGTGTCAGTGTGATTCGCTGTTGTAAGCTGTTTCAAAATTGTCTCGTGACATAGTAAACCCAGATGTATGATGGCGTGATAAGCCTATCAGTTGGTGCAGTCCACTGGGTAGGCTGGTAAGGTGTTCCTGATATCACCGTGTTGCTGTTGTTCCTACAACATCAGAATTAATGTTGCTCCAGGGCCATCATTGCTACTGACCAATCACCTTGTTAGGTTAGAGGAGAGGGAGAGGTTAAGGTTAGGTTAGAGGGGAGGGAGAGGTTAAGGTTAGGTTAGAGGGGAGGGAGAGGTTAAGGTTAGGTTAGAGGGGAGGGAGAGGTTAAGGTTAGGTTAGAGGGAGGGAGAGGTTAAGGTTAGGTTAGAGGGAGGGAGAGGTTAAGGTTAGGTTAGAGGGGAGGGAGAGGTTAAGGTTAGGTTAGAGGGGAGGGAGAGGTTAAGGTTAGGTTAGAGGGAGGGAGAGGTTAAGGTTAGGTTAGAGGGGAGGGAGAGGTTATGGTTAGGTTAGAGGGGAGGGAGAGGTTAAGGTTAGGTTAGAGGGAGGGAGAGGTTAGCTTCACTATTTCTCCGGTCTTTTTCCCAGAGTCGCAAAGTTAAGATAGCACAACAAGGTGATTGGTCAGTTGCAATGATGGCCCATTCATTCTGATGTTGTAGGAACAACACCAACACAGCCCATATCAGGTGCTGCAGGCTGGTAAAGCCATCTAGTCAGCATACATCTGGGTGGTCACTCCCACATGTGATGTCACCGTCACATGACATCACGTGAAAATGAAACGTCTTGTCATGGCTAATCACACCTAATCACACCCGGTGGTTAAATCGTGCCCCTTTTAACGAGCAAACAAACTAACACGCCTCTGTGAATTAAGGTCCATTGAGACGCGTTCTCCCGTGACTTCCAGGAACTCATCACCACCCTGTACATCGGCTTCCTTGGCCTGATCTTCTCCTCCTACTTTGTGTACCTGGCGGAGAAGGACGCCGTGGACAGCAACGGAGTCACCGAGTTTGGCAACTACGCCGATGCACTGTGGTGGGGAGTGGTGAGAACAACGCACGCGTACCCGTTATTTACATGATATACATGGAATCTAAATACATACACACATGCCCACACACAGACACACACACACACACCTTTGGATTTGAAATTGCAGGTATGAGTCACAGCGCAGAACAATATTGCTGTGCATATTTTTTTTTAAATACAGAAAAATACAAGCATAGACCGCCACAGCAATACAGTGCATTGCCATAATCCATGAACTAATGTAATATAAGCAATACAGCAAAGTCAGTGATGTAAGTCCTACACACCCACTGTTGTTGTTGAGTGATTTAAAACAGCGTACGGTCACATGGTTGGCACTGAAAGCCTCTGCCTTGTCTCAAGGTGACGGTCACTACAATAGGCTACGGAGACAAAGTTCCTCAGACGTGGATTGGGAAGACCATCGCGTCCTGTTTCTCCGTCTTTGCCATATCCTTCTTCGCCCTGCCGGCGGTAAGCATGGTTACGGACATTCTGCACCCAGACACATGTAAAAGTTGCCCGGGTCACATGATCACTTCTTGAGAGTCAGGCTTGGCAGACACTTGACGCAGCAGCAGCATCAGCAGCAGCTGATGGCTACCAGACATCTTGCCATGTCTTCAAAACAGTCCAGTCTGGAGCCATTATTTTGAAATCAAAACACACTCCCAAGCGGAGATGTCCATCACAGACAACTTTGAAATTTGCTTTGAACCGCAGTAAAAATGACGAGAAAAACACTCACGCTGCCAAAGGCTAAAAGTGCCGTCTTGGTTTGATGAATTGTTTCCGGCCTCGTGAAGTGTACACACTTCAAAACCAATGCTGATTGCATTTCTGCATCGGCCCATGCAATTTAAATCATCCTCTCTGGGAGGCACAAGCTGCCTGGGTGCTCCGCTGTCTAAAATACTTGCTATATGCCTTACTTTGGGATACTGTCATGTTGGCCATAAGGCATGAATGAAGGCTGTTGATTCTATCTTGTGGAAGATGGCTGTTTGAGCGGGGCTGCGCTTGTGTTGCTTACAGGGGATTTTAGGCTCAGGATTTGCCCTGAAGGTGCAGCAGAAACAGAGACAGAAACACTTCAACCGACAGATCCCCGCGGCCGCCTGTCTCATTCAGGTACTTCAGCTGTCGCCATGACAACGGGCCCACGTCGATAATTACATGGATCTGGGGATGGTTTTGCCAAGTCCCTCTTTCTGTCTCCTGGCTTGCAGACGTCTTGGCGATGTTTTGCGGTGGAGAACCCGGAGTCCGCGACCTTCAAGATGTTCCTGAGGAAGAGACCCATCCTCCCTAGCTCTGCGACCAGCCCCAAGCAGAAGAAATCTGTGAGCTGTCCCTTTCATATTCATATTCATATTCATAGGCAAGTGTTAAGTGTCATTTATGAATGTGTCCATTAATTCATTTATTGGAGTTTTTGATTAGTAGTTTCTTTCATATGATATAATTTTTTATAATAAGAATAATAATATGTCATTAGATATAGGTCTACTAGTGGGCAAAACAGAAAGTATTGCTATTGAATAAATAACACAAAGCAACATATAGTAATAATAGCAATCTGAGATAATTGTATTTACACACTAACCCTAACCCTTGCGTGCATAGATATTGCATGTTGTATTGCGTTTGGAGCCATTGGATTACAATGCTGAAATAGTTTTTTACATTTCCCGGTGGACAGGTGAAGGTGAGGAGGAATTTGAAGAGTGTTGACAAGGAGAACAGTCCGGTGTCCAGCCCTGCTTCCCCCACCATCCCCAGCATCACCTACGATGTGTTTGACAGCGGCAAGGAGCTGAGCTCCGATGTGTACAGCACTGTGGGCACAGGTACGGACAGCTGCTCTTGAATGCTACTCTGATGCTCGGGAAAATGACGCAGAAACGTTCTTATTGAATTGTCATTGATTCATGCTTGAGTCGTATTGATTCATCATTATGCTTTTTGTGTACACTTTTTAAAGCAATTTCTCTTGTGTTTGCTGAATTCTAACTTGCATCATCTGAACAACATGAATAAATCCCATTGATATATAAAAACAAATCCTAAAGGATACCATCCAGAACTCTGAAGATACCTTCTGTAATATAGCAAACAAATAGTTCTAATCTAATGTAAAACACGCACTAATATAAAGATGTATGTATTTATAGATCACAATTTAACTGAAACTCTGGTGCCAATTGTGCATGTAAATGTACAGCTAAGCCAAATAATAGTTGATTTCAGATTACAACTGCTGTATTCAGAATAAACAAGCAAATATTCACATTAAAAAAGAGGTTATCCCTGAGTATTTCCCCAGAAGAGCACTTTAAGAGGAACTAGCATAACATCTACATCTACAACAAAAGGTTGCTGGTTCAATCCTTCGCCCTGCCTGGCTCAAGTGTTGAGGTGTCCTTGGAAACGCGGCACTTAAATCCTGACAAGCGGCTATCGCTTGGCATGTTTGACACCGTGGGAGTGTGTGTGCATTAGTGAATGTCAGGCATACAGTGTAACGTGCGTTGAGTGTCTACAAATATAGATACTGTTTGAAACGCGTTCCAAATTAACCAAACGTTTTTCCAAAGAATGTATTCCAGTTTAAAACAAATGTGAAAACGGATAGATACGGTCCTTGATTATGTTGTTGTTAAATACTCTGTAACCTCACACCTGTGACCGCATTGTCAGTATTACTGCACCAAAACAAACTGTTTCAAAGTGTCAATGGCAACCATGGCAAGCATTCTACTATATGATACTATACTATACTATATTATATGATCGCCAATTAATGAATTACTTTACTTTTGATGGACTGGGTGGACCAGTTTACCCATCACTACATAACCTTATCACCCAGATACATGTAAATAGGCAATCTTTCAGCATGCTTTCCACCATTAATTTGACTGTCAATATGTTTACATGCACACTGATATTCCATTATTATTCCGAAAATGACAATATTCCGAATTTTATACAGGTCATGTAAACAGCATATTCCGTTTGGATATTCCGAATTAGGCCTCATTCCGAAAGTATCATTTTCTGATTAAGACATGTGGGATATGCCAATATTATTCGGGTTTCATGGTTTCATTATTCAGGTGTATACGTGAATATCCGTCTAATTCAGGGTTTTTACTGCAGTTTTCTCTGCGTGTTCTAAACAAACCAACTAACCAACAGTTTGCAAGGTTGAGGTAGAGATGCATGCCCAAAAGAAAAGCCTTCGGGTCTGAAGGACAAACACACCTACTTTTCAACCTTTTGAAAGACTTGGACATCAACAGGTTTTTGGATACGCTAACCTTTTCAAGAACGTTGTTGAAAGACTGAAAGAGGAAGGCTGTGTTTGAATGGACGAACAAGTCTGTCACCGGTGGAAAACTTTTACTACGCGTGCAACATGACTGCAGGAAAATCCTCGTCATTCCTTTTATGTTGATCGGAGTATGCACAGCTGCATGTAAACGGGAATATTAGTGGAATATTCATTTTCGCTCGCCATGTAAACAGCTCAGTAGGAATATTGTCTTTTTCGGAATAAGGCAAAAAAACCCAACAGAATATTTTGTGCATGTACACGTATGTCTCCACCGTGTCTCTGTGTGTTGCTCGGCAACCGTTCGGCTATATCGCTGAAGAACTACATTGTTTGGCAGAAGAAATATTATTTGTTATCAATAAAGTATTGCATTTTTTGTTGCTAATTATTAATTGACTGAATGTCATTTGATGTA
>PIJE02000363.1:123401-293401 GCA_002895965.2 Coryphaenoides rupestris
GTGTGTGTGTGTGTGTGTGTGTGTGTGTGTGTGTGTGTGTGTGTGTGTGTGTGTGTGTGTGTGTGTGTGTGTGTGTGTGTGTTGCCGCCCAGTGAAAAAGAGTCTGTCACTGCTCCAGGTCCACTACCCTGCGCCTGGCCCTCTTTACAGGAACAGCAGCTACGCCGACGACCTGGAGCTGGAGACGGACCGGGAGCTGCAGCTGGAGCCCGTCCATTACGTCTCCCAGTGAGTGTCCCCCGGCAGGACCCCGTAAGGCGCGCGGTGGGGGGGGTTCATCTTGTTGGTATTATTTTGGTCCAAGCGCTAAGTGGCAGTCGATTCCTCCGGCACTCACCCAATGAGTTGAACAGCTGCACAGCTGCGTCCTTCTGATGTGTGTTGGCTGCTGAACTGATGTGTGTGTGTGTGTGTGTGTGTGTGTGTGTGTTGTGTGTGTGTTATTTTAGCACAAACAACCAAAAAAAGGAAAACGATTGATTGACACAATTACACTATAGTTTAGTGATTAATGAACCGTAAGATGAGAAAACCGTAACCGTAAGACACTGAAAATCAACCAGGCAAGCACGACAGATTGAACCTGCTTGCTGCTATGGCGATATGCGAGCCTATGACATCACACTGTGTAGGATGTATATTACAACCCACACGTAACGTCCCAACATCCCATCATGCCCACAGAGGCTCTCCTTCTATCTTGTTGCACCCCGGTGGCGTTCCATAAGCAATAAGCACTTGATACGGGTTGATGGGGGGCGAGGGAGTTTTGAGTTGCCGTGAAAACCGTGCGGAGGGGCTTCTGCAAATAGAATAAACGGTGTGCATAATGTGTCCCACGAGGTCCCCCCCTCCACCGCCACCCCCCCCCCCCCCCCCACCCACACCCTCATGGAAATTATGGAATTATGAAGCAGAATGAGATTAGCAAAGCAGCGATGTTGTCGTAGCCCAGATAGTTTAGTGCTCTGCTGGCTTGGAACAGGGGGGGGGGGGCGGGGGGGCTCCTGCTTCTTCTTCTTTCCCCTGAAAGCGAGGCGCATCATGTGGCCGTAACCACCACCACCACCACCCCCCCCACCCCAGGGCAACACTGCACACACACACACCCCCCGCCACGCTGAGCGAGCGCCCTCCTGGTTTTACATCAGAGCCGACGCCCCCTTTGTTACGGCGAATGATTTTTTTATAGACATCGCGCCTGACCTGTTTCAACGACGATGTGCGCGCCGTTTAAAAAAAACCCCGGATTCTCTCAGTGGTTTATGGCGCTCTCAAAACGGCGCTTGGTATATTGACTTTCTGACCTCATCTCGTCAGGAAAAAACGCTTCTTTCTTCTTTCTTTTTTGGCCCGAGCCTCCAATTTAGTTTCCACCAACGGACAATGGACAACAAACAACAAGGCGGGGGAAAGAACATGACCTTTCCAAAATGTTGCTCTGTTGGATAGTATTTAGCAGAGGTGTGTCGTGTGTACTCGCTACAACAAAGCGTCCTTACATAAAACGGCGACGGGGGAAATTGCTGTTCCTCATCCTTGTTGTCGCCCTCACATGCGCCGCCATGTTGGGAGGGAGATAATACAATCGTGACAATAGAATCGAAACCCTTGGCCCTTCTTCTTCTAACTATACCGACTCATCTCCTCACACGCATTCCTTTTCTAGTCTCCGTCGTTTTACACGTGTTGAGAAATACACAAGAACAAAGTCTTCATCTTCATACACGAGACATAATGAATCACTATCTGCCGAGCCCATTGGTTTTTTTTCACACCTAACTGCATTCATTTTGTGTAGAGGTATGCACACACAACACACACACACACACACACAGACACACGCACAGACAAATGTGTGTATAGTCACCGTTACTTGACGAGAATTGACAAAGAAAGATGCTGTTGCCTCAAGATAAATGGCCTCTTTCCATTTCCTTCTGTTCAGTGCTCCCTCCCCCCTTTGCTTATGGTCATTCATTGTATTCTTAAGTTAATAAAGGCTGACAGGCCACCGCTGCTTATAAATCACATGGCAATACAATGGAGCCCAGTGTACGCTTCTATGGACGTGCTCTTGTGTACACTGCATCTTGTGTATATGCATTGGCCTACCAGAGGAACCCAATGGATATGTTGATTTGGAAAAGAACGAGGAGAATAACAGAGGCATGACTAACTTCTTCTCAAAACTTGCCTCTTCAATTAAATTCAAATAACTTCTTCGAAATGAACTAAGTTTGTTTTAGTTTATTTCACTCCTTATGGTCACAGTGCATTAGGACATGCGAGACAGAAAACATGCAAGTACAACAAATAAATGTGTGTTAAAATCAGTCTACAATGTCCTGTACAAAACTTGGGATTTGGGAGTCCACCTTCAGAACTCATTGACGGAGGCAGGGACAGAGCTTGATATGGCAGGTTTGGTTTGAAGTGAGAATTACCTGTATCTGAGGTGGTGTATCTGAGGTGGTCGTCGCGGTCGAGGAGAAGTGTGTGTGAAATCTCTCAGGAGTTGTTGAGTCGTTGCAGGAAGAGAGCGGTGGAAAGGTGAGTGAGGGTTGGAGAGAGGAGTGCCGGTGAAGAGTTTGCCGTGTTGGACTACAGAAAGCATTGCTTAGTGTTAGCCAAGAGATTGTTATAGTCATGGCTGAGTATTTAGCAGATTTCGACAATGTAGATGAGGCTCTCGCGAGATTTCAGAGCAAGACTTCTCCTTGAGCAAGACTTGGTTAGACACAATAACAAACAGACCGGATCAAGCGATCTGAGCCTGTCAGTGGCAGACACATGCACTTTTGGAAGTGCTCTCGCTCAATACTGGGCCAGTTTCAGGACTGAAAAACTGATGGGAAGATGAAAAAATCCAGAAGTTATGCTTTAACGAATCAACTGAATGAATTTAAAATGTTAATTTAAGATCTCCCACACAGGATGAGAGACTCTCACAGAAGGGCCATCCGAGTCATCCAGAGAATGCGTTACTTTGTCGCCAAGAAGAAATTCCAGGTAACTTTTTACACTTTTAGGAAATATTTAATGTAATGCACGGATGGTACGTGGAGCTTGACTCCACGTACCACGAAATTATTTCTTAAAAATACACATACAAAGCAAGCTAAGTAAAAGACTAGAAAATATGAGGAGTCATGGTGCACAATGAGTAAAAGGCTCCCATATTTCCTGTGCCTCCAGCTCTTATTCAAAAGATATGAAGTACAGTTAGTTCACCTATCCAGCAGCAGTAATGACAGGTGTCTCTGTGGCCCCTGGCTGATCTTGTTCTACAGCAAGCCCGTAAACCCTATGACGTACGGGACGTGATCGAGCAGTACTCCCAAGGTCACCTGAATCTCATGGTGCGGATCAAGGAGCTGCAGAGACGGTGAACTCAGATCTTATATACGGTGCATTTTTCTCTCGCTGTCTGACATTAATGTTTTCCAGATGGATGGATGGATGGATACGTTGGTGGTTGGTTGGATGGCAGTATAGTGCGATGGAATGGACTGGTTGGGACGCATTTATTGGATCGATGCTCCATGAAAGAAATGGCAGCTGAACGAATGAATGAGAAATTGAGAGCAGGTGGGAGCGAGAATGAGAGAGATGACGACTCTAACTATATACTCTATTGACAATGATTCAAATCCCTCATCTGTTCCCCAAGATTGGACCAGTCCCTGGGGAAGATGACTTTGTTCCAGACCTCTTCAGGTACGGTATAAGTGAATCAATCAGTGTATTCTTTTTGAAGACACGTGCTTGTCTCTTACTGCTTGGTTATTTGCCTTATATTTCCCCGAAGAGCGAGCCAAGGACAAGGGCACAAACACGATTGGGTCCCGGCTCCACAGGATGGAAGAGAAGGTAGGGCTTTGGATGACATGATAATTGGATGAGTTCATGAGTGAATAGTAGTCATCTCATTATCTCTTTTTCCTCTTCTTTATTCCCTCTGTCTAACGCTGGTTGTGTTGTGGTCGCATTGCTCTGTGGTGTCTGCAGATCACACACATGGACCACACACTGCGGCGCGTGGCCGACTCCCTCGCGCTGCTGCTGGACCAGAGGCCTCCCGGCGGCAGGGGGGAGCCGGCCGAGGTCAGGGGGGGGCGGCGGGCGTCCCAGCAGGGCGGCGGGCGGACCTGGACCAGCCCGGAGGACAGCTTTCTGCCCAGCTACGAGCAGCTGTCCTCCGCCACCGTGGCCGCCGCCCGGGCTCCCCCTGCCGCCACCAGCACCGCCTCCTCCACCCCTGCAGTCCTCAATAGCAGCAGCAGCAGCGGCAGTGTAGCCCCCGGCAGCAACAGCAACGTCAGTCCAGAGGACAGCTCCTGAGAGCCGCCCACCCAAACCAAACCCAAGCCAGCCCCGCCACCCCACCCACCACGCCGACTCAGCGATATTTAACACTCTATCCAGTTTTAATTATGAATAATCACGTGGTGTAGCGTCGTGCAATCAAATACGTCTGACACAATTCTGTATGTATCTCTCTGTGTCACGTCGTGCCTCCTGTCTGCTTTCTCTGTTGCTATGCCCTCCCCCACTTCTGCAACCCCCCACTGTCTTCCGGCCCATTTAGTTTCTTTCCTTCCTCCCTCCCATTCCTCCCCTCCCTCCCCCTCCTCCCCTCTACCTACATTGTTCTTTGTTTGAAGAAGATGGTGCAGAGAGGACCTATAGAATGTAGAATGCTTACATTTCAGTTTGAACATGCGTCCGATGGGAAACTGTGGATCAAATATGTGTTTCTTTGTTTGTTTGTTTGTGTGTGTAAAGCAATATGCTAGGGGCTGTAGAAGATGAGATACGTGGAGAAACATGTTTTTATATGAATAACGATTATCATGGACCGGATTCTTTTTTCACAGAAATATCGTGTTTCAAAATCCATTTGATTTGACTTTTATTACACAGAGAAAAGATCTTCATTATCTGCATACATGCATATGCTTATTAAAATACTTCATTGTTGACATCAACATCTATGCATTGTTGTTCAAATCATTGTGTGCACTGCATGCAAATCATTGAATATTCTGGTGAAATATAGTCCAATATGGGTTTCAACATATTTATTTTATCATATGTATCTTGCGATTGAGCGTTTTGATTTGAATGTGATTTGAATTTGAAACCCTGCGTTCAATCAATTGAATGAATGGAATGAAATCAAGAATTCATGCATTTTTTATGTTTTATTTAATCTTTTGAAGATTATAAATATTCACTTTCAATTCAAGATTGTGTCAGTCGATGTGTCTTGTCATTCACATGTATAGGATAATACATTTTATCGTCTATCCTTTTTATTGTATTTCTTTTTGCGTTATTGTAGGCGACTGCAGACTGCATGCAAACGATACATCCTCAAGGTATTTAAATTACTGACGTGTGCCTGAAGCACTTTCATATACATATATATATATATATGTATAAATGTAAGCTTTTATGGGATATACGGTCAGTTAATTGGCTTCCTTGATGGCCGGGGGGTGGGGGGGGGGTCATTTAGAAAGGGCCAATCGTCCAAAGCAACAACACTTGCTGCACCCCCACCCCCACAGTGGTTAATAGCGGGGTCTTTTAGATGGGTGACCTTTGAGGAGCAGATGGTGACCCCCCACTACACCGGGCGTCCATGGGCAGCCTGGGCATTCCTTCACAGTAGCGGCCAGAGGAATAAAGGAGCCAAGTGACCATCTGGACCCTGCCTTCTGCCTCTGGTCACCGCCACAAAGGCCGCCGCCTTCTTAAGTGTGTATAAGTGTGGTTGGTCTTTGTGCCTGGCTGGGGGCGGGCAGGGCATTGTTATGGGGGAGATGGGAAGGGGTGGAGGGGGAGGAGGGCCTGGGGAGGGGGGGGGGCTGTTGTTTGAGGATGTCGGTGTTTATTGGCTCTAGCTGGGACAATAAACAAACACGGTAACAACGCTAGTAAAAACTCAGAAAGATACCACAAGCGCCACTGACTGTTGTCGCACACTAGTCGTACTTGTGGCAAAAACCGGCAAGCCAACAGTAGAAGAAACACACTATGTTTCTTTTTATTTTATTTATCCCAGCCTCTGTGGAATGTATTCTACTACGATGAGAAGATGGCATTTTTTTTATCCCACAGTAATTCTGTTTGTAGTGGTGACTGCCTTGTTCCCTGCTGACGGCGTGTCCACTTCCTCTCAGAGCCTCTTCCTGTTTCCTTTAAACCATCCTCTCTTCTCCTCTCCATCCCTCTCTCTCTCTCTCTCTCTCTCTCTCTCTCTCTCTCTCTCTCTCTCTCTCTCTCTCTCTCACAAACACACACACACACACACACACTGTAAGACATCCTGATTCCGAACACCACGGACCGTAGAGTTAATGCTTTCGTCATTAACCATGTACCGGGGGCTTGTCAAACCACAAGTAAAACACGGCTCCTTGTCCTTATGGGATTTAAAACAGTGATGGTGGGTGTATGACTCAGCGCCCGAGGGACATGTTTGAATCCTGACTGATGTGATTGTAAACTCGATGTAGGCTTTTAAAGAGAGCCCATCTGTTCATGTTGGAAATGTTGCACCCACAATTGATCGCCCTGTGCATTCCACTGCACGATTGGCTTGGATGTCACGTGTATATAATGTGTGTGTGTGTGTGTGTGTGTGTGTGTGTGTGTGTGTGTGTGTGTGTGTGTGTGCGTGCGAGTGCATGTGTGTGTCTTCAGTGCAAACCGGTGTAGTTTGCAATAGAAAGTCTGAATGCATTTGAAATGTGCATCATGTGCATTTAAGCATTTTCATTTCACTTCAAGAGTGCAGAATTTCAAAAACAACTTGCAACATATACAGTAGATGTCTACTAGTAGGACCTTAGATAGCACACAGCACGCATGCTGGGTGACTGAAGGGCTTCAATGTAAAGAGGCTGGATGAGGGATGGCTCGGGAGGCAAATTAGCCACACAGCCCACAATGGGTCTTTGCAGGTGTAAATGCACGGCACACTCTCCTTTTGTTGCTTTTGTCTCCCAACTCTTGCCCCCATGCCAGATGGTGTCTCCAGCTCAACAATCAAACAGTTGTTAAACCCTGGATAATGATAATGATCATAATAATAATACAAATAATAATATGTTTGATCTATCATGTTGGATCCTTTTAATCAAATATGAAAAATACTTGATTCATTCACATTCCCTCATTTGTTCCTTCCTTCATTTCTTATTTACGATTATATTGTTGTTTTTATTTGATTTCTAGTGATCTGTTGCTCAGAATTGAGTTCAACTCCCAATTATGCATTCGTAGTTATTGGGCTTGGTGAACAAACATTTAATTGTATTCAGTGTAACTGTCTTATACCCAACATTAGTATTTTTTCAGGTATGGACTGCAGCATGAATAATTATTTTATAATTTCATTCTGCATAATATGATGTGTGCAATGCAATATGTATAAGATGTATGCTCCATTATTAATGTGTTAATGGTTATTAATAGGATGTTAACACATATGCATAAATGGTAATAGCATAAAAGACCACTTAATCAGCCAGTCATGAGTTCATATTAAGTTTATTTTTTTCCAGAAACCTTGAAAAACACAATTACAACATCAGAAAACAAGTAAAAGATTGGCAAACGTGTGTTAAGTTGTGCACAGAGACAAGAAAACACACAACATGCAATAAACGGTTTAAATAAAAGTCTGCATAAATAAATGAATAAATAAAACATTCTTTGGCAAAATAGCAGCCAGTTAAATAATAAGCCCTGACATGAGTTGGACTGGTGCTGAAGCTGATGGAGGTGGAGGAGGAGGGGGTGGGGGGGCGGTGTCGTAAAAGTCAGTGTTTAGCAGCCAAGGATCAAGTCATCGCAGTCCTTTGCAAAGAGCCTGCTCGCTTGGAAAACCCAGAGGGGACTTCAGGGGCCTCGTATCTGTCGACCTTCTTCTCTTGACGAAAAAATCTGCAAAGACAAAAACAAAATACAATGAATACTCATACTTGTGTGTCATGTTCTGCATCAGTGGTCACACAACAACAACAACAACAACAACAACAACACCACGTGGGATCAATGTTTCGATGTAGGCCGAGTGGGTGGACCGACCTGTGATGTGAGTGTTGTTTTGAGGGGTTCTCATAAGATGCGCGCCGCTCCTCTTCCTCCGAGCAGCGACAGGCGTCCCCTCACACGGGAACGTCAACGTGTTGGACACCCTGGAGCAGTTCTCCCTGTCGAGACACGCTGCTTCGGTTGTCTCCTCCTCTTCAAACGGACGACCGGTACTTCTTTGCGCCACGTCCACGTCCTCCTCCTCCTCCACGTCCTCCTCCTCCTCTTCCTCGGTGGCGGCTCCTCCACGTGTCGCGGACTCGTCGCGGTGAACCGAGGCGGAGCGCTCCGGGGGCGCGGCGCTGCTCTCCCAGCGGTACCTCCCGGGCAGAGGCTCGTCCGTCGCGAAGCAGAAGTTCCAGCGCCGCGTGTCCCGCTCCGCCATGTCCCGCAGCTGGCGGCTCAGGTCGCGGCTCAGCTGCTCGTGGTCCACGGGTCCGAACAGCTTCCGACACACGCCGCCGAGACGAGGGGTCACGGTGGTCCTCCTGTCCGTGGGACTCTCCAAAGTGCGGGTCATGATGATGAGTGTGTTCCCCCCTGTCTGGTGGTGTTGCTGTAGTCTGGTTCCTCAGGGGGGCGGGCGGCTCTCTATAAGGTGCGCTGTCTCTCCGGCCGGTCCTATTTAAAGGCGCGTTGGTTACAAAAAGCCCGCAGGCTGCTGTGTTTGTACACAATGGGTCGAGCGTGCTGATTGGCTACGTCCCTCCTCCCCCCCGAGCCCCCCCCCCCGACCGCGTCCAATGGGTGACCAGTGTGGGATGGCGCCAAAAACGTAACGACTTCGCTATTCACGGCGCGTGACGGAGGGTCGGTCGTTAAAGAACAACAACGTCGAAGAAAACTAAAACAATGGAAAAGGTCACACGGATGTCGTCCCATGAATAAGAATATCTATAGGCCTCGATAAGGTGGCGATTTAATCAATATTAATCTGCACAGAGGAACAGCCTTGACCCCAAAACCTCGTCATTTTTGCAGTTAAATATATCGTCAATATTGCAATTCTACAACGGTTAGGATACCAACAAAATAAAAAGTCGCTCTGACTGTTAGTCCTCTTTTTCCCTGGATATCCGCGGGGTATTGGTCTGATTAACTTTAGCTACCGTGACCTTGAATTTCACATGCATTTTTGAAATGGTGGTGCCCTGGCGTTTTTTGTTTTTAATGGCGGAGTAATATTAAAATCTTAAAGCAAGTTGAGAATAGTTAGAGTTACTCGTTACTTGCCAGTTGGCCGACCAAGTACATTTGTGCAGTTCATATAAAAACTACGAATAGTAGGCCCAATGATACTGTAACGAAAGTAATTCTACTAATACACCTCGGCATACTATAGGCCTGATGTACATTTAGGATAACGATACTACGCCTACTTAACTTCTATAACTGGATATATGTGCAAAGTAGAGTAGACCTATATAACACTTTATCTACTATCCATGCAAGCGGGTAACCCTTCAATAGCAAAAACAACTTCCTAATTGCTAGAAATGATGAATGAGTAAACAATATAAACAGATCTTTGTGGCTAACGTATATGCAAATGATTGGGTCCTCGCCTTGGCCTGTGATTGGTGCAGGAGGACACGGGCGTCGCTCACCTGTGCACCTGGATAATGGTCAGAGCAATCTTCCCAGAGCGAGGGCTAATTTCCTTCTCTGGAGGGCCGAGAGCGTCCCGGTGAAAAAGCATGCAGGGGAAAAAAGAGACTCCTATGGTGAGTAAATATGCCTTTTCTCTCATTCATACCCTCCTCCTCCTCAGACTCGCTGAGAGCAAGCTAAGAAAACAGAGGCCGTTGTGTTGAGAGTTGCCTTCATTTCATGCCAATTTAGCGCCACGTATGCTTTCATCTGGCTGCCAGAGCGGTTAATTAGGGGTTGCTGGAGTCTCAGTGATCGTACTATTCCTCTCAAGCTACTCACAGTGGACTATTATTTAGTTGTTTTTTTTTACAGTAACATGTCTTTAATGAGCTGGTATCTTGCGATGTTCCCACCCCGATGCCTACAGCCAGACTGGTGTTTGGCCCTGAACATACAGTGCATACCCTAAACCACGAGAATATCCTGACATCCATTCCCCAGGAACCTCAGACCCTGGATCTGTGCAATGAAATGACTGTGCAACATTCATATTTTCCATCTTTTTGTAGACTGTGTGTTATAGACAAAATGCTGTTTATCCCGCCTCTGTCAGTGTGTTGTTGTCGACTGTCTATTCATCGAGGCGCATTCGTCTAATTTTATTTGTATTAGACACACACCTACACACACACACACACACATACACACACAGACACACACACTCACGCAGATGTGTGTCTGACACACTCAGGCGTACAGCCTCCTCCATCCTGGGCCCCTCTCTAGAGGATACTGTTCTTGTCAAGGCTCAAAGGGGCAGAGAGGGAGAGACTGACATAGATGCAGCGAGAGAAACCCAGACAAAAAGACAAGGCGCGCGCACGTACACACACTCGGGCATGTGTGCATACACACACACACACACACACACACACACACACACACACACACATATGCGTACACACAGGCACAGACACACACACGGGTATACACACACACACATATGCAGACACATACATACACATAGGTACATACATGCACACGCACGCCCACACACATGCGCGTGCGTGCGCGCACACACACACACACACACACAAAGGCACACACACGCACACACACGCACACTCACACACAGGCACACACACGCACATACACACACACACACAGGCTGTCAAGGAAAGGTGTGTGGCAGCAGTAGTGCTCGGTGTTCTTTGCGTTGGCATGCAAATGGTCTTCTTTGCATGGCCAGTCGTCCCCCGTCTGTCCCGAACACGAGGCGGTAGTCAAATGCTCTCCTCAGAAGATGAGTAATGCCTTCACAAGTAACCCCAGGCTTTTTGGCAAATGTGTGCGGTAGATAAAAGTAGCTCATTACTGCCCATAATCTCTATCATTTATGGAAATGAATTACAGTTGTTGGCAGCCACACACAGACATTAGCAGACAACTTGTAGCTGAATGTTTAATATAGTTTCATTTGGGTTTCAATCGTATTTATACTCAATATGGAATAACAATATGGAATAACAACACAAAACATTTTTTACTTCAGACACACTCAATTGGAAACAAGCAAATGTAACTGTTTAATTTGTCATGTATATTACATATTTAGATGTATATTAGGCTACACATTTCCTTAGTGTTGTTCATGTTCATTAATTCATTAAGACTTGTTGTTGGTGTGTCTCTCTGTGCTGTGTATGCTATGGTTAGAAAGGGAATACGGTAGAAAGGGAGGAAGTCACTTTGCATGTCAAGTGCAAATTAAAGCGCTCCTGACTTTGCATCGGGGCCAAAGGTTCTTCCAGAGAGGCCCCGCCCACTCTCGTACCGGAGGAAAAGTGGCATTTAGATTCCCAGGAAATGTAAAATAATATAAACTCCTAAAAAAAAAGTTTGGAAACGTAATTTCGGTCGATTATTCCTCCCCTTTAATAATACCAATTGGTATTGTATTTTATATCGTTGGAAAGCCTGATTAGTCACCTTTACAACGAGGTACAACTTGTAAGGATCATGCATTCGTGGAATGAGCAACACAGCTAACCGTGTGGGTAGCGGTCCAAAAAAAATTGCCAAAATCCCCTGCAATATTCTTCTGTTGGTATTCACTCTCGTTTTGAGTTGCTTGGTGGATTGGATGATTGCACTCACCCACAATAATAAGGAAACAACAACACATATTGGCCATTTTTACACTTTATTCATTTTGCACTGTCAGGGACCTCAGTAGTGGGTGGAAGATCCATACGCAGTCACAACAGCTTGGCACCTCCTCCTCATGCTGGTCACTAGCCTGGTCACACACCGCTGTGGGATGGCATCCCATTCCTCAACCAGGATTTGCCGCAAATCAGCCAACATGGTTGCGTTGGTCACTCTGGCACGTACAGCACACCCAAGCTGATCCCACAAGTGTTCAATTGGGTTGAGGTCTGGACTCACGGCAGGCCATTCCATCCTCTCCACTCCCAAATTCTGGAGGTACTCTGTGATGATCCTGCCTCTGTGGGGGCGAGCGTTGTCATCCTGGAGGATGGAGTTAGGTCCCAGATTCTGGAGATATGGGATCGCCACTGGCTCCAGAATCTCATTCCAATATCTCACTGCAGTGAGATTGCCTTCAATGATGACAAGTTCTGTTTTGCCTGTGAGAGAGATACTGCCCCACACCATGACACTGCCCCCATTGAAAGGTGTCACGCGATCTGTGCAGCAATCTGCATAGCGCTCTCCACGCCGTCTCCATACTTTGATCCTGCCATCCATCCGCAGACAGAACCTTGATTCATCACTGAACATGACGTTGCCCCACATTCTTAGGTTCCACTGTCGGTGCTGTCGACACCAGCGCAAACGGGCCTGACTGTGAAGGGCAGTCATTGCAGGCTTCCTGGCAGCCTTATAAGCTCGAAGACCGGCCATGTGCAGTCTGTTCCTCACCGTCTGATCAGAGATCTGTCTGTGGTACCGTTGTGCAAATCTTGCCTGTAAATCTCTGGAAGAAAGCCTATGGTTCCTCAGTGAAGCAAGGGTGAGGAACCGGTCTTCTTGGGGTGTTGTCTTCCTGGGACGGCCACTTCGTGGTCTGTCTTTGACCTCACCAGTCTCACTGACCTTGGTCCTAAGTTTGGAAATGGTACCAGGGCAGACACCAAATAATGTTGCCACTATGCGTACCGGAACACCAGCTTCCACTTGCCCTATTGCACGGGCCTTATCCTGAAGGGACAAACGTGGCATGTTTATGCTTGGAGCACAAACAAACTCAACAAAGTTGCAGGACCCATGCACACAAGTGCTGTCAATTAGGTGGCAATCAGGTGCCAGTCACACACCTGTGACTGGCATACACCTGCCAGCACTTGAAGCTCAAAATGAGAGTGAATACCAACAGAAGAATATTGCAGGGGATTTTGGCAAATTCTTTTGGGCCTCTACTCACACGGTTAGCTGTGTTGCTCATTCCACGAATGCATGATCCTTACAAGTTGTACCTCGTTGTAAAGGTGACTAATCAGGCTTTCCAACGATATAAAATACAATACCAATTGGTATTATTAAAGGGGAGGAATAACCGACCGAAATAACGTTTCTGAACTTTTTTTGAGGAGTTTATATTGCTGTTTTGTCTTTTATTTCTTTTTCCCCCTTTCTAGAAGACATTTCACTCACAGACACGATGTCTGCGCTGCGGTGACGTACTGCCATGGTCGGAGGAACACAGGTGTGATGTACATGTGTGTTGTGTGTGTGTGTGTGCATGTGTGTTTGTGTGTGCGTGCATGTGTTGATTGTGTATGTACTTGTCTGTGTGTGTGTGTGTGTGTGTATGATTTCTGTGTGTGTGTGAGTGTGTGTGTGTGTCTGTGTGTGTGTGTGTGTGTGTGGTTGTGCAGATAGTATACACATGCGTGAGTGAATCTATCTTCATCTTCACGTTTCCATGTCAATCATACATGCCACCAACCCCCCGGCTGTCTCTCCTCTCTGTGTTGCGGTGGACTCCAGCACACTGCTGGGCTGTCAGTGCTGTGAGCCTCTGGATGACGCTCCGATCCGGAGGTCAGGAAGCCTCGCGAGCAAAGAGGACATGGAGAACAGCCAGTGGGCTGCCGGGAGGGTGGGAGATGTCGAATTCACCGGCCCGACGCGCTCAAAGGGAAAGGTGGGAAGGTCACCATCACATAACTTTGACATCGGCGAGGTCAACGTCCCCCTGGTCGAATACAACATGTATACAAACTCCCTCCTCACCGATATCAATATCACCAAAGAATACACCAGCTTTTAAAAGGTGCTGCAGGCAAGGTTCAAGAGCTATTGTTTTAGTGCACTTTATTAGAGATGGCATTGCCATCTGTCAGCTATGAGTGAGTGAACTGCACGGTGAGAATATCCTTTTCGGGTTGACGGGGCCTGCCTCTGTACGAGCCAATTTAGATTTTAGACCGCTGAGGGCATCTCAAGCCCGATTGTTTCTGGGAATCCATCTTGCCTGTCAATCACAGGTGCGTGAAATGCAACACTTCCCAATGGCGGAGAAACGTAGGGAGGGAGGGAGCAGAGAGGTAGGGGAGGTTTAGTTTTTTAGTTGTTTAGCCTTAAAATCTTGTTCTCTGCTGCTCTTATCAGCTGTCTCTCTGTTTACAACTCTCAAATCGTATCTACAGCATCTTTCAATGACATCACACAACAACGTTGTTGTTGTTTATTACTGAGCCAATTTTCTGTCCATCCAATAATAATCCAGAACCCAGAATGGGAGTGTGACATGGCTCCCCAGCACAACAGCGTGTATCTCTGAATGCACTTTGTTTCTGTCTAGTTTATGAGGGTTCAGAGCAGCACAGACCCCGTGCTGATCTACCGCATGCTGACCGAGCAGTGGGGCCTGGCGCCTCCGCACCTGGTGGTGTCGCTGGTGGGCGGAGACGAGCTGGCCCAGATGAAACCCTGGCTCAGGAACACCGTGAAGAAGGGCCTGGTGAAGGCTGCACAGAGCACCGGTAGGTAGCACGCTATTCTCAATGTGTGTGACCTCCTGGCATATGGGGCTGTGTCACAAACAGAATGCATGCAGCTGCCTACTGCCTTGCTGTCCTAGCGAGGCAGTATCCTTTTGGAGGCAGTGTTTTTTGTATGAAGTGACCTGTGTAAAGGAATCTGGATTGAGACAGACCTCCAAGGCAGCAATGTGTGTGTGTGTGTGTGTGTGTGTGTGTGTGTGTATGTGTGGTTGGTGGCTGGTTTAAGCAGCCTCACCTGGCTGGAGTCTGGGGCTGGGTGGCTCATCAATGTATCCCAGGTTAAACCCAACCTGACGCGGCAGACGGTTTGTTTCACAGAAACATCTGGGAAGTCATCATTGGAAACTGTTTGGAAAGGGGCTGGCACTTTCCAAAAAATACTTGGCAGGTGGTTGGATCAACCATCTGTCTATCACCATTGTTGTTTCCGAACAAACGGTTGCTTCTCACTTTCGTCACACCTAAGCCACGCCCATTTCTGTGAGCTGGATGCCAATTGGTCCAAAGTGTTACGGCTCATCCGTCCTCACCTCCACATCCGCGCCTCCCCCCTCCCGCTACGCGCCCTTTGCGCTCCTCTGCGCAACGGCAGGAGCGTCGATGACGCTGCCTGAAGCACGACTCTGCGCACCTTCTCGTCATTACTAATCACCGCACCTGTCCCTTGTATTCAATCACCTTCCACCCCTACAACAACCTGGTCGGCACTCCACTAGTCGCCAGTTCTTCCCATAACCCAGGAGGATTAACGTCTCGCCGTTAGCCGACCTTTTTGCCAACCCTGGGTTTTTCCTTTGCTTGCACCCCGTCCCCTCCTCGTCTCTCCAGCATCCCGGACCCCCTCTGCAGTGCCCTTTTCTCTAGCCAACTAACTTCTCACAGTTATTGTGCCAACCCCTCAGCAGTGCCTTTTTCTCTCGCCGATTTAACTTCTCGCAGTTATTGTGCTAACCCTGTTTTTGTGCAGTTGCCTTCCCTGTGATCACTATCACTTCCCCTCCTTCTTCTCCTCGGCACCCCAGCATCCCGGACCTCCGCAGCTGAGCCGTGCCGACCTGCAGAGCCCTCACCCTGCTCCACCCGCAACCCTCTACAGTTCCTGCGAGCACCCTGACTTTTCTTTGTGGCATATTTTTGTGGCAACCACTTGGTGTTTTCTTTATTAAACCGCCCCTCTGGGCTTGTGCTTGAACTGACGTCTCCTCCATTGCTGTGCGCCTGGGGCTTCACCCCTCACCCCCCTAACACAAAGCACCACAACCCTGACTGCTCCTGATGATCTGGCTGTTGCCTTGCATGGTTGACACCACCGTCAGTGTATGAATGGGTAAATGTGAGGCAATATTTGAAAGCGCTTTGGACAAAAAAAGCTATATAAATGCAATCGATTTTCCATGTACCTGTCTGTTGTTCGGACTAACTGCTTCCTTAAAAACGTGGATATAACTCTAACGATTTCTCGTTAGAAAACAAAATCGGAGGTAAAAAGTCAATATAACTTACATTTGGACACAAACTCGGGTCTGTTGCTCGCCATTGTCTATCTTCTTGTCAGAGCACTGAAGCGGCCACACGGGATTGTGGGATATCTTGACCAGAGAAGGAAATGTCTATGCTGCCGTCAGAACCTGTCTAGTCGGAGGCACCGAGGCAGGCAGCATTTTTTTTTTCTTTTTTATAAAAATTCGATTGAGACATGAATTGATGACTGCCTGCCTCGGAATGCTGCCTGGATGGATGGGCAGCATTTTAGCATTTGGGACCCAGCAGTGAACTGAGCTCAACAGACCCCTTTTCACAGAGGTGTCATCATGGACAAACACAGATGTCGCTCATAACACCGGTGACGGCTCTGCTGCTTTCATGTACCAGGGCAGCGCTAGTACTAGTAGACACTGCACTAGTGGAGATAGGTCTACCAGCCCAGTCCTGGTACATCAAAGCAGCGGAGCCATCGTCAGCGTTATGAGTGACCGATGTGTTTGCCGTACGTTCCCGACGATGCCTCTGGGAAACGGAGTCTTTGATTCTGCAGAGACACACGTCGTTTTGTTTGCGTCGAAGTAATTCCCAAACAGAACGTGATATTAGCATATATTAACAACTCGATAACACAAATAGTAAATACAGCGTTCATACTTTGATATTTGCATTTCACAGGGGCATGGATTTTGACCAATGGATTTCGCTTTGGGATCACCAAGCACCTGGGGCAGGCGGTGCGAGACCACTCGCTGGCCAGCACCTCCTCCAAGGTCCGGGTGGTGGCCATCGGCATCGCCCCCTGGAACATGATCCAGAACCGGGAGGCCCTGCTCACGGCCAAGGTAACCGTGGCAACCATAGTCCAGCTTCGAGTTGTACCATACCATATATGGCACACTGTTGTTGTTGTTGTTGTTGTTGTTGTTAGGCTAGTATAGGCTATGACATGTTGGGAGAGTGTTTTTCTTCTACTGCTCTGCTACTGCGCACACACAAACACACACACACACACACACACACATGCACACACACACAATCAACAATATAATCAACAAGTAGGCACACATGATTGTCCCACTTCTACCACGGTCATTAGTCCAAAATATAAGACAATTTGCCATTTTTGGTGAAAGTTTGAACAAAATCTAAAGTTTATGAGGAAAGAGCTTACCGTCATCATGACAACGAATAACTCATGTCCCTTTTACAACCCCGCCGGCTCGCCGCACTATAAAACAAAACGGGGTGACGTAAGCGAAGTTTATGACTTCATCTCCATAACTTGTTACAAAGTATTACATAATTTTTTTCTCTGCCGGGCCCCATTCTTCAGCAATTGGTGTGTGTGTGTGTGTGTCGATAGTTCATCCAGTTGTTAACTCAGTTACGGTTGCTGCAGTTGATAACAATTAAGCTTTGAAAGCTATGGTCTACCGGATGAATTTAGTTGGCTACCGGATGAATTGAGAAGGTCTTAGACTTGAGCCGAACTACGCGTGCTATTATACAGTGTTAATGCACACCTGCTACCGGCCAATCAGAAAAGAGTATTCACCCAGATCATGGTATAAGTAGAAAAAAACACAGTGAAAAGGCATGTGCATGCACACACACACACACACACACACAACATAAACACATGCACACACATAGGCATATAGGCACACATACACACACACACACACACACACGCTTACACACACACACACACATAGGCACACAGGTGCAGACATTCACAGACACACACACACACACACACACACACACACACACACACACACACACACACAATGTTAGATGTTCACAGGATGACATCCGTATAAATAAACAGTAAAAACAACAGTAATCCTCCTCTAAAGCCCACTACCGCTGTGTCCGTCTATGTGTTGTCTCGGATTGTTTCCCCAGCCGGACAGCCCAGCGGTGTACAAGGCCCAGGACCTGCCCCACGGCTCTGTCTACTCCCTGGACAGCAACCACTCCCACTTTGTGCTGGTGGAGGAGGACCCCCAGCGGCCCGGGGCCACCAGCGAGATGAGGGTCAAGCTGCTCAAACACATCTCCCTGCAGCGCACCGGCTACGGAGGTCTGTCTGTCTGTCTGCCTGTCTCTCTGTCTGTATTTCATCCATCTGTCAGTCTGTATACAGTATCTGTCCCTCACTCTGGAGCAATACACATCAGTTGCAAGTTAAAGGGACTATATGCTCGATTTTACATGCACAAAGCAGATAATGGATAACATGTCTGTTACTTCATAGCATTTGAATGTGTGCTGTGTTTATTTCTGATTAGAGTTAACACTAGTTTAATGTTGTTTTTGTCCAGCGCTCTGCATGCACAAGCTCCAGCAGGGTGCAGTTCACTTAGTGGCCAAAGGGCGTGGTAATGAGAAGGAATTCATGATTCTTATCTATATAGTACCTTTAAATCGCCGCTTGTAGAAAACAAGTGTGGTGCGCGCGGGGCCAGGTGTTTTAGCTGCACACGCCTCTCAATACTAGAGGTCTGGCAGCAATCCTAGGCCGGCAGACAAGCTCATCCGTCAGGTTCTAACAGGTGGCTGATCTTAGGGCACAGCTATAGTTCCTATCGCCGTCGTTCTCTCTCACTGAGGAGGGACGCTCGGTGATGGAATTCCAAGTAGCACAGTTTGGTGTCGATGTGCAGGAGGTGGAGCAGAGGTCGTGTTTTATGTGTTTGTTTCTGCCTCTCTTCTGGATCACAGGTACGGGGAGCTTTGCGATCCCAGTTCTCTGTCTGTTGGTCCACGGAGAGCCCAGGATCTTGAGGGTGTGTTCTGCGTCTGTACTTCTAGACTTCTGTGTGCTGTATAAGCGATGGGCTTTGGTGAATAGACATGTGGTGACTAGACATCGCCCCGTTCTGGAACGTGGGGCTGTTAATTTAGAGTGATTCCTGCGGTCCAATTGTTTTCAACAATTTCACAATTGCAGTTCAGTTGAAAATGGTTCCGTTTGTCATGTGTGAACATTTCCGTGCTATTTTTCACTAATATGTATCCAGTAATATGTATAAACAGGGGAAATACACTCTCTTCAAGAGTGGTAGTATTCTACTACCACTCTTGAAAAAACAACCCCTTATTTTATTATATAATATAAAATAAATACATGTTTTTCTCCGTTTATATAAAAACCAGAGATGGTGGTGTGACTCACAGTGAATCCGTGGGTCCCATGTGTCTTTGCAGAGGATGTACAAGGGCATTGGGAACTCGACACCGTGGCTGATCCTGGCGGGGTCCGGCGGGGTGGCGGACATACTGGTCACACTGCTGAACAAGGGCTCCTGGGACATGGACAGCGTTCAAGAGCTGCTTTTTGACACCTTTCCCAACGCCCATCATAGCTCAGACATCACCAACTGGGTCAAGCTGGTAAGAGCCGCCATGTACACAGCATGTGACTTTCACAATGAACCACGGTTGTGGCAAAAAAAGAAACACATTAGAAAAATAGGATACATGGAGTGCATTTATATATCGCTTTTATCCAAAGTGCTTTACAGTATTGCCTCACATTCACCCATTCGTACACCGATGGCGGTGTCAACCATGCAAGGTAACAACCAACACGTCAGGAGCAGTTAGGGTTCGGTGTCTTGCTCAGCTACTGCCGCCTTAAATTAATATAAGATAAATTAATATGAATTAATATATATGGATTTTCATCACATTAGTGCACATGAAGTGATGTGCTGGGAACTATTACCGAATGTGCATGTGTGTGTATGTGTGTGCGTGTGTGTGTTTTTGTGTTTGTGTGTGTCCATGTGTGTGTGTGTGTGTGTGTGTGTGTGTGTGTGTGCATGTGTGTGTGTGCGTGTGTGTGTGGGTGTGTGTTCGTGGGAAACAAACACCGAGGCAGTATTGATAAAACGGGGTGGTTCGATCTGAAGACGCTCAGCCTATCGGACAGCATGTTAACTGTGGGTCCTGGACGTGTACTTTATAGATCCAGAGGATTTTGGATCACGGGCACCTGCTCACGGTGCACGACCCCGAGCAGGAGAGCACCGAGCTGGACACCGTCATCCTCAAAGCTCTGGTCAAGGGTAATGTTTCCTCCTCAAGCCTTTCTCCAATCGTGCTGGACTTAGAAGTTTTACAACTTACAAAAAACAATAAAGCCTATTCAAAGTGCTTGACAGTTGGTGTGTGTGTCTGTGTGTCTCTGTGTGTGTGTATTAGCTTGCAAGAGCCAAAGCCAAGAGGCCCAGGACTTCCTGGATGAGTTGAAGCTGGCCGTGGCCTGGAACAGGGTGGACATCGCCAAAAGCGACATCTTCGACGGCGGTGTGGAGTGGCAGGTAAGAGGAGGAGGAGGAGCACATTACATAACATAATGGCATTACATCATAGCATAACTGTATGACATCATGGCATCATAACAGGTGTCCTCATTATTGCACTTCATGCTTTAGGCTCCAAATATATATTGGATATACTTGTTGTTGTTGTGGTTGCTGCGCGTATTATTGTTACGATAATCTCACTATTACGATTATATTACTTCCCAGACATCATGGCATTTTCGGGCTCCTCCCCGTGTACGAGGGTGTACGGTTTCGTTTTTATTTTGGAACAATAGAAAGGTGGTGATGTCAATACGGTCTGTCAGATGTTGTAGTGTAACAATAGAGGGCATGTTCGGCAAAATAATGTTGATCCAACACTGGCTGAAACCTATAGGGTACAAGCTGCGGTTCATAAAGGTAGATAAATGCTGCGTAAGAACAACGCGAGAGGCCTCGGCATCGACCTCACTGACCGGTCTCTCCCCGCCCCCCCCCCTCCAGCCCCATGACCTGGAGGAGGTGATGATGGACGCGCTGATCAACGACAAGCCCGACTTTGTGCGCCTCTTCGTGGACATCGGCGTCAACCTGGGCGACTTCCTGACCTACGGCCGGCTGCAGGAGCTCTACTGGTCCGTGTCGGAGAAGTCCCTGCTCTACCACCTGCTGCTCAAGAAGTACCAGGAGAAGCAGCTGCTGCACAAGGCCGCCCGCACGCCGGGGCCCCCCGGGCACCACCCCCCGGAGCAAGGGGAGCGCAAGCCCCGCTTCACCCTGCACGAGGTCTCCAAGGTGCTGAAGGACTTCCTGCATGACTCCTGCAAGGGCTTCTACCAAAAGATCCCCACGGTACGTGTTCTCGTTTAAAGGGTAAACTTTACCTCCTCTGTGTAAATCATTGAGTTAAGATTTAGCATCTGTGCCGAGCTGCGGCCCACAGACACAGCGAGGGTCGGTACAAACCGCAGGCGTTTTTTCGCGCTACATCCCTCATGTGGAGATAAGGTTGAAAATCGATCACTTTGAATTGCTGTTTTGCACAAAGAGCGCTCTATCAATAAAGTTTGATTTGATTATGATATTATATCAACTATGGTGATTTGATATTCTCTTTTGCTATGAGACAATGTTTTTTTCTATTTTAAAACTCGAAAACAATTGTCTGACGATAGTTTTTGATGCACATGGTATGGCTATGATACAATGATACATACAGTATAGTACAGCATTATTGTGCACATGTAGAGATAACGTACGCATCAGTTAATCAAAATGGAGAACAAATGACATGGCTGGATATCCACTCCATTAACATGGCTGTGTGTGTGTGTGTCTGTGTGTGTGTGTTCGCACGCTCCAGGAGAAACCTCCGAAGGGCCGTCTCTTCGACAAGCAGAAGAACCTGGCGGAGCTGGAGGAGCGCAGCGAGCACCCTTGGAGGGACCTGTTCCTGTGGGCCGTGCTGCAGAACCGTCAGCAGATGGCCAACTACTTCTGGGACATGGTCAGTCTCTGTCTCCACCCACCCCCCCAACCACCCACCGGCCCTCGAGGCTCAAGCTGAGCCCCGACCCGATCCTCTCCTGATCCGGGCGGTCTTACCTCCCAACCTGCCTCCATTTATTTTCCTAAACCACGCGTTCCATTAGCGTCACGCCCGCTTGGCTTGGCCAGGCTTGGCTAGGCTTGGCTGGCGTTGATGGAGACATCCAAGCAGGATGAACTACGGACTCCGAGACAGACTTAAATACAGATGCCAAGACTTCATGAGTCTTGGCGCGGCGGCTTGGCCACCCCCCCCGTGGCTGTACACGGACAAATAATAAGATCACACTTTTTTTCCTTACCCTGGCAAACAAAGCCATGAATAAAATATGATCTGATAAATAATAAAATCAGATATACAAACACACCTTTATGATATTTTGTCCACAGACAGACACTACACTACACGGGGGGGGGGGCCCAAAGTCCCCTTGTTGGCGTTGGAGATCCACTAGAACTAACTAAAGCGGTCTTGGCCCAAGTTTGCCGGGTTTGCCTGCCTTTTGTGCATTGGGCAAGAAGAAGGAGCCTCCGGGCAGGCTCTACGCAGGCACCTGCCATGAAAGCATCACCCGAGGTTCAGCAAGTCAAATATTTATCAGGGACAGAGTTGAACGAGAAGGCGATCTTACCTCCGACCACGTTATTTGAATGTAGGTTACAGCGTTTGTGTTTCGCGCTCGGAACACAAATCGTGCCGAGGTAATAAAGTTAAGGGCCAGGTGCATTGTATACAAGGCGTAAGGGCCAGGGAGTTAGATTGATGTCCCTGCGTGGCTTAGTGGAGGGAAATGTATTGTTCTTTATTCACCTTCAATCTAAAGGACTAATGGTGGTAGTCTGACCGCCAGCCAGCCAGCCTTGCACACTGTTTGTATGTCTTTCATTTGTTGTTTCCAGGTGCCTGCTCTCACAGCGATAATTGCGCTCAGTGGGTTTCTCTGTGAACGTATTGGAGTCAGTCCTGTGCCGGTCGATATAGAACAACACACCTTGAGTCAGAGTGACCCGCATGGAGCATGTATTGTCACATATATCATTGACATGAAGCGATGGAGACAACAGCACAGATCACTTGGCTTTGTGCGTGGATGCCTGTGTTTTACAATGATGTTACATCTCTTTTACTTCTTACGTTCTCTCTCTCTCTCTCTCTCTCTCTCTCTCTAACACTTGCATACACACACATGCATACACACACACACACACACGGGCACACACACACACACACACACACACGCACACACCTTGGGATGATACGATTTGTGCCATCGAGTCCACCGTTCCACAAGCTGAGTGGAACCGTTCAGGGTTCCATCAAAAGCAAATCCACCACAAGTGCTGAGTCCACCCGATTGCGGTTCATCGGACTTCAATTGGTGGTCTCCCGGCGTGAACTAAGCTTCCCCCTGTAATCCTCCAGGGTCCCGAGGCGGTGGCCGCGGCCCTGGCCGGCTGCAAGATCCTGAAGGAGATGGCCAAGCTGGAGTCGGAGGCCGAGTCTGCTCGCAGCATGAAGGAGGCCAAGTACGAGCAGTTTGCCCTGGGTGAGAGCAGAGTCCCTCCCTGATCTCCTTTACCCTCAATTGAGGTCAGAATATAACAGATTGCAGGAATGTGAGGTCATGTGTGTCGAGGGCACCATCTGCAAGTATGCGATGCATTTTTGATCGCACACTTCCGATTCTGAAAATCACCATAAACTAGACTAGTGGTGTTATTTCAAGTATAATTTCAACACGTTTCGTTATTTCGACACTTTTACTTCCAAAGCTACAGATATACTGTATATGTAGCGTGAAAAGCAGACGCTCTCGAGATATGGAAATAAGCGCTGCAGTGAGAATAGGAAGATGTTCGCGGTATGTACGGCCGGCATTGCAGAGGAGGCCCCGTTTCCATGCCAGCCGCTCACCGCCGAGCTGGCAGCATGCCACACCGTATTGACTCAAAGTTTGTGTGTCTGCATGTTTTTCCTGTTTCTTTCCTTCTGTTTCCACGGCAGACTTGTTTGGCAAGTGCTACTCCAACAGCGAGGACCGGGCCTATGCTCTGCTGGTGCGGCGGACTCGATGCTGGAGTAAATCCACTATACTTAACCTGGCCACCGAGGCCGACGCCAAAGCCTTCTTTGCCCACGATGGAGTCCAGGTAACGGGGGGATAAACGCCTGCGTGCTTCTCGCCTGATCCGTGGCTTAAGCGGTTGAAGGAAGGAAAGGAACAGATGTGGACAGAATGGGAGTGAATGGGAGTGAATGGGAGGATGTTTTTCATGTTTTTCAGCTCGAGCTATGCATGCATTTTTTGTTTGCAGATCTTTTTTTAACGGGGTTTAACGAAAACAGAAGGCATGTTCAGGCACCGATCTCTCAGGCTTTGTGTTTTGCGCGTTCCGTCATCCACATGCCTGTGGATGTTTAGTGGGTGGCTTAATTTATCATCCTCTCATTTTTTATTTAGCCTATTCATTCCTCTTGAGAGAAAAGTTTTATGCCAGTGCTATAAAATACCTTCCACACAGTACTGCTTTTACAATCTAGTATTTTTCTATTTTTCCATACAAAGGATCCAATTCAGTTCTAATCAATTCTCATACCAAAAGACACCCGGCTTATCATCATGCTATCATACTGAATTCATAATGAATTTACTCGTTAGAAAACGAGCTATGAAACGCTCTCCTGGACACAAAACCTATCAATTAAGCAACACAGTAGGACACAAGATTCCTTTTTCCTTGAGTCGGCGACGGCGTCATTAGCTCGTCGTTGAAGCTCGAGGAATGAAGCTCCATTAAGTATATCACTGATGTGGTTCTCACGATGAGTTTGTCTTTTAATATTGCAGAAGTGAGCAGGTGAGCCCCAGCTCAGCGTATGTTCTGGGGGGGGGGGGGGGGGGGGACAGTGGGGATGGTCCATTGCCTCAGCCAGGATGAAATTGAAATCTGCGATCCAACCAGGTCCACAGAGAGGAGGCAGCCTCTAAATCATCCCATAAGAAGGCTCATGACACCCTCTAGTGGTGCTTGCTTACCATTCAAATGAAATATGCCCCGGCTCCCTGGCATCCTTTATTTACACATTTACACCCCCCCCCCGCCCCCCCCTTCGGGACCACCCATGCCAATATAATGCTGGCATCAAGACGCTTTTGGATGAAAGCATCCACCAAATGGCATAGTATATTTATTTATAATCTATCGTGTGGAACAGTATTTATAATATGCAAGGGTGGGAGGGGGGGGGGGCTTTGGGGTTTGAACGAGACAACATAAACCTAAATTAAATGCAACCTCGTAAAGCGTTCCCAGGCGCTCCCATCTCCACGCCCGGAGGGGGGATGCTCCAAATCACCGCTATTACTGAGAGAGAGCAAGAAGGTTGGACTTTCAGTTGCATGGGTTCAGCGGCGAGAGACGAGAGGGAGAGAGAGGGAGGGACGTCCTGTCGAGCGATTCAGATATTGTGTTGTCAAATCCTTCTTCAAAAAACATATTCATTGTCGTTCTTATTGGTACCGGGGACTGTAAACTGGCATACATACAGTAGCTCATAGGAAGTGAGAGACAGGAAGTTTTGCGTCGCGCCAGGTCGGGACAGCGCTGCAGCTCAGGTTCCCCTCCCGGCCTATGACTGAAGATCACCTTCTGGGTGACGGTGTGTTGCAGGCCATGCTGACCAAGATCTGGTGGGGAGCCATGAGCACGGACACGGGCATCAGCAAGCTGGTGCTCTCCTTCTTCTGCCCCCCCCTCATCTGGACCAACCTCATCAAGTTCAGGTGACCGCCGCTCCCTGCATACAGTATGTGTGTGCGTGTGTGTGTGTGCGTGTGTGCGTGTGTGTGTGTGTGTGTGTGTGCCTGCATGTTTTATGCAGTATGGCTTTCTCTTTTCGTGCGTGTGTGCTTAAGGGGACCTTTGCCGATGTTCTACCTTATTTCTATCTATGAGCTGTAGGGATATAGTGTGTAAAACGCCTGCGGTTGTTGATGGGTTATGGGTGCAGGAAACATGGAGGAAAGGTAAACATTGTTCATCATGTGCATATACTGCTCACACTGACACTGATACAAAGCCGGTTGAAAATCAGCGAGGTTCCCCCTTTAAAGGCCTCCTATCATACCACCAGGTGTGAGCGTGATTAGCCATTCGAAGCGGTTTCAGGATCTTCCGGTTCATGACGTCACAAGTGGGAGTCATCCACCTAGAAGTATGCTGGTTAGATCAGCCTACCAGCCTACCCAGTGGACTGTAGCAACTGACCTCTCATCACATCTTGTGCTGTGTCCCCCCCCCCCAGCGAGGAGGAAGTGGACAACCGCAGCGGTGGGGAGCATTTCACGGAGCTGGACAGCCTGGACACGGAGAAGGCCCTGCTGCTCACCGACGGCGATGACCCCCTGTAAGGTCACCGCGACGCCAGTAAATACGGCATTGGTTAGCCGCTATATAAGGGGCTGGTCACACAGAACACTTTACATTTACATGTACATTAACATTTAGGGCATTTGGCAGACACCTTTATCCAAAGCGACTTACATAAAGTGCATTTGTTGAAGGGGACAGCAATATATCGCTGTGGTACATAAAGATAAGAATAGAGCCGCTTTCGAGCATTCATAGTTGCGAGGCTACCATTGTTTTCCAATGCTACCGCATGGTGCCTGTGCCGAGGTGAACTTGTGGTCAAACGTGTGCTGTGGGCGCCACGGCGACCGCAGCACATGGGGCAGATGTTGCGAGCACCCGTTTACTGAAGCGTCAGAGTTTGGGTTGAAGACAGAGCAGATGGATAATGCTAGCGTGTTAGCGCTCCCCGAGTCTGTGTGGTGATGGCTGCTTCATGTTGAACCTGTGTGTGCATTGATGAGCCGATGCACCACAGACATGCAGCCTCACCTCACCCCAGCCCCCCAGTCTAATCAGCCTGACTGGGGCAAGGTGAGGCTGCTTAAAAACCAGCCACCAACCACACACACACACACTCCACAATCTGACAACGAGAAGTGGATTTCAGGATTATGGTTTATTCCAAAATGAAAGGAATCATAAGAGCTGGGTGTCTTGTTGAGTCTATATTTACGGTGGAGGCAGCACCATGTGGGCCCTCTGCCACGGTGTCTCTGAAGTGTCTGTTGCCTGTTCTGTGTGAGCGCCCCAAATAAAGCTTGTGTCTCCCTCTCCATCTGATCTGTGTGTGTGCATGTCTATGCGTGTGTGTGTGTGCATGTCTATGCGTGTGTGTGTGTGTACGTGTGTATGTGTGTGTGCGTGCGTGTGCGTGCGCCCCCCCCAGAGACTCCCCCCCTGGCGATGCGGCGGCCCAGAGCTGCGCCACCGTGTGGTGGAGGTTCTTCCTGCGCCGCTGGCGCCGCTTCTGGATGGCGCCGGTCACCGTGTTCCTGGGCAACGTCATCATGTACTTTGCCTTCCTGGGCCTCTTCTGCTACGTCCTGCTGCTCGACTTCCGCCCGCCGCCGCCCAAGGGCCCCGGGTGGCCCGAGATCATACTGTACATGTGGGTGTTCACCCTGGTGCTGGAGGAGATCCGGCAGGTAGGACCCACCGCATGAACACACGCCTTCCTCTAGACGTCTCGCTCTTCAGTGTGTGTAGACCATGGAGCTATAAGGAGCCATACTGATGCTACATATTACATATTACAAGGTCGTCCAATTTAAATAATAACAAAATCATCGGAATTCAGTGTAGTAATGTTGCATTTGCCAATTCTTTCCCAATAAGATGGGATACATACAATCCTTATTAAATGAACATCAACAGTATTGGAAGCTTCACTTTTGTTTCCCTTTCACTTTCACCTTCACTCTCTCTGTCTTCCGGGACCTTAGAGCTTCTTTACGGACGAGGACATGAACATCTTCAAGAAGATCAAGTTCTACGTGGAGGACAACTGGAACAAGTGTGACATGGTGGCCATCTCTCTCTTCGTCATGGGGCTGTCGTGCAGGTCGGTAGAGGCTAGGCTACGCTACACTATGCTATGCTGAGCTACGATGCGTCGACTTCAAGGTCCTCTGTGAACACAAAAAAAGATTAATTGCTAGAAGGATTGGATTTTGTACAATATTTCCCCGAGATGGGCCTTGATCACAGAGGCGTAGTCATAGCAGGGGGTCAACGCGGGTGCATCGCATGGCGTTAATCATCTGAGCGCTGGTGTGCCCACAGACCGCTAATTAGCGTAACGAGCTTCACCTGTTGTGGCCCCTTTCGGTGACACCCCTGGGACCGAGGCCTGGAGCGAATCAAAGTCCATAGAGAACGCCACTGCACTAGTTCCCAGAAACCATTCAGTTGTCCTTGTTGTTTCCGCCGCAGGATGTCTTCAAAGACCTACGAGGCGGGCAGGACGGTGCTGGCCCTCGACTTCATGGTCTTCACCCTCAGACTCATCCACATCTTCGCCATCCACAAGCAGCTCGGCCCCAAGATCATCATTGTGGAACGCATGGTGACTAAAGCCCCCCCCCTCTGTTAGATGCAGACTTATAGATAAGATAACACTTTATTAATCCCTGCAGGGGAATAAAGCATGAGGTGTTACAGCAGCCACACAGCGGACAGAGTAAACCGCACGGATAAAGACAAAGTACGACCAATAAATGCAGATCTTGCGGTATGCACAAGAATGTGCGATAAAATATGTGCAATAAAGGATAGCAGCAGAATAAATAATACAAATATATAGTCAAATGTATAAAAGTATATGGACAAAACACAGAACAGATTGAGCACCTCCAGCCAACACATAAACCAAAAAAAACTATAAATCTCTCTGTATCTCTCTCTCTCTTTCTGTGTATCTTTCTCACTCTCTCTCTCTGTATCTCTCTCCCTCCCTCTCTCTCTGTATATCTCTCTCTCTGTATCTCTCTCTCTGTGTCTCTCTCTCCCCAGATGAAGGACGTGTTCTTCTTCCTCTTCTTCCTGAGCGTGTGGATGATAGCGTATGGCGTGGCCACCCAGGCCCTGCTGCACCCCAACGACCCGCGCATCGAATGGGTGTTCCGCAGGGCGCTGTACCGCCCCTACCTGCACATCTTCGGACAGATCCCCTTGGAGGAGATAGATGGTGGGCGCGCCCTCGGCCCCGGATGTTTGGAGGGAATGGATTTTCACATTACGACCTCGGGAAAGGAGGTTCTTTTGCGGCGGGCCCGGGGAGATATATCTTATCTGCTCGGCCACCCATACAATACGTGCTGCAGCATATAGTTATAGGATGGATGGATAGATGGATAGGTGGCGGGTTTTCTTATCTCAAATAAAGATGAAGGGTACCACCTGCTGTCATGCGATAATAGCCTAGCTTTATCTCTATAGCCTCATCTATCCACCCTTTTCCACCGAGGTGTCATCGTAGCACAAACACAGGCTCGTAACACTGATGATGGGTCTGGTCTGTTCATTTCATGCACCAGGGGGGCTCTGGTGCATAAAAGCAGCAGACCCATTATTAGTGTTATGAGCGACAGCTGTTGTTTTGGTTGCTACGACGATGCCTGCGCTAGTCTGGTGTTTTCTATATTCCATTCTCCTCAACCACCTCCTCGTCGTCCTCCTTTGTGTGTGTGTGGGTGTGTGTGTGTGTGTCTGTGTGTTTGACACGGGCAGCGGCGCGCATGCCCGACATCAACTGCACCAACATTCCGGACGAGATCATCATGGGCACGCTGCCCCCGTGCCCCAACATCTACGCCAACTGGCTGGTCATCCTGCTGCTGGTTATCTTCCTCCTGGTCACCAACGTCCTCCTCCTCAACCTCCTCATCGCCATGTTCAGGTCAGACCGCGTGGCTGCCCCCCCCCCCCCTCCCCCAGAATCGACTAAAAACCGTCATTCAAATTATATATCAAAAATTGATCAAACGGTGACATCAAATGAGATTCCATGACGGGGTTATGAGGGTGACATCAAAGCTGTGTTTTTGCAGCGGCGGTCGTCCAAAGTGAATATCGGAGAGACCGCCCACTGATCCTGGACTAAGTGGTGTTCACTCTAAAACATGAATGGAAACTAAATCTTCCATTTCTGCTGGGTTCTATTCACCCAGCAGCATCCACATTGATGATATGACTTGTTCTCACAGGTGTTATCTTTCTTTTGGTACCAAGATACCATCTTATAGCCCTTGTAGTTGTGGAGATATACTCTTTTTAGCTACTTTGGGGATGTTTTTTTTCAGCTAAAACCTGAGCAAGATGCTGAGTGATGGAGAGGTTAAACCTGCACTATGTAACTTTTACACTGAAGCTATTTCCTCCATTAACAAATGATCGGAACGCGATAAAAACAAGCCCACACACGAGTCAAGCCATCCAATTCGGGGAATTTTCTCTCTATAAATCATTTTATTCTGGTCCACTTTTGCTCCCCACTGTGGGCATAATATTGAAGATATTGCTTTTCAACATCTCTCCTCCCCTCCTGCAGCTACACCTTCCAGGTGGTCCAGGAGCACACGGACATCTACTGGAAGTTCCAGCGCTACCACCTGATCGTGGAGTACCAGAGCCGGCCCGCCCTGGCCCCGCCCTTCATCATCATCAGCCACCTGTCCCAGCTGCTCCTCAGCGTGGTCAAGAGGACCGAGCCCAAGCAGGAACACCTGGGTATGCAGCGGTCCTCCCTGTGTGTCCCCCCCCCCCCCCACCCCCAGGGTTTCTAGGTCTCCTCGGGGGGCTTGCACGCTCATCTTGAACATAAATAGATGTTGAGTTGTTTTTAGAAGTACCCAGGTGGGGGGGTGGGGAGGGAGGGTGGTGTTGGGCACACCTGCAAGTGCATGGGAGTAAAACCCCCAGTCAGTTACTTGTGTGTGTGTGTGCTTGTGTGTGTGTCTGTATGTGTGTCTACATGAATGCATGTACGCAGTAGATTGTCCTATATGTATACTGTGTGTATGTTTCTCTCCAGAGAGGGATCTTCCCATCGGTCTGGACGAGAGGCTGATGACCTGGGAGACCGTGCAGAAGGAGAACTACCTGGCCCACCAGGAGAGCCGCCACCTGGAGAGCAGTGAGGAGAGACTCAAAAGCACCTCCTCCAAGTAACCCCCACCTCCACCACCACCACCTCCACCGCCCCTACAGCAGCAGATGGTCAGTCTGCTACAGCACCCCACCCTGCCTCCTCATGCATGTTGTTGTGACTCCCCAGGGTGCAGAGCCTGCTGCGGCTGGCCGGAGGCTTCAAGGATCAGGAGAAGCGGATGGCCAACGTGGAGTTCCAGGTAAGTGTGTGTGTGTGTGTGTGTGTGACGTCCAGCTGCTAGGAGGAGGAGCCTCGTGAAGTCGGAGATGGTTGTGTTTCCTGATCGTGGAACGGCGCTCTCTCTCTCTCTCCCTCTGGTGTTCAGGTGCGGTACTGCGGCGACGTGCTCTCCTGGTTAGCCGAGTGCTTCGCTCAGAGCACCCTCAAGTGCGGCCGGGACCCCCCGAAAGCGCCGAGTGAGTTGTTGCGATGCGAGGGGCATCATTCACCATCACTACCATGAGATAATACTATACTATTACGAAAAGGTTTTGATTAGAACTGCATTGTGCAAAAGGTGTCTGTAGCATTAGCAGGTGAGGCTGCTTAAACCAGACACCAACCATACACACACACACCACAGTGTCTTTGACAGGCGCCAAGGAGGCCAAGGAAGGGGGCGGTGGCAAGAGCAAAGAGGCGGCACCAGCGCAGCCAACCGCCAAGGAGGAGAAGGCGGACCCTCAGAATGTCAAAGCAGCAGCAGCAGCAGAAGCAGAAGGTGGCCCCCAGGGCTACGGGGCCAACAAGAAGTTCCCCTACATCGATGAGGAGAAGCGCTAGACAGGAGACCCCGCGTGGATCTGCTCCCGATACCCTGCATTCAGATAAAGCCCGACAATATGTATGGAAACTCGACTTTTAAAATGCAGTGAATTGCAAGGCTCTTGTGTGCCACTTGAGTTGAAGAGAGAAGCAGTGACATGAGATTCACTTTTTTTTTTCAAACCCTAATTTTGGTTTTAATGTTTTTCTTAATCACCCTCTATTATTTACACAATGTCAAATCACTCAAATGTGATATTTTCTTGAGGAAAAAAAAAGTCAATCATCCAGTGCTACAATTGTCATCGGAGAGTTCAACTGTTTTATTTAACATGGTGTTGCGCGATTGTGTTAACAGTTCATAATTAAAAGCAACAAAACACAAATCCGTGCAACGTGTATGGTGGCGTCCACACAGTGAAACAATAGCGGCAAGTCGCTGTCCCCCAGCCAAGCCCACCAACAGATGGTTTGGTTGTGTGTGATTTTCCAAATCCGTCTTAACATTCGAGGGGGACACACACGCACACACACACACATACGCACACACACACACACAAACACATGTCCAATAGCATTTGATTTATCAAAAAATAAAGTGTTAATGTCTTGGTTGAAACAATTGATCAGACGTACATGTAGCAAAGAGTAATACAAAAAAAACATACAATATTTGAGGAATATTGCTGAAAAAAAAAGTACAGTTTGTCATTTTGTCTCCACCAGCAACAGACTGATACAAGGCCTAGAGGGTGATATTTTTCACAAGGACTGGCGGTGTTCAGAATAAGAAGATTAATTCCAGAAGTCACATTACTTTTATATAATACGATTTTTTTAATTTCCGAAACAAATCTCACTTGCACAACATAGAAAACAGCTGTGAAAACAAAGGTATATAATCATAGAACACCACATGATTTTTGTAATTTCAGGGACAACAATTGATCGAGAAGATTTGATTTGTTCATTCTAGGTAGTAGCAGCATTTACCCAGCAACATACACCATTGTTATAAAGACATGCGGCTCAAAGGCAGCTTTGCACACGTCGGCGTTCGGCAGGCAGCCCGTTCTGTGCCGCCACCACCACCACCACCACCACCACTCCAGCCAACACATGGCACCTTTGGTCTAACGAAGGAATGTTTTACGGAGGAAAGAACACCGTCGCGAGTTGTGTCTGTTGTGTCTTCCAGCACGCAGTTTAACATTGCACACACACCCAAAAGAAATAAGTCACCCACAGCCTAAAACAGTTTTTTTGGACTGGACTGCAAATCTAATGGTTGGTTGTTTGGTCGGGGTCAAAGTTGAACATATTTCAACATTCCTCTGCAGCGATGCAGGCCCCCGCTCCCTCCCCCCGGAGGTGGCCGGACCACCTCCCGTAGGATGGGGGTGAACGCAGCTTTAACCAACAAGGCAGAAAGTGAAGGACGCTGTGATGTTGCTGTTCACGGTGCTTAGAAGTCGAGTGACGTTCAAGTACCTCGAATGTTCAGCAACGTACGCATGTCGTACTCGACTGAAAATGAGCAGCACAAAGAAATCATGTTATTTCTTGAATGGTTGGCATCTTATCTGACTATAGTTGACTTTTTTCATACCGAAGGGAAGAGGGAAGGCGGGGCTTAAATTAGTGGACTTAACTCCTGATCACTGAGCCACGAAAGTAGTCATGAAGAAATAAAACTAAAAACATCTCACAATTTGATAACAGCCTAGTGAACTTTAAATACGAGCATCATGGTCCTCTAGTCCCTGTCCGCTTGAGTCCCCCGCCGCTCTCCCCGGGGGGCCCCCCTCAGGCGTCCTCAGGCCCCCGGGGTGCCACAGCCGCGCCCTCGCGCCGCAGCGCACCATCGAATCGCGGCGTTACCTCGCAGCGCACCATCAGCGTGTCGTCGCGCACATAGGCGCGCTGCTGCAGCAGCTGCAGGTGCAGGAAGGTGACGTAGCCGAAGCCCTTGGGGTTGCGCTGGATGGTGGGCTTCTGGAAGGCCTGCAGCTCCGGCTTGGTCTCCATCACCTCCACGTGGTGCTGGCCGTCGCCGCCCTGGTCCAACACCGCCAGCCGGATGGTGCCCTGGAAGGGCCAGCTGAGCTGCGCGTCGTGCAGCCCCTGCATGGTGTGCACGAACAGCGAGATGTAGTTGGAGCAGCGCGGCGCGTTGGGCGCCTGCAGGTGCAGCCGCAGGCACAGCTTGTAGCCCGGACGGCCCGTGTAGAAGCCCGGGCTGTGCTCCACCACCGGCAGGCCCAGCTCCTGGTTGCGAAGCAGCGCTGAGAACCCGCGCAGCTGCCACACGAAGACGCCCTGGCACTGCTGCGCCTCCAGCTCCTTCACCGTGTCCTCCAGCGCCGCCACGCGCCGCCGCAGCTCCACCAGCTGCCCTCCCTGCCCGGGGAAACACACACAGGCATGAACATACCAGGAGCTAGCTAGCCAGCCCCCCTCTCCGATGGTCTGATGATGATCATGACAACGCTGTAAAGCCTGTTGTTCTGCTGAAAGAGCTTCGCCTCTGCTGTTCACGTCACGATTCTCTGCCGTGTCTGTCCTGCAGTGCTCGTCACGTCATACGACTGACAACGCGAGTGCAATGGTACACGGGTTTGCCGTCTGTCTAGTCATGGGCAGATGCAGCCTGTCGTTATTCTGTGCTACTGGACTCACTAGAACGCCGTTTCCTGTGTAACAGACTGCCTGGTGAAAAATAGAAATAAAAGCAAGTGCGGGGGTCTGTTTCGTGTTTAAGAAATGTAATGACGAAAAAAACATTTTCAAAGGATTAACAAAGAAAAATTAACAAATGTAAGTGAACGGACAAATCTTTCATGCGCAATGTACAAACAACACAAACATAACATCTAACAATAATGGAAGGAGTCTCTTTGTGCGTATTAAATTTTTCTTTTCTTATCCGGTCGGCGGGTGTGTTGCTGAGGACCCAAGGAAGTGCATTGTCGAGTGTGAAGTTGTTTGGATGCACGGTTCTCCAGAAAGCTGCAAAAAATCGGCCCATTTCAACTGGGCACCGAACAGGCACTGCGCTGGCTGGTGTATTGCCGAAGGCCCGAGGAAGTGCAGTGTCCCAACACTGCACTTCCTCATTATGTTGTTTGGGTTAATTGGTTCCCAAAAGAACTTGCAAGCAGCAATATGCAGTCGGCTACACAGTCGGTTTTGATGGGCATGTGACTAGTTTATAAAAAGGCCTGTAAAAACCCCAACAACAATTCAATCAGACCCAGTCACCATCTCTCAGGCTGCTGTACCTGCGTCTCCTTCCCGATGACCAGCTCCCTCAACTGGTGGTCCTGGGTCACCAGCCGCCCGTCCATCTCCCGCAGCTTCTGGCTCGCATCGCTGGCCTGGCTCTGACACGAGACACCACCTACACCACCACCACCGCCGCCGCTGCCGCTACCGCTACCCGCTGCTCCCGCCCCACAACGCCGACCCCCGGGAGCCGCAGGGGCCCATGGAAGGCCCCGCCGCCACCGCCCCCTGATCCTCGGGGGCCCCGCACGACGAGCCCGGCGTCCACAGCGATCTGGGCGTGGCTTCGTTGAAGCTCATGCTGCGCAGGAAATCGGCCATGTAGCGCATGTGCATCTGGGTGAACTCCTGCATGTGCTGCGCCAGGTTGTGTCGTTGCATCTGAGGAAAGAAGAAGTGCCCGCAGTTAACTTAACGTTGCACACGGGTGGTTGGTCTGAAGGGACGCGATGGTGGGCTGCGGGCAGCTCGTGGTCTCACCCGTTCCTGACATCCGAAGGTGTGAAAGTTGCAGGCGATGGGTGCCTTCGGACAATCTATGTCACAGTGAGACTCCAACTGCAACGACAACAAAACGACCGTCAAGCCACACTGGAAGACACGTGATTCAGCAGTGGGTTTCCACACTTCCTGTAAAGACCACTCTCTCACACACACATACCGCACGCAAGCACGCGCGCACACATGCACGTGCACACGCGCACACACACTAGGGATGGGCGATATGGCCTAAAATCCATATTGCGATATACATTGCAGCCTCTTGCGATAACGATACATATCACGATATATAAATTATAATAGAACCATTTCAGAACAGGTTACATAGACCCTAAGGAAAGCCAAACTGCTAAATGTATTTAAAAAAAGAAAGAAAGAAACATAGTATGTAGACATACAACATTTATTGTGCAAAACTGTAATCATACAGTAAACTGTAAACATAATGTTGCAGATAAATAAAAAACTGGTGTCTTTTTAAGGAACAGACACTGTACTGAAAATACTTTCAGTATTAGACAAAGAAAATTCTTCTGTGTAATAACTACAGATGACGATGATGCGTTCGAAGCTCGTGGCTCTAAATTTCGCGGGTCACGGGTAGATTGCATCAGTGACGTGCGGTGAGGTCAATGGCTGGGGAGGCACTGGCTAGTATCAGAGCCAGATTTACACACATATCAACCCGATAGAGGTAGCTTAAATTCACCATTCAATTGGCAGGTTGCACAATGACTACTGGTTAGGCGACCGTATGTTTCATATTTCATATCAGCATTCTTTACAACACACGCATACAGGTACGTATTCGATTCACGTTTTATAGGCGAATGCAGTTCCGCTATTCATACTCATTCAGTTTGCTAGCTTGAAGTAACGTTAAGTGGAGGGAGAGCGTCAATTACGTGGGCTCAAGACACGCCCCCCTCAGTGAGGCAGACGTGATAGCTCCTCCCCTGGTGCTTTTTCATTGCAGTGCCGCTTTTTCATCGACTATGAAAGGCGAGGACATGTAATGAAGGTCTACAAACATTGGCGACATACAGAAACTAGAGACAGTAACAGGCACGCGCTTCTTGCTCGCGCTCCATCCACTTTCTGAGGGGTTGCGCAATCAGAGGGGAGGCTGAGCTCGTCGCTGCCTCACCTCTCGTCTCTCCCTGTATTTGCAGCGGAGCTCCGCAAATTTGGCGATTTTGACGATAAAAAAAATCATTGAAATCATACAGAAATTACATTTATAACACAGATCAGTGGAAAAATCTAAAATATTTATTTTATTTTTATTTTGTACTTTTCCTAACAGCTATTTTCATTGGAGTATGACAGGTGAGGCTCTGCCTCCCCTGCCTCCCCTGACCGCACGTCCCTGGATTGCATCATCAACATGCGTTATCGCGATAGAATTAAAATCTCTATCGTAGGCCATTTTTTATCGTTTATATCGTATATCGTTTATATCGCGCATTACTAACACACACACACCTTCAGATATCCAGTATACCATATGTAATCATGTATAATAGATGTCATTCACCCGGATATAAACTGAGGCAATATATTATTAACAAATAGCTCTTGTATCATCCTTTCTACTTTGATTTCCAAGGGTCACGGTTTTGTTATGTGCCGAGCACGTTCAACCAAAGCAAATAAAAAAGGTTAACTAGATGTTCAATGGAAAAATACAATACATAACATGGTATCCATGCAATACATAACAATGTTGAAAGATATGAATATGATTTTAGCAATACTTTTGGTCAGAGAATATTCTGACCTGTAAATATCTACACTCTCTGGTCTGGGTAGACTATTAAGGGGAACCGTAAGCTCTAATATAATACCCTTTCTGCGCCAAAATTAGTGCGTATAAAGAGGATTTTTTTTACACACAGGAAAACCCGCTAAAAAGAGGTGATCAGGTGACTCCTTCCCTATTGGCAGCTGATGGCCAGTCGATGAGGACGCCTTTCTGCTTCATATAGAAACCAAATAGGGTCACTTTTGGATAATTTTGCGTTCGATAGCAGAAAGGAAGAACTAGCCAGTTAATTTTTAAGAAAACCGCAAAATGACTCACAATACAAGAGGACAGAGACAGACTAAAGTTATTGCTTGTTGGCCTAGTAATAACAATATTTAATACAGTCTATTTCAGGTTCTCCGTGGTGGCAGGAAGCAGGGGAGGGGGTGTTAATGGTCTCAATAAAGATGAACTGATTAAGCAGCTATTTCAATGTTCATGTGAAGGCCAAACATTCCAAAAAACACTACCGGTACCTACAAATAATAATGGGTTGGGAATTTAATAAACATGAAGAACAGGTATTAACCTTTGTTTCCGTTTATGGCGATCCGTCATCCACAGTAGCGCCTGTGTGATTTCTCTTGGTGAACAGAACATTCCTGCTGTGCAATTTGATTAAAACTTTGCACAATGTTCAAACCAATTATTTCTACTCTCATAATGTGGAAGCTGTGTGTCTCCGTCTATAAACTTTTCGGCCATAACTGAGTCAGACTCGGACCGATGAGTGGACATCCGCATGACCATGTCAATAAAAATATCCTTGTAATCCGTAAAGTTGTTCATTCATTCATTACCGTTTTAGAAAACAACACACTGGATGATTTAACATCCCCTCTTCATCCAGGGCCCAGACCGTCTCCACCCATAAGCCAAGGGAGCATTTGAGTGAGTGAGTAAATACTAAATACTGTACTAGTGACCACCCAAGGCGAGTCCAACCCACCTGGTCCCGGATGAGATCCAGCTCACAGTACTGGCACTTCACATTCGCAAAGGGACACTGCAGCTCGTGCAGCTGGAAGACAAGAAGCCAGGAGAGGGAGAGACAAGAGAGTTACCATTTCACATCAGAAAGTGTGTGTGTGTGTGTGTGTGTGTGTGTGTGTGTGTCTCTCTCTCTCAAATCTGGACCATTAATCCAAATTCTATCTACATCGCAATATGGCCAAGTGCAATATTTTGCAGAAATGCAATAATTTATAACACCATTATAAGTGAAGTACTGCAGAGATACCCTGACCTACATTTTTTGTATATGCTTCAAAAAATGTTTGGTTTCCTTACAGACCCCAACAAACCAAAATGATTTTGAAGATTCACAAATGATCATTCCCACTAACAGTGAACCATATCCCAACAAAATATCTGTCAAAAATAATCACAATAATATTATTTTTCTGTGATTCATATCGTTCAGCCCTAGTGTGTGTGTGTGTGTGTGTGCGTGTGTGTGAATGACCTTTACCTGATGCTCTTCATAAACAAAGCTGGCCACACAGTCGGGGCAGGTGACCAGCCTGCGCTGACAGTGCAGCGTGGCGTGCTCCTCGAAGTGGCTCTTCAGCACTGCCTGCTGGCAGTGCGGACACTGCACGGTGGTGAAGGCACACTGTGTCACATGGTCCTGGCGGGGGGGGGACAATATCAAGTCAGCTACCTTTACAAATAAACACAGTTAATATACTGGCTATTCCAAAAGCAGGTGCTGTAGGTAAGATTCAAGAGAGCTGTTATTTGAGTGCCATTGGTTCAAAATGACCATTAGCCATCCCTCAGTTATTAGTGAGTGAAATGCTCTGTGAGGAGATCTGTTTCCAGGTCACTGTGCCTGCCTCTGTATCAGATGATTTAGATTGGATGAGATGAGCTCAGAAATTAGCCGGGACTAGTGGCTCAATCAGGGTATCCCTCTTCCCTGATTGGTTGGGAGAATTCATCCTGCCTGTCACAGGTGGTGCAACGAATGAAAAGCAACACTTCTCATTGGCAGAGACATGTAGGGAGGGGGGAAGGGTTTTCTTTTAGTTAGGGTTAGGGTTCAAAATCTTGCTGCTCCCTCTCGTTATAACTCTTATCTTACCTACAGCAGCTTTACTTCCATTTAACGGTTAGCCATTGCAACAGACATGACACACACACTGCTGTTTGTTTAGCGCTGCCGCTACCTCCAAGCGCCTGAGCTCCATTTTGTCTTTGCAGCCGACGTTGGGACAGCGGACCATGAGCGACAGGATCTCCCGCTTGGCAAAATTATCGGGGAAAAGCTGCTCTTTGGACAGCACTTCGTTATCCACTGGACACCGCTGACCCGCATCGCTACAGGACAGGAGGGCAGGACATGAAACGCAACAACGTCAGAATGCCATCAGTCAACTCACACACACACCTGGTGGTCAGGAGATGTTCACAAAAATGTATTTGTTTGAGCAGCAATAAAGCCCTCCTGGGAATGAGTGTTGGCTGCAAAACTAGCTTTCATTGACATCTCTGTGGAAGGATCTGCACGAGGCAGCATCACATAGTATGACAATGAAATCTCAATTTATAAGAATGTATAGAATCGTAGAGACAAGTTGGCGAGAAATCTACAAGTACATTCTAGTTGTGTCTGCTTATTGTGTGTATAATAATATAGTTATACTGTACACTACACTGTTAATGGCATCACAATTGATACAATGAATGACATAGTTAATCAAGGTTTGAGGGTTAATGTAACATCTTCAAGCCACCAGAGCCGCTGCCGCCGCCTTCTTACCGGATGGACTTCTCGATGCAGTGCTTGCAGAAGCGGTGTCCGCAGGGCGTCTGGATGGCGTTGCGCAGGGCCATCAGGCAGATGGGGCACTCGTACTTGCTCTCCAGCGGCGGGTCGAAATCGGCGTCGTAGCCCTGCGGCGGGGCCACGGTCTGCAGGCTGGTGGGGGTGCTGCCCGACTGGCCCCCGTGGCTCTCGGTCGGGCTGAGCAGGGACTCGTGCTCCTTCTCCATCATGGCCATGGCACAGCTGGACAGCTCGCCGGCGGCGGCCATGCCCCCGCGCTCCGCCTCCAGACTGTCCTTCTCGCTGTCATAGCACGCCATCTGCAGGTGGAGAGACAGCTAGAGATGAGTAACATGTTATTTTAAGTGCTCTGGTTGCTTTGATTCAAGTGATAGAAAGGCAAGACCATCTAGTCCTAGAAATGGGTGTTATACTTAGTGCGTAGATATTTTTGCATGTTGATTGGTGAAACTATTATTATTATTCAGTAATGTTTAAATGTACTATAAGGAATGCTCAGAGCACTTATTCTGGAAGATCAAATATTGTGTCGTCCCAAAAGAATGGCCAACTCCAAAATATCATGGAGCCTCCATCTATGTTTGAGAGACTATTTGTATTGTGAATCAATACCCCTAAAATACACCAGGGACACAAGACAATGCAAATCACCTCCAGTCATCTTCCTGATCTGTATACCTACAGTCAAAAATACATTGTGCGTATTATTATTATTATTATTATTATAATACTCCAATTATTTTATGTGTATAAGATGTGTTTATTATGATAATGGACCAGATGCAGAGCTCTTATGTGCAGTTACTGTAGCTATATTCAAGATTCCTCCAACCCATAGACTGTAAAATATAAAATATAAAATATAGCTCAACCACATGGCCTGTAAGGTGCAGTATGTCAAACGTGTACACAGCAGCGGGCTGTAACCAAATATGTCGTATTGTATTGTATTGTATTGTATTGTATTGTATTGTATTGTACTGCTATACAACCCGGCACAATAATCTCCTTCGGAATCAATAAAGTTCTCTCTCATGTTATAACGGCACCACGCCTGCAACGGTTTGGTGGACCTTGTGATGGACCACCGACCCACCAGCAGAACCAGCGCGACCACCGACACGCCAAGCAGACACTCTCACGTGTGGAGCGCGGCGCTGACAGCCCAACCCCCCGCCTCGCTGTGTTCCCGCTCAGGTGATGTGGAGCTAACTACACTAACTACACTAACGACATGCTGTCACACGTCCCGCGAACAATCAGTGACATGTGTGTATTATAGGCCTATTTTATATTTTATTTCATTCTGCCCCTTACGTAATATCATGTGATCCAGTTGAATAAATAGTGAAATCGTGATGTTTTGCTGTGAAGTAGCGCCGCCGGGGCTGATGCGGAACTGACAATATCCACACACACACACACACACACACTGACACACACTATCTATCTATCTATACATGTGTTGAGGAGAACAATGTTACTCGATCAACACGGCGACTCGCTCACAATGTTACGACTGAACTCACCTGTCCGAGCTCAGACTCTCCAGTGTATCGGTCAGAGTGTAGAAGGATGCTTCTTACTTTCACCCGGGGTGGGGATTGTCTCGAACTTTTCGTCTCATGTAGTTTAGTTTCCTGCTCGTCCCAAACGTCACTGCTGCGAAGTCAGTGTCACATTGGTACACAGCCGTCACGCTGACTAGACTATATAAAAGTGGTTTTTAGCCAGTGTTCCACAGGAAGTATGGCAATTATTATTATATTTAAAGAACTAAAATTGCAGCCGCGTTTCCAACATAGCCTCAAAAATAGATTTAGATTAAATTAAATCCGAGCTGGCTCGTTGACAGCTCCGTCTGTGTTCGCCATCTTGAAGAGGTAAACTGTGCTCAACACTCCGCCCGATCTGTCACTAGACCCTGCGGACGTGTGGCTGAAACCATGTTGGACGCCCACGTGTACCGCTCCAATATGGCGGCCGTGCAGACGCGTCGCCGTAGATCGCAGTCACACATCATTATGAACGAATGCCACACGGACTTCACGCCGAGGTCGCCAAGACAACCTGTTGAGTTGCGGCTGTTGTCCTCGTGCTCCCCCCGGTGGCCGGAGTGCCGCCACTGCAGCGCGGCGCCGCGCCTGATGGCGCCGCTGTGGTGCGTTTCAGGTGGACTTGGAAGTCGGAACAGGTGTGACGTCGGGAGGCGAACGCGGCATCACGCCGTGCTCCGTTTACCTCGGAAGTCGGCGCTGGGAATGACGTCACATCTGATTTGACGCTGTTCCAGTTTATTCAGTTGACGTCGGGTTTGGTCAGGTTCTTCCGACTTTCGATTCCGACTTCAGGCGGCGTTCCCCTGAAACGTCCGACTTGGAAGACGGAAATCCCGACTTCCGAGTACAACTGGAACGCACCACTACATTACAGGGGGAGACAGAAAAATGGCGGACTTCGGGAAGAATTCTCCCGAGTCGTCCCTCGTTCGTGTCAACGTTTCCCGAAAAACACATTTCCAGGGAAAGATTTTGATCCTTCTTTGCACACTTCTTGTTGACACTGGCGGAGCCACTACCCACTGGGTTGTCACTGAAGATGGGAAAATCCAACAACAAGTACGATAGCTTAGCTCACTGCTAACCGCAACGTTAACACCGCAGGCTAGCGACGCCAAATGTTCCCTGTGGAGCGCAGCGCGGCGCTGACTGCATCAGCTGCTGACACCATCACCTGCCGACACCATGCTCATAGTGTTGCTTTTTCAACATCACACCCCAGTTGGGAAGGCTCTGTGTCGCTAGCTTGGCCCATTATTAGCTGTAACGTGGCTAGCCGTGTCTAATACACGTCCACGAGAGTGTGTTGGCTAAGGTTAACATAATAATAATACTAATAATACTACTAATACTAATAATGTTCATGTCAATGACCTCATGCCGCGACATCTAAACGTTATATTATATGCCATCAGTGAACTGTACCTATGCTCGCTGTCAGCCTTAGAGTAGAGTCAGTATGTTTATCTCTTAAAGCACTGTCGACGTGCATGTGATGAATGACTAATGATGTGTTATGATGATGATGATGTAGATATAAACAGTCTGCTGTGTTTTACCCCTGCACTGACATTAAAGGTCTCACCACCACCTTGTTACAGGTCGACTCTCCTTTGAATCTCAAGCATCCACATGACGTGGTCATCTTCATGAGACAGGAGACCCGAGTTAATTACCTCAAGAAGCTAGAGGTGCCTTCAAACTCTTTGTGTTTTACAACAACATGGTTATCCGTGGCACCAGCAAACAAACAAACACAAACATCATCAAACCAAATATTTAGCAGTTGCCATTAAGCACCAATGATTTGTCCTGGGTTCCCCTGTGTTCACACAGAAGCAACTCGTGGAGCAGAAAATTCACATAGAGGAGAATGAGGACAGGGACACGGGGCTGGAGCAGAGGCACTACAAGGAGGACTCTGACTGTGTCATGGCCAAGGTGCCCCTGGGGGACCTGGACCTCTACGACGGCACCTACATCTCCTTGGAGAGCAAGGATATCAGGTCAGCACAGAAGCCAAGCGCTCTTCACCACAACCACACCTACTTCCTCGAGTTCCTCCTGTAGACCCTTTTCACAACAGGAAATCCCTGATGTAGCTCACAACATTAATTACGGGTCAGTTCGGTTTAGGTCTGGCAGTGTAGCAGTATAGACACTACTATTACAGTCAATATACATGGACCATGCTGGTGCTGTGACAGACATGAATAAAACCGACCTAAAGTTCATACTTGTTCATAACCTCAACAAAAATGTTAGTTTTTTTGTTGCTTTTGTTCATCGATTTATGTTACCATTCCTGTTTGTATGTTGATTTTGTTTCAGTCCCGAGGAGTATGTGGATTTCAGGTCTGCTCTCCCACCAGACCTGGAGAGACCAGACTGTGGTCAAATATTTGAGCTGCCTACAGCATCCACGCTTTCCAGCATCTCCGGGTGAGTAGATGGGCCACCTCCAGACTTGACCAAAGTTCGGTACATAGGTATAGAGTCAGAAACTCACTCCACAATTCACTCAACCACACACCGCCTCCTTGAGTTATTTACTTATTAACGTTTCACCAAACTATAGATGCTCAGTGGATGTCTGTAAGTAGAATGTGGCTTCAGTTTATAGATGCTAAACATGTCTGCTCATTCACTATGTCATCATGGTACTGACCACAGACTAATGGTCTCTACATTTACATTTACATTTCGGGCATTTCGGACGCTTTTATCCAAATTGCCGTTCAATTACAAAACAAGTACATTTGTCGAAAGTGTGAGACAGTATGTCGTATATCGATACAGAAACATTTGAATAGAACAAATAGGCCTTGAAAACATTGGATACAAAGTCAAATACATGTCATGTAGTCATGATAAAGGGCCATACAAATGAACGGAACTATGACTAGGTGATTAATAAACTTGACCATAGAATAGTTGCCTGTGTTTGTATTTGTGCCGTCAGTTTAAATTCAACCCCTGATCTTGGTTGATTTACCTTCAGGTCACATTCTACATCACACAAATATCCCTTAGAACCAAATCATCTTGTTCAAATATAAGAAAACATTGAGTGTAGAAAACGTATTGTCATTGTAGCTCTTCTATCCATGTATCAATGGACTGTGCATGGTAACATAAGTAATGAAGGACTTGGCCATAGATCCGTCAATTGCATTTGTGATCATTGGCTGTTTTCTGGATGCAGCGATTTTCCTTGCTCCTCACTGATTCGCTGCCGGCTCTCTGGCTGTGTGGTTACAGGGCGTGCAGGAGAGGGTGAACCTCACCTCCCCTCTGCTGTCCAAGGAGGACCCCATCTTCACCTCCCTCTCTCACAAGCTAGGCCGCAGCATCGATGAAGTGGGTCATCGCATCCACCAGGGCTTACTGAGGGTAAGACTCGTTTCCCACCGGATCCAAGACACCTAATGCTTACTTCAAGTCCAAAATCAACTTTGTAGAAAATCTACCGGCCGAGCAATAATTGTAATATGTAACCCCTAATTCTTTTTACTTGCCAAATGGTCAAATAGATCTGCCATTGGCTAGTGGCAGGTGATCATTTTGGATCCTGTCATTCTTCATCACGTTTGCTTTTAAATGTCCTATTGGTTGCAAAAGTTAATGGATGACTTATTCTTCAGCACATTACACTAGATTTTGGTTTAATAAGTTAACACAAAACTTTTATATGCATATATCCAATGCTGTATCTTGTGTACGAAGGCAACCAGAATGTTCAGCTCGGCAAGTGAGCTTCTCGGTATTGAATAACATGTTGCAGTTGGTACACTTGAATAGATAATAAACTAGCATTGTTGTGAAGGAAAAATGGATGGCAAAGCATTTAAGATGTGTTTGTGTGTGTGTATGTATGTGTGCGTGCGTGCGTGTGTGTGTGTGTATGTCAGAACTCGTCGTCCTGGGTCCTGTACAACCTGGCCTCCTTCTACTGGCGTGTGAAGAACGAGCCTCGCCGGGCGGTGGACTGTGTGGTGCGCGCCCTGCACTTCTCCCCCAGGTAGGAGCACCCCGCCGGCTCACACTGTAGCTCGCCGTCCGCTCACCTTCATGGGCTCAGTGTAGCCACGAGCCAAGAGTCTGCCCCACGCTTATCAGGTTAGGTCTGGACTTCATGCGTTAACCGCTAGGGGCCGAAACATTTGGTAAAGAAATCCTATTGCGATCATTATTTTGACAGATTTACGATTTGTGATCGCGCGATGATTCGCTATTTGTGGGAATGATCATTTTTTTTGGATGACAATTTTCATTTTTACTGCAAAAACGTGAAAACCATGATGTGAGATGGCTTGGGGTCTGTACTCAATCAACATCTCTCTTACATACACTACTTATTATACACTACAGTACATTTATTATGTTGTTATAATTTACATTTCTACATTTCGCTCTTATCACAACATTGCAGCTCCTGCGATTTGGATATTGCACTTGGCCATATTGCGATTTCTGTAACATTTTGATTCATTGTTCAGCCCTAGTTCCCACACGCTACAAGTGAGGTGTTAGAAGACAGCAGACACAATGTCAATACGACAATGTAGCTCATGTGTATGGGTGTGTGTGTGTTAAAGGCGACGCCCATGCACACCCGCTGAGGTGAGTGTGTGTGTTTGTGTTTTGCGCCGTGTGTGTGTGTACAGGCAGAACAAAGATGTGGCACTGGTGAACATGGCCAACATCCTGCACCGCGCCCACTTCTCCGCCGACGCCGCCATCCTGGCCCACGCTGCCCTGGACCTGTCCTCAGACCTGTTCACCTGCCACTACACACTGGGCAACATCTACGCTGTGAGCCATCATGTACCAGGACAAATATCATTATCACCATCACAACGTATACCAGAACAAATACCATTATCAACACAACAACACCAGCACAAAACACAATGTAGCATAGCTTGTGCTACACTGCCACAAACATGTGGCTATTAAGGGGCTCCTAGTGGGGTTGAAAAGTTTGGTTTATTGCAAAGGTTGGTAAAATGAAATGTGTGTGCTGATGCCTGTGGTGCACTAATAAGCCAATGCACCACAGGTTTGTAGCCCCACCCACCCCAGACTCTAACTGTGCCAGACGAGGCCAATGAAGTCAGCCACCAAACACGCACACTCCCACACACCACCACAACCACGACCACAACAAATACCATAACCCCCACATTAACAACACCAGCATACGCTACCCTGCATTGAACGCCACCCTGCTCTGTGTCCTGGCCACCCTGCAGATGCTGGGGGAGTACAACCACTCTGTGCTGTGCTACGAGCAGGCCCTGCAGGCTCGGCCCGGCCTGGAGCAGGTCCTGCAGGCGCGGTCCGGCCAGGAGCAGGCCCTGCGGAGGAAGCACGCCGTGCTGTGTCAGCAGAAGCTGGAGCAGCGGCTGGAGGCCCAGCACAGGTGGGGGAGGGGGCCTCACACCGCACCGGACACCACGGCGACATGTGTCACGTGAACTCACTGTCTTAGGCTTAATTCACAGTGCAAGCAAAACAACCAATATTCTTGTTTTGTTTTGTGTAGCAGTTCACATTCGCATATGTGGCCAATATCAGATCACAGTCCTGTACTGACCTGCAATGCGCAAAAGAACAATAACCAAAGCTGCACACGGTGGTACGGATGCAACATGGATGACACTGAGTTCAGCGTTTAAGGTTTCATTTGTAAATTGACGGGGAACCCAGTGAATTTGTGACCAGATGATGATAAGGATGAGGAGAGAAAAGTCACATTTTTATTTATGGCTTTTTCCATCGCAATGGCTGCTACTGTGGCCATGGAGTCAGAGCCAGGAGGTGTGTGATCGTGACATGAATGGCTTCCCTGAAACAGATTTCATCACTGTCTCAAACTCCATCGCAGCTGTCTTCCATGTCTGTTTTCAGACATGGAAGACTCTTGCCAGCACAGAATTGTGACAATTGTCGATGTAGAGTGACGTAAAAGGCGCATGAATTCCAATATGAGGTCACATTGCTATCTGATTTAGGACCACATATGAAATCAGAATTGAAAAAGTCAGATTCCATGTGATTTTTGCTGTTCTTTGCTGATTTTTGATGTTCATCACCAATAAGGAGGCCGTGTAGACTACCCAGACATTAACAGCACATACACACATCCATGCATTATGAAGGGAGAGTACTACAAACTATACTCCACGTCATGCTAATGGGGTCACGCCTCCTCCTCCTCCTCCTGCTGTCAGGTCGTTGCAGCGGACGCTGAACGAGCTGAAGGAGTACCAGAAGCAGCACGACCACTACCTCCGCCAGCAAGAGGCGCTGGACAAGCACAAGCTGCTGCAGGAGGAGCAGATCCTGCGCAACATCATCCATGAGACGCAGATGGCCAAGGAGGCCCAGCTGGGTGAGCTGCTGCCCACGAATGCACCAGTCCCACTTCATCAGCCCTGGGATGAGCGGTCGCTAGTAGTAGCCCTCGTGGTAGTTTGCGTGGGGAAGGAACGCAATTACAAGTCAGGTTACTGTGATTATTATTATTATTATTAGTAGTAGTAGTAGTATTATTATAGTCCCTAATTCAAGTGCGCTATGATTGCGTTCAGAAAATGAATGTTTTTTTGCCCATTCATTTGGAGGATGTGTATAATTGAGTTTTTTCCCCCCATCTTATTTCCACCATGAGGACTTCTTGTTAGAAAGGAAATTAATTACTTTTTGGAATGTTGATGGCCGCCTGACCTCATGATGGCTCAGAGAACCTCCTCCTCCTCACTGTGTGTATTGATCTTCAGACCATCAACCGGTCCGGACTCATGTTGCGTACACACTACAGGAATCGGGGAGATTTAGACCCCGTTTTGGAAATCGGAAGCCTTTCCCATGTTTCTTCTTAGAACAAGGTTTCAAATCCACACTGTGTAGACTGGCTACTATATAAATACACGTAATTTTTATTTAGTGTATTTATATGATTAAAATCCCTCTAGTGCTTTAATCAATCTCACAAATGATTTTCTGTAGAATTTCTCCATAGCGAAACGGGAAACAAGGCTCCTGGACCCAACTCCTAACTCCGCCCCTTTCAGTTGTGTGTTTTCCCTGGCCCAGGCTCTGTGCCGCCTCCCCCCAAATATTCTGCAATAACATAAGCAGTACTGCTGGATCCCAGATTAGTCTGCAGTGCACTATACCATACATGATACACGTTGGCCAACCATTTGTTTATATATCAATTTACTAATGGCTGGAATGGCTGTCGTACGTTTAACAGATGTAAAGAATACGGCATGCTTAATGGGTGTGCATGTCAGGAGTGGGTGTGCATGTGTGTGTCTTTTTGACACAGTCTCTCTGACCTTTGCTCTCTTTCTATTTGTCTCTGTGTTGTCCGTGTGTGTGTGTGTGTGTGTGTGTGTGTGTGTGTGTGTGTGTGTGTGTGTGTGTGTGTGTGTGTGTGTGTGTGTGTGTGTGTGTGTGTGTGTGTGTGTGTGTGTGTTGTGTGTCTCCAGGAAACCATCAGATGTGTCATCTTGGCCAGCAACAGCGCAGCCTCCTCTGTCCCTTTGACCTCCCCGTGCGCTATCACCGCGGCGACCTGTTTGAACACGTCCACTATGTGCAGGTGGGTATCCAAGGGATCACCCACGTAGTAGTAGTAGTAGTAGTGGGCGGAGCCTTTGAGCTTCTTTTGCAGAAAGGGTGTGTGTGTGCATGTGTGTATGAGAATGTTGTTCACAGCCTTCAGCAATGATCCTCCAAAAAGCATCCACATGAGGTTTCCACATGGCATCCCTAACGTTAGCGTGTTGCCCATCTCCCCCCCCTCTCCCTGGCTAGTTTGGGGAGGAGGTGTCTGTGGCCTCCAGCGTGGCACTGGTGTCTGACCACAACCCCAACCACACCGCCGCCAGCCCCCAGCCCCACCCCTCCGTGTCTGGGGACCAGGACCCGGCGGCGGCCGTCTGGGGCAGCCGGCAGGGCCCGGCCCAGGTGAGACACACCCCCCACCCCCCCCTCCCCCATGTCTCTCTCACTCATTAACTCACTCACTCACCGCGATTAACTGGCAAAGGTCTTTTTTGCTGGTGTTCAAGGTGAAATCCGTATTTGGATAGCCCCTATTCATGCAGTCTTTTCATTGAGAGAAGTTTGCAGCTTTATTTGTTTTCTGTGTAAAAGGTAGAAATGGATGGAATGGGGGAGGGGGGTGGGCGGTGATTTTCATTCATTATCCTAGCCATTATCCTAACCACCGGACGTGCTATTGAGCTGCATCCCATTCAGCATTCAATCGCACCGTGTGTTCCCATGCAGGACATGCAGCGGATGCTGTGGCCTCGCCGGGCCGACTGTGCCCAGGACTTCCCCAGCATCCCCCCCGCCCACCTGCTGCCAACCTTCTACCTCACCCCGGAGACCCAGGGTGTCAGGTGCGTGCCTGACGCTGCCCGCTGTGAAACCACGGAGAGCGTGGGCCATGAAACCACGAGAGCTAACACTGCAGCCATGCTAATATGGACCCTCTCCCACTTCTCCTCAGGATAGACCGCCTCACTCCTTCTGTATAGAAATAACCTGCTTCCCCTCTACTGCTGATCAACTCAGACTCTCAGTATGTACACTGTCACAAACCCGGCCACAGGGCCATGGCGCAAGAGGGAGATGCACACAACCAAGCCAATTATCAAACATCAACCAAAAAGCAAAGGGTGTCTCAGGGAGGGCCGAGAACCAGCAGCTTTTGCTGGTCTTTAAAGGAGCTCTGGTCCGATTGCTGACGAACCCCAGCTGTTGCCCATTAGCCGATGACCCTCTGCCACGCCCCCCTCCAGTACCTGCAACCCTCACCTTTGGTTCCTTTATTGTGACTGAAAATGTCCCCCGAAAAGCGTCACGCACACCCATTGTCTCTCTGAAGACGCTCTCTGAAGAAAAACCTTTTCATCACACTCCTACTGAAAAGAGAGCAATACTGAATGTGTAGCAGGGCGTAGTGTCCGTTCCATGTGTGGCTAATGGTCCTGATGTGGTGTGTGTGTGTGTGTGTGTGTGTAGCCCGCTGGCAGCGTTTCTCTACGGAGGCAGCAGTCCTCCTCAGACCACAGCCCTGCCAGACTGTGGCCCCGTCTCCCAGCCCCCGCCCACCCTGCTGCCCGCCTCTCTGGACTGGCCCCTGGAGGAGAAGGAGCTGCCAGACCCCTTCGCCACCCAGGTACTGTGCACTGTGTACTGTGGTGGGATTCTGTTTATATTTTTTGTTTAGCTTAAAAAATGATTGAAATGTTCGTTATTTCAAAAATACATCATAAGAAAATGATTCTACCTTTGAAAGTGGATGTTTTTTTTTTATTAAATTGTGTCGAACTTAAAATGTTAAATAATTGCTTTCAACTGTGAAGTCATTGATAAAAGTATAAATACCGTGTCCTTGTGCTGATACCGTGTCCTTGTGTGTGTCCAGGTGTTGCAGATGCGCAGTGGAGGATGGTCCTTGGACCAGATCGGCTCCAGAATAGCGCAGGCTTTAAAGCAAGTAAGTCTGCCCCCAAGTTAACCTCACGCTTTCCATAGAGGCCAAATATTATTCAGCGTTTGGTCTGTCTAATTAATTAAACAAAGGCTTACATTTCTGGCAGTAGATTATATTTTGAGGCCTTAAAGGTGCCGTAGGGAACATTTAAGAGCTATTATTTGAGTGTAATTTCATAGAAATGCCTAAGCCATTCGTCAGCTATTAGTGAGTGAAATGCTCTCTGTATGAGACAGTTTAGGTTCTTCCCTGACCGCTTCAGGGAATCCATCTTGCCATTCAATGACAGGTGCGTGAATTCAACACTTGTGGGAAAAACGTAGGGATCGAGGGGAAGTTTTATACATTTTTTTTGTTTATTTTCAAAATACCTTTTAAGTGTGTATCTACAAATGTCCTAATTCTGGAAGTCAATGTAGTCCTTTTCCCCATGGTGTACCATACCACTATAGATTCGATTTGGTCTATGTTGAGAGGTGTGTGTGTGTGTGTCTGTCTGTCTGTCTCTGTGTGAGTGTGTGTGTGTGTGTGTGTGTGTGTGTGTGTGTGTGTGTGTGTGTGTGTGTGTGTGTGTGTGTGTGTGTGTGTGTGTGTGTATCTGTTGATCTGGTAACTTGACCGTGGGACCCCCACTGCCCCCCCCCCCCCCTGCAGGCCACTGCACCGCGCTGGCTGCTGCACAACGAGGCGGCTGTCTTCTGGCGGGCGCGGGGCAACGGCAGCCGCGCCCTGCGCTGCCTGCGGCGGGCGCTGGCCTCGGCCCCGCCCCCCCAGCGCCACCTGGCCCTCAGCAACGCCGCCAACCTTCTGGTGCACCACGGCCTGGCCGCGCACGCACACACCCTGCTGGAGCACGCGCTGCAGCTCAACGCATCTGAGGTAACGGGGGGGAGGCCGCACGTCACGCTCGCTCACACGCACGGTTGCGCGCACACAGTTGCTCGCTCACACACACATGCTAGCTCATGCTCACGCACACCACACACATGCTCACTCATGCACACTCTCACACATGCACACACACACACACACACTTGCTGGCTGGCTGGGGGGGCAGGGAGTGGCACAGTGCTGACCCCAGACCCAGATTAAACTCTGCCCTAATGAGTGGTGCTTCAGCATTCACTGAGAATGAGGAGGGAAATCAACCTTTTGTTGGGCAGGGGGCGGGGGAGGGGGGGGGGGGGAAGAAGTATGTCATTAGAAAATCCATTCCGTTTTAATTAAATGGCCCGGCTGGGTGAGGGAGGCGGATTTCCCCCATGTTCTGCCAAACTGGAAGTACAGTTTATAGCAGCTTATGCAGTTTGAACGTTTGTCCAAATTACGGCGATCTGACGCAGTGAACTAAACTCTATTGGATGGGTGTGGATGGGTGTATACCACTCGCTCTACAACAGGAACAAACAATCAAAAACAAAACAATTAAAAACAGTAGAATAACACATTTGGGACAGTCCACAGTTGTTTTGGCTTAGATTGTTCCGGGAGGCTGATTAAAACAATTTGTATTAGTCCCAATTAGGCCCTGCCACTGGTGTGTGTATATGATGCACATAGGCTATAAAATACAGGTTCCGATAAGTGCACATTGATGGAAACTTTATTTGTACGCCAAACAATAGAAATACGCCTACAACATGAGTATACGAATACTCGCTGTGATGTGGAGTGTGTTGCAGCCCAAATCCTTGCATCCCAAATATTACTACATCTCAAGTTACTACATCGCCTCTTTTAGATCCTGATGTCCGTCATTTTAATCCCACCGCTAATCATCTCTTTGAAGCAAAACCTAGACTTCACCACAGCTTACTCTCTCTCTCTCTGTCTCTCTTTATATGTCTCTTTCCCCCAGCCCCACAGTGTGCTGAGCCTGGTGAGCGTGCAGCTGGCGCAGGGCAACGTGACGGGCGCACTGGCCCTCTTCCGCCAGGCCCTGGAGAGCGGCCTGGCCTCGGCCGCCGCCTCCCCCGCCTCCCCCTCGCCGCTGGTGGGTTGCGAGCAGTGCCGCGCCAGCCTCCCCCTGCTGCGCTGCCTGCAGTTCTACCCCTCCCTCTACAACCTCTCCCAGCGCCAGCCCTGCCCACGTAAGTCGTCTTAGCCCCTGCCAACACGTGCACGCGCACACACACACACACACACAGAAATAGTAAAACACTTGGATAGAAATGGAATGCTGCTTCTAAATTCAGCAAAGGGGTGATGATCATAAGTAGGCGGTACTTGGCCGTGCTCGGGCTCAGGATATGTGTGGGTTTGTTTTTTTTTTGTTATTTTGCTATCTTTGCTGTGCTCCGTTGCTCATTGGTTGCTGGTTGCGTCACCCAGGCGGGGGCTACACACACCTCATGGTAGTGGATGAGGTGGTGAGGTGTCATAGCTCACACACACACACACATACACACACACACACACACGTACGTACTATGTAAAGCGCTTTGGGTGTCTTGAAAAGCGCTTTAAGTGAGATAAATTCTTATTATTGTTCCAGTGACCGGTCTCAAACAAGCGACCTGGTGGCTGCTCATTAGAAGAGTATAAATCCTCCTCATCACCCAGGGAAAGACAAACCAATTCTCATGGTCCATTCTGGTATTCTCCACCTTTAAAATCAGAGCATTAATAGGGGTACAACAATTTGATCTAAAATCTCAATACACACAGATTCTCACAGTGTCAATAATTGGAGGTCATACCTTGATGTACCCAATAGATGCAAGGCCCTAATCAGAGGATGAGAAACAGCAGAAACATGGCCTGGATCGCGGTGGATGTGCGCTGCAATGTATGCACATGGCTACCTTTGTGTTGGCTTCCTTCTGACAGCAGCTGCTGGATGCTGGATGGGTTTGCCTGTTGCAGGGCTCACCACCCTAGTGCTACACTCTCAACTAGGGCCGCACAATTAATCGTATGTTCATCACTGTGTCAAAATTGGCCTCCACAGTTAATTGATTGTGACCGCTGGGGTGATTATTATTTCGTTACAATTTTTTTTTTTAAATCTATTTACATTTTTTATAATCTCCTTGTTTTAGTTAAATTGTATTTATATGTAGCCTTAAGAAGACATTTGCACATTTGAGTTTATTTATTTATATGTTTATAAGATTTTCTGTTGATTTATACAGTGCAATCGTAAATGATTTGTGTTCCCCAAAATGGATGAATAATCACGATGGTCATGGTCACAACAACAGCAAAAATGATCGTGATGATCATAGCCCATAATCGCACAGTCCAACTCTGAACCTGTGGAGTCATTTCTAGATGCAATAGCTCAGCTCGGTCCGACACCAATACACACCTCTGCAGCTCAAACAAACGCCAGGCCTGCGTTTTTTTTCTCTCTGCCCGCCTCTACGCATATTAAGTGAGGAGAGAAGTGCTTTGAAGTGGAGAAATTTGGCTGCTCAATAATTCAGGCAGCTGAAAATAGCCACTGCCCAATTTAGAAGGCTCTATATTTTACTGGCCAGGGCTAAGTATTACTCCCAAGGAAGACAGAGCAGAGCGCAGGGCCATGCAGCCACCAGACCATGGGCTACAGCCTGGATACAACAACAACGGGGAAAGATTTAAGTGTGCGTGTGTGTCTCTCTCTCTCTCTCTCTCTCTCTCTCTCTCTCTCTCTCTCTCTCTCTCTTCCCCCCCCAGTGGTCTGTGATCTCTGTTAGATCAGTGAGAATACCCAATCAAAGTCCTCCTCAAAACAGCGCAGCAGCAGCAGCGGAGCCTTGCTTAACCCAGAGCTTGTTCCAAGTCGTTTAGCATCCGCTGATCTCATAATCCTTCCGCTAATGGCTCAGTCGGCCCGCATATTTGTCAATGTTAATTGTGAATATTATCATATTGCCGGCATTGTGAATAAAAGCAAAAACTACTTTTTGGCAGCATCAGTCTGTCATGTGGAGAGTAGTATTTAGCCTAGTATTTAGAGACGTCCGTACTTTAAAACAGACTGTAAGACACGTTACTGAGCCGCCCTGTTGCATTAGTCATCAGCATTCATCCCCAGTGAAATCTGTGCGAGCTGATTTCTCTTTATAATGCCTTATGATATGAAATTCCATACATCCCAAGTTCTTATGAGCAAGGCAACAGCTCTGGCTCTCTGACTTTTTTGTGTTGTTAATTTTTATTTTGTGAGAATATATATTGATATATACTGGAAAGACAAATATTAAGAGATCCATGCCGAGAGATAAAAATTCCTCTTGAAATACAGTATATTTCAAGATTAATTATTATGTCTTGACATGGATCTCTAAACATTGCAATTTACTGCCAGATGTCTTACTGTCTTACACATGACATATATTGTGTCATGAAGAGTGTGTTCAAACGAAGCACTGTGTGCACACAGGACTCTCACGCATGCACCCTGTTGACTGGAGGCCTGTAAATCCCTATGAGACGGTAATAGCGGGTCTTTGCCTCTAGTGGGAGCTGTGTGCATAGCGGAGGACAGCTTGGCCATCCAGCTGGAGGAGTGGGAGACCAGCAGCCAGGACACCGGGCTGCCCCCAGTGACCACCATGGAGGAGTCCCTGCTGTTTGAGAGTAAGTGTCAGTAGCCATCGTAGGGTTGATTCTCTGTTCAGTACGTAGGGTTTGTCGTTTCAGGATCTACTCCAGTCCACTGTGCGCCAAGAAAGGTGGTGTGGCAAATGATGGCATGAAAGCAGAGTAACGTGTGTGTGTGTGTGTGTGTGTGTGTGTGTGTGTGTGTGTGTGTCTGTGTGTGTGTGTGTGTGTGTGTGTGTGTGTGTGTGTGGTGTTGGTTGTGTTGTGTGTGTGTGAGTGTGTGTGTATACAGTATGTATAAGATTATGTTGCTTTTAACTTCATCAGCTGAGCAGTAATGGGTAACACACAAAGACAAACACGACAAAAAAAGGTTTTTGGAAGTTTTGAATCTATTCAGAATCGTAGAAGATGAATCGTGAATCTTGCGTGAATTGATTGTATTTCTTTATTTACCTAAACCCCTAGTGTACCCCTAGGCTTTTTTATGTGAAATAGCCTGTTCATTTAATCTCCTGACCAGAAATGTTAAACTACAGGTTATTTGTCAGCAAGCGACAGACTAATTTATGCTTAAGGCGCAATTGGCCCTGCCACAGTCCTCCAGCATGACATGTTTATACATGACATGTTTAAGAAGAGAGTGTGTGTGTGTGTGTGTGTGTGTGTGTGTGTGTGTGTGTGTGTGTGTGTGTGTGTGTGTGTGTGTGTGTGTGTGTGTGTGTGTGTGTGTGTGTGCGCGCGCACATACTCTGCATATGTGCTGCTGTCTATCATGTAGTGAGGCAGAAGTGTCATTTGGCCATGACTGACTCTGACCCCGCCCCTCTCCCGCTCCGCCAGAGGTGGTGGTGGACAGCAACGGGTCCGGGGAGGCGGCTGGCCAGCAGCGGCCCTCGCCCTCAGTGGCGGGCTTCGGCAAGTCCTCGTCCAGCCCGGTAGCTGGTAGCGGCGGCGGCGGCGGGGTAGAGGGTGAGGAGGAGTGGCAGCTCAAGGAGGACCTGATGGGGGCCTTCGAGGGGGCCCTGGATGTGGGCGGTAAGCGGGGGGACCTGCGGGGCATCCGCGTGCTGAAGAACGACCGGGTGATGGGGGCGCGCGCCGGCGGAGGGCCCTGCTTCGGGAACTGTGAGGACGATGACGGCGCAGAGTGGGTGAGTCCATACGAAGCACTGTCCTTCTTACTGACAAGGTACAGGAGGGGTCAAATATATTAATACTAATAATAAGTAGAATTAATTTGACTTATAAAGTGCGAAATCTCAAAGTGCGTTACAGGGCTCAAACAGAACATGCGAGTCGAGCTAAAAGCAGATGCAAACTAAACTCAAATAATGATTGATGAATGATATATGATGATTAGATGTCTATTCTTGCACACTTCTGCAACCGGTTGGACCCAATGTGTTGTCGTTAAGGGAAGTAAACCTCGCTGATCCAGTGGCTGAGAGGAATCAATGAACACGCTCTTGTTGTGCCGTGGTCTGGCCAGATCACCTTCCAGGTGAAGCGCGTGAGGAAGTCCAAGATGGACGGCTTGGACGGCGGCTCGGGCTCCGAGGACGGCCAGCAGGGGGAGCTGCTGCCCGGCGGACACTCTGTCCTGGAGATCAGCGGGCCCACCATCCCCTCACCGGGGCCCTCAGGTGCCTCATCCCCACACTGCTGGCATTATATCGGACAGATCACCTCCCCTCTCCTCCTCTCTTCTTGACGCCTACATTTCTGTTTGGGCTCTCATGCTGTTGCACAAGCCTTTCCCATGGGGGTGAAGCCAGAAAGTTTGATTGACATGTGACAATGAATGGTCACACGTTGAATAGCATGCTTTAAGTCATAGAGGGCAATTTCAGTCGATATTCACATCATATACATTTTGAAAAACGTGCTTTAAGTGAATATTTGGACCAGGATCATTCCGTAGCTCCACCTAATCACTTTTGTGTGTGTGCGTGTGTGCTCTCCAGGCCGCTGGAGGGACTACGCCAGCCTGGGCTGGCCGGGCCCCGAGGAATGCCAGCGGACCAGGAGGGTGGACCTCACCACCGTCGCCAGCACCTGGCTGGCCGTGTCTGCTAAGAACATAGAGTAGGTTACCACCAATAATGGGTTATATGGGAAATCTAGGCTGGCCTGTATTGTATGTATGGCACTATATATTTATCTAGGGATTAAATCATATTATTAATATCGTACAGGCATGTTGTCCGGTTACATTTGTCGTGTCTGGCCTTTTTGTTTTAGTGATTTCCAAAACCTGTATCCCAGTATTTTGGATTATTTTAAGTGTGTGTGTGTGTGTGTGTGACTTCCTCCCCCGCTCAGCATCACGGAGCACATAAGAACTTCGCCAGGCCCCCTCCAAAAGCCATGGCCGCCGAGGCCCCTGTGCAAACGCCCAACCTGCCCGCCAGCAATGCACACCCTGGACCACCTGGCCCGGGGTGGCCAACCGCGCTGCCTATCCACTACACCGGGGAGATCCAGCTCCGGGAGGTAGGGACCCCGCCCAGCCTCCGCCCACAACCTCTTCAAACCCCACCCTGTCAAGTGACCACAGTACAAGCTCTTCATTAAGACAGCCAGTAGACTTTGTTCAGTGGGCCCGTATTTTCCTTCAGGTTGGTAGTATGTTTCTATGATTATTTGGTGATAGTACACTAGTACTCTATGCTATTTTGTCACTGTAACTAACTAAATAGAAATAATGGTGACCAAAATGTGAAATGTGTTGGCCGTCTTTGACAAACAGTTGGTGAACATTCTACATGCCCAAACTGGGTTTTTGTGATGTCGAAGCTGCCTTTCCCAGACGTCAAGTGCGTACTATCGTAAAAAATATCCCAAAGGAACCATGGAGATAACGCCTTCCTTGAAGTCTCGCCGCAAAAAAAACAATTATTTCAGTGTTTGAATTCGAGCTGAAACAGGGAGAGTTCACTTACACTATCGATGCGTTTTCTGTTTTCTGCTAATAATCCGCTTTCCAGTGCAAATGATCAAAAGAGAAAGTCGAGTGTGATGATACAAGACTGCATTGTCATTGAACAGATTATTAGTTCAGTGTTTGTTTTGCATGTGTTACACTTTTCTGGAGGATGTATGGACAATGCATCTTTCATGGCTGACAGGCTATGGCCTTAAAGTTCCTTGATACCTGGGTGTGTTGTGTTGGTGTTGTGCTCTGGTGTTTACCTCACGTCCTGTGCTTGCGTCTCCTCCATTGTGGTTTCGTAGGTGCTGCAGAACCTCGGGAAAGACAAGTTTCCCCCTCAGTCGTTCGAACAGGTTGGCACACGCATCGCCAAGGTGTTGGAGAAGGTACGCATGGGTCTGCGCCGAGAAGATACCTTGAAGCTTTGTTGTAGTTTATTATGTAATTAAAGATCGATGAATATATAGTCATTGCAGAGTACCTCAAATCTGGGTGAACAGGGTGTTTCTTTGTACTTCATATTTGTTTCAACCAATCATGTTGCTGGATGCGGCGATCTCTGAGCATGTCATTGGCTAACAGTGAACTAAAACTCGGCCAGCACTAGTGAAGTGGAAAAGAGTGGCTGATTTAGAGACCAAATACACTCCTAAACAAACAGGACAATTCTTTGCTTGTGTTGTTGCTTTAACAATAAAGCCGCATTTCCACCAAAAGTGGAAACGACCCAGAGCTGTGGAAACCTTTTTAGTCCCAGGAACCACTTTTCAAGTCCGCAAAAATGTTCCTTCAGCTCGTTGCTTTCTGCCTTTCCACCGTGGCCTAAAGACCCACGAAGTCAGCTGACATATGAAGAAGGGACGGCTGTTTACATGCAACTAACGTCTGTGCAACTAACAATATTTTCGTGAAAAGACGGAGCATAAGCTTGTCCTCACTAGGCTGTATGAGTTTGAGGGTTGAATCCATTGGGATTTCTTTCACTGGTGTGATTTTTATTGGAAAATGTTGCATTGTTAAAGCGCTTTGGGTGTCTTGGATGAAAATGCACTACTGGCCGCAGCTTTGACCTTACCAGGCCTTCTTCTGGTTGCATGTTGTGGACAGAGCAGAGGTGTCTGGACGGTGCGTCATTCTGGTCACTTTTGGTCCTCAGAACCAGACGTCCTGGGTTCTGTCCAGCATGGCGGCACTGTACTGGAGGGTGAAGGGCCAGGGCAAGAGAGCCATCGACTGCCTGCGCCAGGCCCTCAACTACGCCCCCCACCACATGAAGGCAAGTGTGCTGCTGGACCCCACAATGCCTACCCGGCTTACCCAGCCAACACTAGGGAACACCTGTCACCGTGGGAATAAACAATCTTAAAATGGACAGGATGCAGAATTGCTGTCGGGAACGAAACAGGAAACGAGGCGTAACTTCACCCCTTTCCGTTTTTTGCTTTCCCGGCTCAGGCTCGGTGCCGTCTGTGATAAGATATTAGGACAGCTGGATGCCAGATTACCCTGACATGAGTACTGATGATGAGCTACATGTACAAGGATACACAATATAACCGTAGATTCAGATATTGTCTGCGATCCAATGCAAAAAACACTTAGCATTATCAAAGCTAACACAAAGCAACCATATTTACAATATGAGACCTGCAGAAGTGTTGAATGGATTTAATTACACATTCATTGTGTGTGTGTGTGTATGTGTATGTGTATGCGTGCGTGTGTGTGTGTGTGTGTGTGTGTGTGTGTGTGTGCAGGACGTGCCGCTGATCAGCCTGGCCAACATCTTCCAGAACGCCCGGCTGTGGGAGGACGCCCTCACCGTGGCCCGCATGGCCGTGGAGATCGCCCCCCACTTTGTGGTCAACCACTTCACCCTGGCCAACGTCTACATCGCCATGGTAACGGGACACACCTCTCATGATGCTCATGATGTGACAGTATCACGTGACCCGTGACACCGCGCGTTGTGCCGACACAAAGGGCGATCATGATCACATGTTAACTGGAATGTGCCGTCTATTCATTTATTAAACGTAATAAGAACAAAGCTAACATAATGAACACACATCTACCTCAAAACATACAATGAGAATTCAGTGTGAAAGGGAAATGCAGACTTATCGACATTTTGAATAAGCAATGATTCAGAACACATTGGAAATCCTTGCAATGTCATTCTAAGCGTATTCCCCTCACAGGAACAGCAGCTAGGCTACTGTAATTCTGCGGCTAACGGAAACGCAAATGCTAACACGGCGAACTCTGCATCACTTGAATCTTAAACATTCAAATGGGTGACTCGTTACTCTGTGTGTGTGTGTGTGTGTGTGTGTGTGTGTGTGTGTGTGTGTGTGTGTGTGTGTGTGTGTGTGTGTGTGTGTGTGTGTGTGTGTGTGTGTGTGTGTGTGTGTGTGTGTGTGTGTGTGTGTGTGTGATCGTGGTGACAGGAGGAGTTTGAGAAGGCCATGCGCTGGTACGAGTCCACCCTGAAGCTGCAGCCGGAGTTCGCCCCGGCCAAAGACCGCCTGAGAACCATCCAGTGTTACCTGCTGACCAAGAGGGAGCGCCGTCAGCCCTGAAACACACACACACACACACACACACACACAATACCATGCACACATACACACAATACCATGCACACATACACACGCACGCACGCACTATACCACACACACACACACACACACACACACACTATACTACGCACAAACTACACTACACAAGGACCCAGGGTTAAGCATACATATCAGTGAAGACCACACGTTATGCACATAGGAAACCGAGTCCCGTTTGTTGTCCAACGCAATCCAGTAATAATACCATTTCAAAATAGGCCTGAAATTGTTACTAAATAAAGCTGTAGATATTTTTGCCCCGAGGTATTTCTGTAATGCGGAACTATTTTGTTATGCAACTGCCAGAGATGTTGAAATCTCAAAATCATTTTGTTTGTTTCCATTCATTAAATCGCTCGCTTGACCACCTGTAAACCACGAGGAGAACAAGGGAAATGCAGAATAAGCCCCTTTTTAAGACTCGGTTTGGAGCGATTTTGCTCCTACGGGAATAGCTGTGCTTTTTTGTTGCCCTGCAACGACCACCTAATCAAAACGACCTCGCTAGGATTACAGCGGCCTGCTGTCTGCTCATTCAACTGTCGTGTGTATAAAATGCCCGTCAAGCCAGAGGAAAATGTCAGTCTTATATTGTAGACACCCATGTTTTGGCCTGGCCAGGAACTGTAACATTTATTTAACTTCAAATAACATCATTTTAAGGAGTTTTATATGTTTTTAAACCCCTTTTAGCGAGGTGGCATATTTTGATCCAACAGTCGGTAGAACCACAATTTCATGCCAAGTGTTTCTGCTTTTGCACTTTTAATTTGTTTTTATTTTGCACCATTCCTATTTACGTGGGACCCTATGGATATTGAAAAAGAAAATTAGCTTTTTTTTTTTATTTATTATTATATTTTGTTTAAACAATCTGGCGTATTGATTGAATCAGACTTGTTTCAAATTTGCTATTTCCCATTATTACAATCTGTTATTAAATGTACGGTATTAAGGCAGCTTGTGGGTATTGTTTTGTCAGCTCATCGTCATCATTTACTTTTTAATGTGCGTTATGAGTGCCATGTATTCTTGCAGGAGTCATCATTGGCCGGCGGATTTAAAGCTAACTCAAACATTTATCAAAACGGCTTGTAGTGCATATGGGAGATGAACTGAACCTAAAGGGGGCGGTGTCGCGCACGTCAGGACTCATCCTCACAGCAATACCTCCTCCCCGTCCACCTATGAATCCATAGCAGGCCAATGCATTTCCCTCATGATGTCAGTCAGTGTTCTTGATGACCAATGTCTGTGAGAGACAGCTTTCTTGTTCACTCGGTGGGTGCTGCAGCAAACCTAGAAGCTGGTATGGCTGTTTGCGTGTCACCTGTACACGTTGTTTGATATATTGTGTGTTGCATAATTGCTACTGTATTATAAACATGTAATAAGACCCGCCCCCCCCCGAGAGAAAAGACGCGCGGCTGTTGAATGGCTGCGTGTCATGATCTATGCCCTTCATCGTTGTATTTATGCCTGAGCCATTTTGAAATGCCCTCATGCTTGGTTTTTCTAATCCTCGATACAAGTAATTGCTTATATTGGACAATTGTGGCTTTGATCTATTTATGATGTCACAAATTGTGGTCATGTGAGATGTATGGGGGGGGGGGGGGGGACTACCTCTTCGGGTGAAACATGTGAAAACGTTGCTCTGACATTCTACATAAAAAGAATGCTTTTGACCCCGATCGATAACCGTTTTGTATTCACACCCGTCTGCCATTTACATGGACTTCATATGCAATATTATAGCACAAAACACGTCATTGGTGCTGGTAAAAAAAAAAAATCATAATTATATTAAGTGTTGTCATTTCCATTATAGTGGTTAGTTAGGAGTGAGGGAAATGTGAGTTCATAACACAACGTCAGACTCAAGAATAAAAAGAAATGTGAATATAAGACATGAGAGCAAACATTACACCGTGTTTCATGTTGCCCCTATTTTAGAATGTTATCTAAACTAGGGATTCTAGCAATTTTTTTAGCAAAAAATATCCACAACCTGAAGCGATGGAGGATGAGTGACAGGCCTGATACTAAAAATAGCCCCTGATAGCGTGTCTATTGCGTGTCAATGAGAAGGAACAGTGTGTCCTCTCAGGTGAACGCAGAGCCCGTATCTGGGAGAAGACCCCCTGGCCGCCCACCCCTCTCTCTCTATGCCCCGCTGCCTTGTTCTCCGTTGCCTGGCCCCAAAAACGGCTCAGACGGCGTGCAGGCGGCTATTTATAGCGCGGTGACTGTTACAGAGGAGCTGATGTACATGCACACACACACACACACACCTATAAATACCCGCAGAACCCATGACAGGCCACGTTAGCACCGGTGAAACACAACAACACAACACAACACAACACAACACACCCGCTTCAGGTGCAGCACTGACTGCATCGCTGCCTCAATGGTTCACGGCCATTGTTAGTATTATTATTATTATTATTATTAGTATTATTACTATTAGTATCATCGTTTAGAACCCCCAACCCCACTAGTCCAGGAGTATTCTTGTCCCACTCAAACCCACTCTAGACCAATCTGTTTGTGAATGTTTCTTAATGAATAATTGACTCCCGTGGTATTTTTGGGTGACCGGCGCTGTCTTGGGTAGTTTATAAATAGCCCGTGTGCAGCGAAAGCGTGCATGGATTTGTTAGGCGCCCGGGAGTGAGTGGGAGTACTGTTATGTAATAGGCATGTGAGCAGCGCACCGCAGAGACACTGCATTGAATGAATGCGTGTGAGGAGGCTCTCTCACTCTCTCTCTCCTCTCTCTCTCTCTCTCTCTCTCTCTCGTCTCTCTCTCTCTCTGTGTGTGTGAATCGGGTGGTAGTGTGAGCGGTGGGAGTCGTTTGGGAGTGGTGGTGTGCAGCTATAGTGGTCCAGGTTGCCTCCGCTCTTTCCTTCAACACAGTGTGGCTCTGTGGCTCCCTCTTTGTAGGAAGCTATTTGAATGCATATTTTACACATCCAACCAAATATGAATTATTTTATTTCCAATACAGGTGCACAGATTCTCTGAATGATTCTCAGTGGGCCTATATGATGAGAGCACAATTTGTGATGTCACAAATATATTGTCTCAAATTGCTTTGAGCTGTTTGGTTGCTGAGGAAGCCAACCAACGCAATGATAACAAACAAAATGGGGATCCAGCTATTGAATTTCCATTTATAAATATGTATAAAGCGTCATCTTAGCTTTTGCATTTCATTACCTCCATGTTACGTAGTTGTGTGAGTCTATGAGGGTCCCTTATACTAACACGTGACGTCCTGAGGTTTTTTTTTTGCAGTGTTGCTTCAATTTACTCGTAATACAATTTAATGTCAACATAACACAATCCATTTGCTAGAGATTATTTTCCACAGGCCGTGATATGTCCACTATTCTCTGATCTCACCCTACACCCCGCCACTTTTGAGTTGACTTGAATAAATATCACATCACATGTTACATATATGTAGGCCTATATTTATATATATATACGAACAGCTGTGAATGTACAATGTTAAGGATATTGAAATCTATACATTGCGTATTCCATTCATCAGGTTGCATCTCAGAGCATGCATTATGAATGAATCAGATGAATGAATGGTTCATCTAAATACAAAGACTGTTTCCACGTATATGAAGCTCTGTCTTAATCTAATACCACGTTACACCTGTGTTTACTCTGCTGCCCTGACGCGAAACAGCCCCCCCATTACAGTCTCCGTGACATCACACATTGTGCTCACACACACACACACACACACACACACGAACGTCACCGCCAGCCGTGATTGCTGAGATATGAAGCTGTGTGTTGCGTGTGTGTGTGTGTGTGTGTGTGTGTGTGTGTGTGTGTGTGTGTGTGTGTGCGTGTGTGTGTGTGTGTGTGTGTGTGTGTGTGTGTGTGTGTTGAGTTGGGTTCCCTGTTGAGCACCATGGACAGCTCCGGTACCGGGGAGGAGGCTGATGGAGTCGCTCCGGTCCCTCCCGGCGGCCCCGCTAGACTGGCATGGAGCAGCACACCACCACACTCTCCATAGGTCAGCTGTCAGAGCTCTGGAGTGGAGGATGAAATGGTGAATTGTGTGTGTAGTCTCAATGTGAATAACGTACAGGTCTATCGATTTGAATTTGTAGCCGTGTAGCCCTATAGTCCATTGAATGTGCAAATTCACAAGTTCACATTTGGTTTTACATTTGGTGTGTGTGTACGCAGCCTTCTTTGCTGTTATTTGCTACAAAGCACACATTTATATTACATAGACCTATAGATTCTAGCACACAGTAATCTCATTTTCTTCAGTATCTATTATCTAAACGTTATCTCGGAAATGTAGAAGACGTACAATGGTTACTAGTCAGGCCCAAAGCACATGTTTAATGGTTAAATGTTTCATAGATAATATCAATATCAATTAGGCCTAATCTAAAATACCAATTAATTTTCTCAAACGGCTGCAGCATTGCTGCATGGCAACTTGCTTTGGGGTGAAGGCGAAAAGCAATCCATATTAATTAAGAGCATGATACATCTTTTCATTAAACACGCGGGGTTACGTGGCCAATCACCGGAATGGCCGAAGAAACCGAAGTCTTTTTGTTCAATCAAATAAATATTATTTCAACCTCTTCTCCGTGTCTGTGTGTTGATGTTGTTGTGCGTTCAGCGGAGAAACCCGCCGCAGCGCCGGGCGCGCGGGAGTACACGGGAGGAGGCTATAAATAGCATCACCGCTCCGCCACGCGCCACTCGGTTACTACGCGCTCCGGCATTCTGCCCTGCGCAGCGCGGGAATCACGGCAGCCTATTATGAGCCTACACTTGAATGGTGTGTGTGTGTGTGTGTGTGTGTGTGTGTGTGTGTGTGTGTGTGTATGCGTGTATATGTGTGTGTGTGCGCGTGTATGTGTGCGTGTGTGTGTGTGTATGCGTGCGTGTGTGCGCGCGTGTATATGTGTGTGTGCGCGCGCGTGTGTGTGTATGCGTGCGTGTGTGCGCGCGTGCATGTGTGTGATTCTGTATAAGAGCGAGAGAATCTCAATGTGTGCTTCTATTGACAAAAAACATGGAAGCCATCTCTCAGGCTGTTGTGTTTGAATGGAGCGGTCCTCCGGTGTGTGTGTGTGTGTGTGTGTGTGTGTGTGTGTGTGTGTGTGTGTGTGTGTGTGTGTGTGTGTGTGTGTGTGTGTAGCGGCAGAGCGGCGGCGGCGACGGCGGCGGCGTCTCTCAGTCCCGGCCGCCATGACACCCTTAGAGCGGGAGATTCTTCACGTGACGTCAATGTTGGTGATTGACGCAACGGCCACGGTGTAACCATGAAACGTGTATTTTCCCGCGGCTCACACTTCTCCGTCTGAACACAAGGGTTCTTCGCAACTGCTTATTTGCTACAGAAGCCCCCTCATGAGACAAACGAAGCTGTTGCCGAAGCAGTCCTTCTCTAATATGAATATTGGGGAGTTGACTGTCGCAGTGTATAGCGTCGAGCGCCATGTGCTTTTGCAGCAAAAAAAAAGCACACCGTCCCCAAAAGAGCCCATTCACCAAGGCAGGCGTATTTCTTTCGATTTCAATGGTTTTACCCATTTAAAGCTTGCATGATTAAAGGACGATGGGTATACACTTAAAGGGGATGTGTAAATCACTATGCCAACACGTTGCGTTAAAGCCTAATACAATATATGTGTTCACATTGGATAAATTAAATGCAGAACTGTCGATGGAAACAAGGTGTTACTATACAAATGAATCACTACTGTCACGAGCCGGCAGCCAATCACGTTCCGTATTTGGAGCCCCAGCAGTTCACGTGACGTTTTAACGCCACGCGAAAAAAAAGCGTTAAAACTAATTTGCGTTAACGCTTTATTATCACATTCACTTTAACAGCCCTATATTAGCACTATACTAATACATATTTTTTTGGGTACACATATATTTTCCTTATGCACAAGCAGCCATATTATATCTACGGTCTTTGTTATGTAGGCCTATCATACATTTTTAATAATTGCAAATGTTACCATTCATGAAGGTGACACCAAAACATGCAAGGAAATTCTGAATGTTATCAATGCCTCACAACTTTTGCAGGACAGCGCCACTCGGTTTTCACATCCAGTTAGCATTGAAAGGTTCCTCAAATATAAAAATTACTTCAAAGACTCAATCGACTGTGACGCAACCACAAATGTTAATGACAAGTTTGAAGTTAAGGTCGCCACATTGATCCAGTTACAGATTGTAAAGTTTCCAACTCCACATGTTGAACATTTTTGTGGTCCAGAAAGTGTCTCAAATGAATGAATTATTTTGCTCACATCAGTTCAAATATGAATTCCAGTTGTAGGTAGAACATGTTTGGTCCTGGGGTTTATTCGTTCTTGTATTTTGCAGGACCTGCATATACAGATGCAATCTCTGAGAAGGCTCCGGAGAGGCTGAACATCAGCACAAACTGTCCACCCGCAGCAGAAAGAATCATTAGCAATTTTGCTATTCTTTTTCAATTCTTGCTGCTCTACACACAGCTACCCTCCAGAAGCAGAGAACATGCATTTAAGTCAATCCCTTATCACATGCAGTCTAAAGGGGGATGATTTATGGACAGGGTGAGGGATTTGTAAATATTTATTATTATTAAAAAGTATTAAAGGCAACCTGCAATGAATGGGAATTTTACCAAAGCTCAATGTCACTTTCAAGTTAGCATTTTAGTTCTAAAGTAAAACATTATTACAATTTCTATTTATAATATCAGCTAGATCGTGAGTTTTGAAGAAGGAAAGGCAGATATGTTCATCTAGGGGTGGGAGTTGTCCATCAACCCGAAACTGAAGCAGATTGCAGATTGGCCTCTTGGGGGTGGAGAGGTGAAGTGTCTTCCTCCTTGGATCAGACTGGAAGTACCAACGATGGTGAGTACTGTCCTTTTTGATCGATCTTTTGCTGTGTAATTGATGATAAACCTCACATGCTCTTTTCAAAAAGGTGAGCTGTGCCATAGTCTCACACACCTGCTTCCACCAGAGGCTTGGGGATGGGCTGCAACCCCATGCATGCAGTGTGAAGTCTGCAATCAAATATCTGCTGGACTTTGGAGGGTATGTTTGTCATACTTTCTTTTTTTCTGGGAGGTTTTGTGTCAAAAATGTCTCTAAAGAATGTATCTCCCTGCATACTGGACCCCCTCAGGTCCATCTAGTTCATCACAAACCAATGCAAAGTCAATGGGCATGAACTTTGACTTGAAGCGTGAATGTACAGTAATATATATCTCACATGTATCTATCTCTAACCTACCTAAACATAACCTTCTTTAACCCCAATTAACCCCCTCTAACCTAATACCTAAACTTAACCATCTCTAAACTCAACCATCTCTCACCAAATACCTAAACTTAACCATCTCTCACCAAATACGTAACTTCACTTCAGTCTCGCTCCAAACACACAGTGGTCGGGCTCTTCCTCAACTGATTGTCAATTTGAGTGCAGTTCCTGTTTGAAATCAGTTTTTGATAAGTTTGTCTGTGTTTCTTTTCCCAAGTATGGGACTGGCATCACCTCCCCTTGTGATGCTGATGAGGAATCTCAGAGGACCAATCATTTGGCCCCTCAGTCAGAGCTATTGAGCATCGGCCATTTGACAATTGACACCCACCAGTTTGGCATTGTTGCCAGAAGTGACAAGGTGGTCATTCCACTGCATGATGACAACTTAAACGTAAATAGTTTAGCGCTAAATAGTTTCCTTTCCTCTAAACATGGTTATATGTCTTATATGATCGTCAACATAGTAATCCCTCCACAGCATTGATCATTAAGATGCTCATACACAACAATGTGACTCGCTTCAAAAAGTAGCACAAAGTTGCTGGGGGTCGTAACCATGGGGACAACCTGTCCGCACTTTAACAAATCCCAAAGTGGTCCAATTCCAGTTGAAACAGGGAGTTCACTTACACTTGAACTCTTGCCTCCGATAAACTGTTTAAGTTTTACTGGTGTGTGCAACATTTAATATCCTACTCACCTTGCTTCAGTTTTCCTAGAATATGTGCATGATATGCCAAAGTATCAAAGGTGTGAGCCGATCCAAAGTTTGGGAGCTCATTGGCAAGCTGCAGGCTTTGTCTTAAGACAGCTTATAGTTGTCCTACATGTACACTGCCAGTTTCTACTAAGTAAAGGAAATATCTCTATATATCTATATCATCTATCTTTGTGCAGTACACTATCTATCCAAGGATCAGGACTCTTAGCCAGTGGAGAAGAAACTGATTTGATCCAGGACACTGCAACAAATGTTGTCAATATTGAGATGTGGAGACATTGACAGAACATCCTGTGCTAGCTGTGCTGCTACATATCTCGCCAAAATGTACTCGAATGCCACTTTAAGTGACCTACAAAGGAGTGTAACTTCCACAACAGAGCTGTTGGACAGAGCAGCCACCGAGCATCTACCACTTGATTGCTTATGACATTGAGAGTACCACAAGACAATGATGATGTTCTCTCATTAATGAAAGTCTTTAAAAGTGTTATACATGTACATGTATACATTTTGATGATAAATACTCCTTTGTAACACCAACAGAAATGTTTCTTGGTCATAGACCTCTGGACTTTTATAGGAGACCCGATGTTTATTAACCCTTTTTGTCATGAAATGTATGAAATGATAATCAATTGCAACTTCAAACGTTTTGTTTTTCATATAAATACATAATACTTTATATTTATGAATAAAAATGAATAATATATCAGAATAATGGCATTTGTCGTTTTATGGGTATCGTAACAATTGTATTGGAGATCAAATGTGTTCATATTCACACATTTATTACACATCTGTGTTAATTTATCTGACGCAATCCCTGTTAACGTATCCTTCACATATTTAATGCGTCAGAATTAACACAACGACAAAGTGTTCTCGCAAATTCAACTAATTGATTGATGTGCCAAGGATTTAACACAGTTTGTGTTGTTATTAACATCCTTTCTGAGAGTGTGCGCGCATTCACTCGATGCCGGGCACAGAAAGCGCGGCCACGCAGCAGTGATCGCCGATGTGCGCGACATTCCTCCAAGGAACCTCTACGAGCTTTGCTTTTTTCATCAGGCGCAGGCTAAAAATAGAAACGGGGTTGGATCGTGATCCAGAAATAGATAGGGGGCATCACTCGTATAAAAGGCACACCATTCAAGAGTACAGTGTACCCAGTGAAAGGAACCAAAAGAGAGGGACAATTTTTGTGGATCAGGCTATGTCTTTTTGGTACTTGAACGATAAGGCATCCCTACTACAACGGTGAGTTATTGAAACTGCTTCAGATGCACTGGTTTCTAGAACCTGATGTTTTCCTGCTTTCGTGTCTATCATTGCAAAACGTATCGGCCTATGCTGGGGAAATGTGTGTTCTTGGTTATCATGTTTCTTACTAGGTATTGAGAAATTACGAATTATATACGATTATTGCGAAGTTCCACCAAATGCACCATGCAGAAAATACCATTTCGTTGTAGAATGGGAAATCACCCATAATGAGTGTGGTGGGTCGATTTTTTCTTTTCTTTTTTTCTTTTTACAAATATATATATAGGCCTATATATCTATATATATATGAGTAGGATTGAAATGGGAATTACGTTGGTATCGCTCCAGTGAGGAGACTGGTGGCTACGTGATTCTAAGGGCTTATAATGACCAGAAGTAAGAGAGGGCGCTGCTGCTGCAGAACGCGCCGGGCCGGGGAGCTGTCCCTCCCGGGGTGGTGCTGACACCGACACGCCGACCACTAGTAACTCCTTTTCATCCTTCATCGTGTAAATCGCGGACAATCTGAGATGGACACACACACACACACACACACACACACACACACACACACACACACGCGCGCACGCACGCACGCACACACACGCACACACACACACACACACACACACACACACACACACACACACACACACACACACACACACACACACACCAAAAAACCACCGGACATCCATCGATATTTTATCGTAATGTTCAACATGTGAGGTGTTGTGCTCATATACAAGCGGAAGTAACTGGCGATGCCAAATGGCTTTCAAATAATGTGAGAAAAAAACCCCAATCTTTCATGTAAGCTGGCGGAGCGGAGTATCCAAGGCAACTGTTTGCACGTCACCGTCAGCAGCACAGTAATAGACATATATTACCTTGGACAAAAGCACCTCCCTCTATAAGAAAAGCTCTATAATCCCATTCTTATTTGTGGTCTATTTTAAAGCCAGTCTTTTGTCGCGTCGTGACTGCTGAGATGAGCGCATAATAACGGTGCGCGGCGCGGCGGCGCGGCGGCGGCGGCGCGCTGCGTCATAGCGGCGTCTGGCTCTCCGCGCGCACAGAACAGACAGATGGGAGAATCGTGACCGACCGAAGAGTCGCGTCCGCTGACGGAAGGCTGGATCAGCCAATGGCAGCGCAGCGAGGGCGGGGCCCATAATGCACCGGGAGCCTATACGCTTCGGAGCCCGTGGCAAGTTCAATCTTTGCACCGTCAAATAATAAAAGTTTACTACGTGGCTCTGAACAAACCAACCGAATTAACGTCTGCTTATAGTGGAGCAGTGGGCGCTCGTATAGGCTGTACAACGTTTCTTTTGAACGTTTTAAAACACACACACACGCACACGCACGCACGCACACGCACGCACGCACACACACACACACACACACACACACCGAATTCCAGCCCGCGATTGGTAGATGACGAGGCGGTGTCGTCTCCCAGTGAATCAGGCCTTATTAAGCCGATGTGTTGATGGAGCAAAGTGCATTTTCATGGCTATCGGCAACACGATATCGACGCCGAGAAGATGGACACTATCGCAGCTTTATTATCCTTCAAAAATATGTATTGCCAAATCCAATGAATAGGCCTACGTCGTGGAATCTCGACGGGAACAATCTTATCATTTATAGTCCACGTAACTATTCAACCTTAAAAACACATGACGAGAACCTCATGGGGACTTCAATGGTTTCCGGACGACTTTCCTCCTGCAGTCACAGCTGGACAGCGATTGTCCGTCACGAATCTTTTTGCGGTCTGGGCTTGCTGTGTATACGTGAATCTGGGAAGCCCTTACCCCAAAAAGCATTTGCGGAGGACTCAGACAACCAACAACTATAGTCCAATATGCCGATGATGACTGTTAACACCGGGACTTAGTCACACACACACGCACATGCACACACGCACACACACACATGTATACACACACGCACGCACACACACATATACATATTTATACACACACACACACACACACACACACACACACACACACCACACACACACACACACACACACACACACACACACACACACACACATATGCACATATATATATACACACACACACACACACACACACACACACACACATATGCACATATATACACACACACACACACACACACACACACACACACACACACACACACACACACACACACACACACACACACACACACACACACACACACACACACACACACTGAATGGGAATACTTTTATTTAATAACCATCATAAGTATTGTCACTAAATAACAATACTTATGACGGTTACCTCGGTAAGCAACCTTTCAGGATCGGGTGAGTTGACCCATAGTTCCTCAACAAACACGTGGACGGAGAAAGGTTAAAGGCCTTCCGGAACCTGATGCTTACAATTATAAACTTGCTTTACACACATACTACGTATGTGTTTCATTCATAATCAAATCAACACCTCCAATAATTTCAACCATTGTCATCAAACTTACCCAAGCTTAGCATCCATGATTGGATGGAAACATATTGGGGATAAAAGTCACGCAGATAAAACAGAATGAAACAGATAGAACAGATACATATACATTGGCCGTAACTTTTATTTTTCTTTGAACATGAATACATTGATCATACGTTGATTTATTGCCATCAATATGCAATATGCAAAGGATTCTACAAATGTTGTGTTCTATTGTATACATTTCTACTGGAAAGAGAGAGAGAGAGAGAGAGAGAGAGAGAGAGAGAGAGAGAGAGAGAGAGAGAGAGAGAGAGAGAGAGAGAGAAAGAGAAAGACCCTGATGTAATTAAAATTGTCATTGGTCTTTCCTCTTTCAAATGATTGAAACACTTCAATATTTGTTCACATTTGTGACTGTTTTCTAATGTCACTCGATGTTAAGATGTAAAACTACTGTATCTAACACAGACTGGCTGATTTGTGTTTTTGCATTTTTCTGTGATCATCTTAATAACAGTCATAACTCAATCAAAATCCTCTCAGAAATCCTTTGTAGTTCACTGGTCATATTTGTATTCTTTATGCTTGTGTTTTCCTGCCAGGTTTCCTTTCGGAACTCAGATACAAACTAGGGACCCCAGAGGAGCAGAGAGGCGGACCAAGGCTTACTCTTTGGGTCTGGGATTTTCAGATCACCGGCATGAGAAATATCTGTGTTGGTGGAACACCTCAGTCCTCTTCTCACCTGCTTCTGTTTATTAGCAGGCAACACAAGGGCCTTAACAACATGTTAGCCTGCTGCACATTGTTCAGTCACAGTCCTGATCTCATAATGATGCGTTAAGTTGTGTTCAGTACAGACTGCAGATGACAATGGTTTTAGATGATGAGTTAAGATGTTGGAAGAATTTGGAATACTGTGCGTATTTTGGACACCTGTAAATATGAAGATACAGGTTTGACAGCGTGTGTTTAAAAAAGGGTATTCAGACTATTGTCATCAGATGGTCATAAAATAATGAATAACTACAATTGAAATCAAAAGAGGAATGACAGGAAAGGGTAAAAAGGTAAGACAACTCAGATATAGCTCAGGAAATGTGTTAATATATGCAGTCACTTAAATGACAAAACTCTATGTCTATGTGTGTTTGCAAGTGATTTCATTTAAAAATGTTTGTATAAGTGTGTGTGTGTGTGTGTGTGTGTCTTTTAGTATAATTTGCCGTCTTTCTCTCTTGTATGTGTGAAACATGGTCTCACCCATTACTTTGAAATGTGATTATCATGTTTTGTAAAAGTAGTTTTTGAGTATAGGAGTGAGTATCTCTACGTTTTGTAAAAATGTGTGTGTGAGTGTGTGTGTGCACGCAAGAAAAATACATGAGCCATATTTAACCATTATTGGTGTAGCTTGTAATGTGTATACAATTATGATATTCGGTTATTATTATGATATATATTATATTATACGGTTATACTGTATGTGTTTCATATAAAATGTATTTTTTCACTTTTCACTTTTTCACTTTACTGCATCACAAAATGTGTAATTAAATCTTTTTAACATTTGTGCAGGTGTGTGTGTGTTTAATTTAAAAATGGCTGTGTTGTGTTAACTTATAGGCTAAGAATCTACGATAGAATATGCTTGGAAGTTTAATAGCACTGTCATTTGAATGTCTACACACACACACACCCCCACACACACACACACACACACATTTAAATGCCTACACACACACACACACCAACTGAGTGCAGAGAAGGAATAAGTAAAGATGCAGTTAATATCAGTAGTTTTTCTTTAGTTTTATTGATATATAATATATACATGTTAACAGAGAAATACATCTCAAGAAAGCAGCAAAACAAGTCAACAACATGAGCTATGAAGCTATTCACGTCCACAGAAGAGATCTTCAGGTGACGGTGGTGAAGCTCACATTTTCCCTTTTTTATTTGATTACCTAGAAATTATCAACATCTTGGAAAAATATATGTATTTACATTTACATTTAGGGCATTTGGCCTTTTATGCAAAGCGACTTACAAGAAGTACGTTTGTCAAAAGAGAGACAGCAATATATTGCTGAATAGAAACGGTTTCAAGCATTCATAATTGCTAGGTTAATAGAACAATTTCAAGTGCTCATAATTGCTAAGTTGACAGCAAGATAGCTAGGATAAGAACAGTAAGGGTAAGAACATAAGTACCATTTGAGTGCTATACCAACTTTCAAGAACATGATAAACAATGTAATAGGCCTACTAATAATAATAACACAAATTATATATAACGGTCTTCATGATATTAGCTACTTTATTACACACCAATAGCTCCCCTCCTTCTCCAATTGAAAGGTGTTATGTGAGTGAGCATTTGTGTCGCCAGTATAGACAAGAAATCTGATATGGCGGCCATGTCAGTCCCCTGCCTTCTGCCTTGCATTCTTACAGACATATCCACTGCATTGCAATTCACTTAGCCTCTAACTCTCCACAATGGTCACTTCCCCTCACCTTTCGTTAGTAAAATCAGACCTAAATCCATTGACGTCACCCCTAGGATGTGAAAGTTTCCCTATAAGAATCATGTAGACCCAGTGCCTCTTTGTAGATGCTTGGTAAATGTTGCCTGTTCCTTCCAACGTTCATGCCCCATTAAACCAAATGCTTTTCTGCCATGAAGTGTCATACAATCATAAAACATTGTTAACATTTGGTACTTTCTTCGTTATTTTAAAATACCACATTGCAAAATGTCCAAACTATACAAAAGAATAATACTTTCATATATTTGTATCTCTTAGATGATACAGAGGGGCCACACACACACACACACCACCACACACACACACACACACACACACACACACACGACCACACACACCATACTATTTTCTCTGTAGAGACCTTTGGCATGTTATGTTCCCATGGTGATGGGAACATTACAGAAACCATTACATTCAGAACATAACAGATATACATTCTAGAATACAATGTGATCGTAGATATGGATATCATTGGAAATCATGAAACAATACAACGTTTCACCTCCACACCCTAGATATAGGTTTCCCTTGCATACACCATCAAACTTTTTTGTGGTTGAATGCCACTTCAGACAAATACACCAGGCATGTGTTTTTGTTCTTTTGAAATCTTGGAACGAACAGCTTAGGTTTCTGTTTACCATTGCTGCATTTCTATTTTTAGATGCTCTTATATAACGCCCAGTCTCATATTATGGACCAGTGATGTCTGCTCCTCTTGGCTGGGTTGTGGAGGCCTGCTACATAATTACGTCCGGTTTGTTGTTGCAACAAGTCATTTAATTACATGAATGATGTTTCTTAAAGAACATTTTCAACTCAGAATGTAACACTAGTAAAATGATGTTGTTATTTTCCTAGCATAAATCATCACATTACAGGCTGGAACGTAATTTATAAACCACTGCGGTCCACAATGGCTTTTTGTTATCTAATTATTGTGTAGCTAATATTGCTGTCAACTACATGATGGTAAGGAACATCAAAATAATAGACCTGCTATAGCTATAATAGAGCAGGGCCGTAGTGCGACATTCTGGGCCATTACACTCTCTGAGGGCCCCTCTCATTTCCATTCAATAGTAACACATTTGAAGAAAAAAAACCAACCCAGCATATTACTCTTTCTATTAGGGCAATAACTAATTAACCAGAATGCAACATTGCAAAAAATCATTCTCAATTGTGACTTGTTTGTCTGCACTCTGTCTGCAGTGTGTCTGCAATGTGTCAGCAAACCATTAGATGACTGTGTACTGTGTGTATGAGGTCTTGTCTTGGAGAGTTGGAGTATAACTATTCAGTGGAAATTAGGATGTCTTTGTCTGTTTCTGTTTCTCCAAGAATAGTAGGCCTATGATTGCCATCTTATTTTTTAACCCCTTCATATTGATACTATACACAAGTAAAGACAACCAACCAATAAACTTACTTGAATTTGAATGTGTTCTTTACTTTGTAGACTGTCCCATTTATATAATAATTTCAACAATAAAGAACACAAACCCGTAGTATAGTAAGTCTAGTGCTTCAAGGCCATGTCGTACGGAGGTAAATAAGGAAAATCTGACAAATAAAAGGTTTTATCTCTTTTTATCAGCTGGCAACATCTGATGAGTACCTGGGACAAGACCTATGATGCGAAGTAGAGCAGGTATGGAGATATTTTTAGTTGAGGTAGGTTTCCAGAGTCTACAAATAAATAGAATAGAATAGAATAGAACTTTATTAATCCCGAAGGAAATTCTTGTGCCAGGTTGCATAGCGATACAGTACAAAAACCACAGATTGATAAAATAACTAACGTATATGCAAATAAAATAAATAAAATAAAATAATAAAATAAATGCGACGAACAGCACACAGCTAAAATATCACTTCGGACTGCGACCGAAATCATCCGATTATGGATTTTGGGGGCGGGGCTGAATCTCAATTAGGTGATCTGACTACTGTGTCTGAACCAATCCGGAGCACCCTGCTCTCATTTCAACCAATCACCGGATCGTCCGTGCGCCAACCCGGAAGAGCCCAACCCGGAAAATGTCATATATTGTATCGCGTCTCTCCGTCGTCCGTCTGTAAGCTCGTCCACGGTGTCCGTTCTGGGGGAGATTTAGTTGCACTTAAGCTGCTATTGCGCCATCTCAGCGCCACAATGTCGGCGAGCGGAGTGGCGGTGTTCCGCGCGGTGGAGACGCCGCTGCTGTGTCTCGGTGCCCTGACGGCGGCCTGGCTGTGTCTGTGCTCGGTGCGCCGCTTGCTGTCCGGGTTCAGGGTGTGGGTGCTGGGGAACGGACGCACGGTGTCGCCGGCAAAACTCGGACAATGGGCAGGTGAGGTGCAGTCTGCTGGCCCGACGTGGCGCTTTGCTGTCGTCTCGCTGCCGAGCTAATTCCCGACACATTGTGTCCCTGTTTGTATGTTAACACTCAAACGTTGCATTCTTCAGTGTTTCTCGATGGCCTTGTTTTGCCTGCCTTGCCTGTTTTGTCTGTCACAATCTCAAAACAGACCCCCCCCCCCAAGCGACCTTGAATAAGCACGGGTTCGTCTCCAACATGACACACACACACACGCGCGGTGTCCAGCCATTCAGACGCAGGCTTACCTTTCCCCCAGTCACAGATAACACACTTGAGACCCTCATTATAGTGTATAATGTGACGAAATGTAGGATTCGTAGTGTTTAGGATACTCTTGGATTGCGAAATATCATCCTCACTGAGAATTCCAAGATTTCCAGTTCTACAGCTAACTTGCCAAACTACAATTACCATCTGGTCTGTTCAGCTGTAGAGGAGTGGTCCTGGCAAGTGTGCTTTTGAATGCATAGCATTTCTCACTCAATAACAGTTGTCAATCACTTTTGTGGGTTGCTTGAGTGAGCTGGAGTGTCGTCCGGGTTCATTTGATATCCTACCTGTAGGCCTGACTCACCTGTATCCGCTTGCATAACAACAGCCAGGCAGCATTACATTGCCAGCGTCACTGTCTATCTTACACACTTGATTTCTTAACAAGAAACATTTAGAAATTCCAATGTACAGAACTTTTTGCGTTATATCAAACATTATCCATTATCCAACCTTTTTTGAGGGCAAGACCAATACAACAAAAACCTAATTTATCCTAATTATCCTTCCTCCTACTAGTCCTCCATTTACAAAGTCTCTCTCTCTCTCTCTCTGTCCTTCCCGATCTGTCTGTCTTTCTCTCAACTGAGAGAATGACGCGATTATGTAACTACTGTACAGCCCCATTGTCATTCATTCTCTTGCTCCCACAACTATGTGTGAGAGAGAGGGACACACACACACACACACACACGTGTTGTACGCCCTAGCAGGGGTGACATCTTATTGGTAGTCAGTGTGTGAGGGATGAGCCAGACATGGCTGCTTTACACTGGAGCTCTTGTTGTTCACTACGCTTGAATATTCAGTGGCTCGTCATAAAGCTTGGGTGTGAGACATGCACAAAAGTCACATTACTCAATCGTGATTCTAATAACATAACATAAAACCTCTCCCCAAAATATTGGGGTTTACGTCAACAATTTGTACGTATGTGCACATCTTGTAACGTTTCTTTTCCATGTGCCATGAGATGCTACGCTGTCTTCTGCCACAGGGTGGAAGCAATTGTCTGCAAATCACTTTTTTCCCCCACATTCTCATTTTCTAAAATAAACCCTTTAACAAATACACTATAAGGCTACTAGGCATGTTTGAGTATTAGACTAGCGATAAATTATGACCTTCATAACTTTGCTTTTCATAAGTGTGTGAGTAGACTATAGGCCTATAAGCCGATTTTAACAAGCCGTTTCACTGGGAGATGGAGCTATGTAGCTTGAGAACAGCAATAGCATTGTATTTCCTGATGTTTCTCCATATTCTGCATGTATATGGATGTAGTTGAAGATATCACATTTACCTTTCATTTGTGCTCGTCTTGCCTCCTTTCACTCAGGAGTTAGAGCGGTTGTCTGGTTACCGGAAGGTTGCTGGTTCCATCCCCGTGCTCTGCCTAGCCAAGTGTCACCCCAACTGCTCCCGACGAGCTGGCTGCTGCCTTGTGTGGTTGACACCGCCGTCTGTGCATGAATGTGTGCTTTGGATAAAAGCGCTACAAAATTCAATCCATTTACCATTTTTAACATTGTAGAGTAAGAAGCTTTCATTAATATTTATATAGCCTAAGCTTTGTGCATATATCAACCATGAAGCCATGAAGGTGGGGCTCATTTTGGGGAAAAGAAAAACTGAATTCGGTCTGGCGTACGTAAGTTTTAAATTCCACAGATGGGTGGCATCACATTTTCTTTTTTTTAACCAGCTCACTCGTGGTGATAGCGCTAGCTGCCCTTTAAACACCTTCACTGTCATAGTGCTCAAGCACATCCCACTGACGTCAGATCTAATCCGCTAGCCTCAAACGACACCAGCAGACGAGCGACCCCAGATCAGTGAGTTAGATACATTTGAATAAACTATTATAACAGAATTTTTTTGCCACGGCATTCATATCATTGTATCATTTAATACAACAGTGATGTACCGTTCTATCTAGGGATGCACCGATACCACTTTTTTTCAGACCGAGTACAAGTACAAGTACTTACATTTGGGTACTTGCCGATACCGAATACCGATACCGAGTACTTAATAAAACCATTACAGTTCTAATGACTTTGAAAACATGTTTATTTTCAATCAGATGTTCCTCACTTTCTGACTGTGAACAAATTAAACAAATATAACTTCAATTAATAATTTAATAATTAATAATTTCAATTAAATGTAACCTATTCAGAACCATCCAACATACGTCAGTCGGATATTCGGTACCAAGGACGTGTTGTTGTTTAGGACATTGGTGGACATCACAGATGTTGCGCCAAGGATGCGCAATGATGACGCTCCCGTGAGACGCTGTGCTCCGAGTCAGCGTCTCTGGTGGGGGGGGCTCCGTTAATTCGCGGTTCTGATGGGGGGGGGGTTCTCCGTTAATTCGCGGTTCTGATGGGGGGGCTCTGTTAATTCGCGGTTCTGATGGGGGGGGTTCTCCGTTAATTCGCGGTTCTGATCTCATGCGATCTCTCGTTGCTATTAAACATCCATAAACGCCAACTCGGTCTCATCTCTTTATTTCAATATTCCTTGGTTAAGAATATTACAAGGTTAACGTTGCGTTGCCAAAGTGGTATCGGTGCGGTTGTATCGGAGTAGTTTAACGAGTACGAGTACATGAGCACAGTATCGGACCGATACCGAGTACTGGTATCGGTGCATCCCTAGTTCTATCGGAGAATCATCCAACCCTAAATTGTATTTATTTATTTCCCCATCAATATATTGGATCGTGATCAATATATTGGAAGCACACAATGATTTGACATGTATTTCATGGTAAATGTGCTTTTATAGTAATAATGGCGGTGGGGTGGGGGATATCACACAATGTTAGACCAGACCATACCAGACCAGCTGAAGTCGACTTAAAGTACTATTCATTTATGACGAGGGCTACACAAGCCTTGATGACTTTTATATTTACATTTAGGGCATTTGGCAGACTTTTATCCAAAGCACCTTACAAAGAGTATATTTGTCGAAAGGGACAGCAATACATCGCTGTGGTACATAAAGATAAAAATAGAACAAGAGTCAAACATTCATAATAGCTGGGATAAGAGCAGACGTGCCATTCTCACTAGTATCTAGGCTTCCTGCACCGTGCCCACACCACAGGACGGTGACCCTCGGTTAGCTTGGCATCTAGCGTTTTGCCTCCTTTGTACCGCGGCGGCGTGGCGACCCCCGATAGCCCCGTTAGCCTTCGCTGTCGCCCGGAAGAGGATGATTGGTGGAGCAGCAGCATCGTCGTCGTCTGAACTGTGATTGTGCATTATGTACATGCGTCGCCTCATCTCACCTACCCCGCCGCTGGTGGAGTTCTAAATATAGGCCGTCTTGTTCTATCGCAGTGAAGGGAACATGCCTTCAGCTCTGCATCCTCTTCCTCAAGCCCTCCGCCGCGACGCGCCCTACCCGCCCCGCCCCTTCCCCATTCACTTGCAGAACAGTTCATTCTTAAAATGGCTAAAAATAACCCCTGGCCCATGTTCTCCCTTGTCATCGTGCACCCAGACTCTGCTCCCCCCAACTCCTCAGCTGCTATATTTAGCCGCCCACCCCCCTTGGATTTGTTCTTGTCTTCTTCCATATTTTCTCCCTCCCTCCCTCCCCTCCCTGGTACTCCTCTCCTCGGCTGAGCTGCGGTGCAGGCGGCAGAGGAGCAGCTTGGCTCCTCCTCCCTGACCCAGCGTGAAGGTCACACCAGGGCCACTGTGGTAGTCGTCAGGAGTAAGGGATAATGAAGCACTTGATGCTGCTCCCTCCCTCTCTCTCTGTCTCTCTGTCAGCACTACAACATCTTCATGATTAAATGTTGCGAAATTCAACATGCACAATCGTTTTTTTGTGGTTATTGTGCCGAATGTCGGCATTGTGCACGTGTTGTATATTCTTTGTGTACCGCGAAGGCGTCCTACATAATCGACAGACGGGTTGTTTTTCTATTGGGTGACTGTGTCTGTGTCTTTGTCCCACCCAGTGTGATTTTGCACCTTATCTCTGATAAGAAAAAAAAAAACGAATTGTAGTGTGAAGGTCGGGGACTAGGCTACACTTGATGACCCTGCTGGTTGATTAGATGCTGAAATTGAGGACTGGGCCACATGGCCAAATGCCTCTATCCTATAGGTTGCATAATATCTCCATAATGATATCACGATGGAGCATTCTGGTCATTCAATACATAGTCTATATAAAATAACCACGTGGTAAAGCCTATTTTTGTCTACTCGTGTATGAATATAATGTTTGACGAATGAAACATACTAGGCAGTTTCTCGTTTTAATGACACCACTTTACTGGAATGCAGCCATTCAAACCAGGGATCAATGACACTTCCGTATCACGACGTTACGATATCCAAAAATCGAAGGTGATATTGAGTCTCGTGCCACGATATCATATAATATCTGTACGTTGCCCGGCCCTAAAACAAATATTTCCGTTCTCTTCTTTCTTTCCTCGTTCTTTCCCTTGTGTCCTAGTTGTGACCGGAGCCACAGACGGGATAGGCAAGGCCTACGCGGAGGAGGTAAGGGCGTCCAGAGAGCTGAATGGAGGAGTCTCTGTGTACAACATGCCTGTGTTTTGATGCTGGGCTCCTGGTCTCATGGTGCCCGTTGCCCCCCTGCAGCTGGCGCGCAGAGGCTTCAACATGGTCCTGATCAGCCGCTCTCAGGAGAAGCTGGACGACGTGGCCAAGGGCATAGGTAGGGCTGTGTGTGTGTGTGTGTGTGTGTGTGTGTGTGTGTGTGTGTGTGTGTGTGTGTGTGTGTGTGTGTGTGTGTGTGTGTGTGTGTGTGTGTGTGTGTGTGTGTGTGTGTGTGTGTGTGTGTGTGTGTGTGTGTGTGTGTGTGTGTGTGTGCCCAGGGGTCGTACATAGTTTGGATTTGGATTTTATCCATGATGTTTTCAAGGTTAGAAATAGGCTTGAATATGAATATACTCCTTGAATCAAATGCTTGATATTCAACGAGATCTAGTGTTTCATCAGACACAATCACTCGTGTAAAGCGAAAATATTGTAATATTTGAAATGAAAAGATCCCTTCGTTATATTTGACCAGACCGCAGCAAGATTGACAGAAAATGAAAAGGGCCCGTTTTTGCGTTCGCGTCCGTGTCAGGGGGACCATGGGGGAACGGCTTGAAATGTGCTGGAATTTGACTCTTAAAAAGCTGTACGAAGCCTTTTGTGTGTGGCGGGCGGCGCTGTAGCAGCCTTTCCCCCTCATTGCCCATTACACATATGGACATGGGAGTCCAAATGTCGTCTTTAAATGTAAATGAGGCCGAAGAGGAAACCTCAACATCTTTGTCTCTCTCTGTCTGAATGCGTCCTACCTCCTTCTCAGAGAGTAAAAGTGGGGTGCAAACCAAGACCATCGAGGCTGACTTCAGTGCTACAGATATCTACCCCAAGATTCAAGAAGGACTGGCTGGCTTGGAGATCGGGGTATTGGGTAAGAGAAGTTGATAGACTTGATCGATTTTGTTGTTACTATTTCAATAGGCTAATGCATTTATATTAAATTGTTCAAACAAAAACTGCAGGAAGTCAACCTATATACACTAATGCATCCCAAACACATTTCATCAGTCAAGTGACCATTTCCAATGTGGAACTTTGCTGCCCTCTTAAGACCGGATGAAGGAATTTCAATCAAAGGTGTTTTCTGTTGTTTTGTGTGTTATGCCCGTGGGCTGAACAATTCTAACACATATTATCAAAATCTGGCCAAGTGCAGTATCCAAACCACTGGAGCTGCTATTTTTTTGATAAGGGTAAAATGCGTAAATGTAAATTGATATCACCATTATAAATGAAGTACTGTAGCGCTCCAGATTTTAAATAAAACATGTTGATCACATCATTGTGTCATCATGGTTTATTCAGTGAAAATAAAATTGTGACTCATACATGATCATTCCCACTAACAGTGAATCATATGGCAATCACAATGTTTGTCGCAATGTGACTATTTATTTTACCATATCGTTCAACCCTATTATGCACATGCAATGCAACATTTTGTTAAGGATTGCAACTAATTCAGTATTTTCACTGGCGCTCTGGTCATCTTTTTGTGTTTTTTATTTCTGTCAACAGTGAACAATGTCGGTGTCTCCTACGCCTACCCCGAGTTCTTCGGCAGTATTCCCAACTTGGACAGTGTAAGTTTAAAATAATTACCATTACATGCAATGCTATTCAATTAGCATCAGTTACATCAGCAAACATTTATGTTATGGGGAACATACAGAACTATATTAGTACCTGTGCCCTTTGAGTTGACCTCTTCATCTTTGGTGTGAGACTTTCAAGACTTGGTGTGTGACAAGCAACACATGCTAAGGCCACAAATTGGTAAGAGCCACTCATTGTCCTGACGTGAGGAGCACGTGGGGGCTGGTGGTGTCTTATAAATATCCGTCAATGAATGAATCGAGACATTTAATTGTAGCTAATCTGGGATCCAGCAGTCCTACTATGCTGCTGTCGCTGAACTTCTGGGGGAGAGACACAACAGAGTCCGGGCCAGGAACCAGAAACTGCGGCTAGAGTTCCGCCTCGTCGTCTCCTGTTGCGTTACGGAGATGGTCTACGACGGAAGAAAACTCATTGGCATGAGAGTGGATGACTCTTTTAGAGGGGCATTTTATGAAGTGTGTGTCGACTGTGGCCAGTCTACACGGTGTTAATTTTTTGCAGCCTTTACAGCCACTTCGCCAATTACGCCCCCGCCTCCAGCAACACGATTGCTCGAAACAAATACGACGCAAAAGAACAAATGATTTGTGATTTTGTTATTTTTTATTTTTATTTTTTGTGCAAATGCCACACATATTGAGTCAGACATTTACATTGAGGGCATTTGGCAGACGCTTTCATCCAAAGTGACTTGCAGTACATTTGTTGAAGGAGACAGCAATATATCACTGTGGTACATAAAGATAAGAATAGAGCCGGTTTCGAGCATCCATAGTTACTAGGCTAATAGAACGAGTTTCATAGCTGCTAGGTTGCCTGGTTAACTGCTTTAACTTGGGACAGTTTTTCTGCCCCTAGTGTCCTGATGGGGGCAGTAATGGAGGGGCTCTAATGGCACCTGGGCGCTCTCCTTTAACACGTTTATTTCCATTAAGCACACTTAACGCTGCAGGAGAAATTAAATGCAGTATACATATTCAGTATGTATGCATATATATATATATATATATATATATATATATATATATATATATGAAATATTCCTTGAGTGGTGACATGCCCTTTTACACGTTGTGTCCAAACCGTGCTTCAGCGTTTTCTCCGTGGGGTATAAAGGGGTCAACGGTATAGAGTTCGAGGGCAGGCGTTATAAAAGTGCTGCATTAACATGTCATGTTAATGGGGCTGATGTAATTCACCTCCGCTTTACTGGCCCGATGCGGTGGAGAGCTGCTCCCGTTGCTTCATGGGTTCCTTGGGAATCTGTTTATTTTACAGAGTGTATTTGCACATACGAGGGGAAGTGACTCGTGAGGTCTGTGTTGGCGCTGCATAAAAGACATAAAAGTGCAGAGAAGACATAAAGCACACAATGTCGGCAAAATATAATACTACACTGAACAAGAGGGATTAATGAACACTATTTAGACACTGAGGTTCCTGCTCGTTGGTGCTTGTTGTATTGAACCATATTTGCGTCAAAATGCGCGTAATCTACTATATGTTTGTCATGTATGTCCCGAGTAGAACTGATGAAATGACTGTGAACCGAATAGCTGATATTTGTATTGCATTGCCGTGTTGTTGTGCTCTGTCTGTGTGTAACGCACCTCTCCCCCCTCCCTGGCTTTAGTTCATCAACACCCTGATCAACGTCAACATTACCTCAGTGTGCCAGGTACGTTACCCCCCCTCCCACCCACACACACACACTCACTCACTCACTCACTGTTAGCTGTCCATCATGTCTGATGATGCCGCTTGCTCCGAGGGTGTGGGTGGGGTACTCGGCACAGGTGACCTGCCAGGCCGATCTATGGAGAGCCAGAGGTTCAAGATGGCTGGGGTTTAGGAGGTCTTTGGTGTCGTCCTTATAGCGTCTCTGTTGTCCACCAGCGCACACACACTCACAAATGACACCCTTGACACCGCGATGGATGCTCTTTGTCTATTTTGTCTGTTCTGTTCAACGGCCAAGGCCCCCCCGTCTCCTCTATATGGCCCTGCTTACAATGGGATACATATCTGGATTCTACCACTGGTTTTCATTGTATCTAAATTCAAAGATCGATCTGGTTGCACACTGCACTTACAATCACCTCGGCTCTGTCTGTCTTAACAATCGAAGGAGGTTTCTCCTCCGACGGCTATCAGATGTGGCACAGGCTTCATAGTAAGTCTTAGAGAAATGTGCAGATAATGCCCCCAGTTACATTACATTTACTCTAAGGGCACTTTTGTCCAAAGAGAGGCAAACGACACTATCGCACTATATCGGTACAGTAACATTTGAAAAGTTATTCATAATTGCTAGGTTAATAGAACAAGTTTCAAGTGTTCAGAATTGCTAGGTTAACCTTGCCGGTAAACAGCAAGTTAGCGGTGACGGCCAGTGAGGTCTGAGCTAAGCACGCGACTTCCGTGAGACCTTCTGTCCAGTCAATCTAGATTTAAACAGGGCGTACACATTACCTCCGGAGGCGGTTTTAAATCTGTTTGTCTGCATCTCTTGTAGGGGTGCTTCCTGGTTGTTTTATAGGGGGGAGAAAACAGGCTGTCTTTTTGTGGCGCGATCTCTAAGCTTTGAAGAGGGCCTCAGAGCGCTCGTGTAGAACATGTCCGACCACAGCAGAACTACTTGCAGGCTGTTCCTCATCGCTCCCCCGTATGAACGCCTGCTTACTTCACTCTTGTTGCTCACGTTCATTGATTTCTTTCGCTCTTCTCCCTTCCCTCCCTTTCTCCCTCCCTCCACCACATCTTCAGATGACAGGCCTGGTGCTTCCCGGGATGGTGGAGAGGTAGGATACATTTGTTAATCCCAAGTTATAACCATGACCAAGGATCATACCGATGACACATATCGTATGTTTAGCGTACGTCGGTGTAGTGACCGTGTCCCGCTGCAAAGTGAACGTTTAGAAAACGTAGAGCGTGAGTTGAACGTGTGCTTGCAGGAAGAAGGGCGCCATTGTCAACATCTCCTCGGCCAGCGCCATGCAGCCCACTCCCCTGCTCACCGTCTACTCCGCCAGCAAGGCAAGTGCACCCAATTCAGACCATAGTATGAAGGCCGTCGTTTTTTTGGTGTAAAGTGGTCTAAAGCATCGGATCAAAACATTTAAAAAGGTCTTAATCTTAAAGGTCTTAGGAAATATGCAAGTTTAGACAAGGTAATGGGAGGGGAATTGTTACGGGGCCAGCGTAGATAATTTCAGCGATTTTGAGAAAATGGTGAGACATTTTAGAATCAGTAGACTAGTAGGGGGGGATATTTTTTTAAGCCTCCGTTACTACTTTTTGTCAATGTGCAATACGCGTTTCTTCTATATCTACAATGCGTTGTATGTTTTCTTGTGTGGTCTGTTTTAATCGAACCCTGGAACGTTTCTCCCGATTTGTATGGTTCATTTGGGTGGTGTGAATGCTCATTCAAACTCTGGTGCGGACCAATAGGTCCGCTTGAAAACGGGGGTCTCAGTCTGCTTCTGAGTGAGCTACGGTTCGCTGTCGATGAGAACGTGATCCGAACAAACTCATGTAGGACACGAACCAAAAAAAAGAGTCCATTATGGGTGGAAGGTGGTCAATTATACCGCGTACCGGTAAGACATGAACAAAAAAGAAATATGAAGTTAACGGATGATCAGATTCATACCTTATGTGCCGTCTGTGCATCAAGCACATCAAGCCCCGCCTTCTCCTTCGATAACGCCGCACACGTCTCATTTGAAGCATCCAAAGGGCAACAACTCGCTGTCTCGACAGCCGCTCATACGCTTCACTTCCTTCTCAAATACACAGTAGAACACCAAAGCAGTACCATAAAACAAAAGAAAGTTGTTGTTGCTGCTCCATTTTGTCCAAAATTGTCCAGACGAGCGACCCCCTCGGGTGCGAGGTGTTTGTTTCCAATGTTTGGTTCGCCAAAGTCCAGTGTGAACGCTAACCGCACCAAATGACAAATGCAAGAAAGTATCACCTTCACCCCTGAATCGGACTGAGTCTACCAAACGTGAAGGCGCCCCAAGCCTTCTCAAAACATTCTCATTTGGTGGTTAACATTTCTTTTCAGAACATTTATTAACAAATGCTTTTTAAAAAGTGATGGGGACAAGATCTGCCAGTTCAGAAAGTGTTGGGGACATGTCCCCAGGGTCCCCAGTGTAACTGACACCTATGCATGATATACATTATTCTAATTTTGATTTATTTTATCTCTTTAAAAGATGTGAAATAATCAACATACAATGTATGTCTCCTATTCTCAGGCCCCTGGGGTTACACAAGCTTACCACTTGCCCTCTTCTGACAGTCAAACAGTAGACTTGGGTTTAAGCTGGCTTTTTACACACTAAGGTGGCTTATGTTAATTCACGGATAAAAGGCTGATTTTATAAAGTGCGTCGATGTTCAGTGAGATTGGAATTCCCGGGTGTTGACACCGGAGTCGTGGAAGCGGTTCGGGTCACGTTCTCTGCTCTGGTGCTATCTGCTGTGTCACGCTTGACTGTAGAATTGTGCAAGTGTGACTCCACAAGGTCATAGTTCAAACCTTTAGAACTTGGGACTAGCCGCCAAGTCTCATCATGACAAATGCGTCCATTTCACCGAACTTCTAAAATACCTCCCCTTCTGTTCAAATGAAAAGTGTCTGAACAGAAAAATCAACCGATGTAATAAACATGAATAATCCTGATAAACAGAACACCTCCGAAGCAGTAATCTCAAAACTAAAATTGAAATTGACGTGTAAACCCGCGGCCAGCCACTGAGTCAAACGGCGTTCTCTTGCATGTGTAACCGCTGATGTTGCCGCCTAAAGTGATGTCACTTCCGCTACGTGTGGTGTATGACATCATCACTCAGTAGCGCGGCGGCGGCGTGTCTCAGCGCAGACGGAGCGTTCCCCCCCCCACTGGGTTCTACTGTAGCGACGCTGCTCGCCCCCAAACAATTAACAGCTTTCTACCACATTTTGTAATTTAAAAAAAAGGCCCCTCGTGCTCGTTGGTGTTCAACCTGCTGTTCATCCTGATGGTGTAGTGGGGGGGGGGGGGAGGATGAAAAAAGAACCACATCTAAGCGAATAAATAAAAGTTAAAACCTGTATTGATTTGTTGTTGTTGCTGTTGCCGGAGCGATCGATGGCCGGGTTTGAATGTCAGCTCGTCCATAACGGTCTGGTTGCTGTCTTCTCTCCCGCAGGCCTTTGTGGATTTCTTCTCGCAGGGCCTGCAGGCCGAGTACCAGAGCCAGGGGATTATTGTGCAGGTGAGACCATTGGGGGCCCTTGCCACCCGTCGTGAGGTTGTGGAGAACATTGATGATGATGACTTTTCCCTCCCTTGGGAGGATCCAGTGATCCGATGGATCCAGCTTATGATCAGAGCCAGCGCGCAATCGGCATTAGTCCATGCTAGTTATCAAGCTGTCACTCAATTGATGGGTTAACTGATCATTCCTCGGCTTACAGTAACGACTGATGTGGCGTTGTGTTGCAGAGCGTGATGCCGTACTTCGTGGCGACCAAGCTGAGCAAGATCCGCCGGGCCACGCTGGACAAGCCCACGCCCTACCGCTACGTCACCGCCGCGCTCAGCACCGTGGGCCTGCAGAGCCGCACCAACGGATACCTCCCGCACGCCATCCTGGTGAGTTCCCTGGGTGGGGCGGAGAAAGTTTGTGAATTTGAGGAAATTTATTTTGAAAATAAACGTAGTGTAAATGGGGGCGGCAGTAGCTCAGGAGGTAAGAGCGGGTTTCTGGCAACAGGAAGGTTGCTGGTTCGATCCCCGGGCTCCGCCTAGCTAAGTGTCGAGGTGTCCCTGAGCAAGACTCCACCTAACCCTAACTGCTCCTGATGTGTTGGTTGTTACCTTGCATGGTTGGCACCACCGTCGGTGTATGAATGGGTGAATGTCAGGCAACTGTAAAGCTCTTTGGATAAAATCGTGATATAAATGCAAACCATTTAAATAGACATGGGTCATTGAAAGTGCTTGAATTATTTTTTTTTTTCAAGTTATTTTTTATGTTGTGTAGCAATGTTTGTTGCTACATAAGTGGCTTTGTTTGGGGCTCTTCCAAGGACACAGGCCGCCGTAGTGGTGTTGAAAGTCCGGTTTATTGCAAAGGGTGCAGATAAAGTGAAATGACATGGTGTGTGTGTGTGCGTGTGCGTGCGTGTGTGTGTGTGTGTTGCACTGATTAGCCAATGCACCACAGGCTTGTAGCGCCCCCAGACTCTAACTGGGCCAGGTGAGGCCAAGTAAGGCAGCCACCAAACACACACATATATTTTTGTACTTAAAGGAGACCTATCATACCACCAGGTGTGAGTGTGATCAGCCCTTCCCAAGCGGTTTCAGAATCTCTGGTTTTTGACATCACAAGTGGGAGTGTGCAACCAGATGTATGGATAGGTCAGCCTACCAGTTGCTACAGTCCACTGGGTAGGCTGATCTATCCACATCCTAGCCTCCCCCCTCTTAGTTGTTAGCTTCTGTAAAACCTGCTAGTTCTCAGCAATTGACATTAATCTGTGGCTCAAGCTATGCCCTGTTCTGTCCTTGAATTGGAGAATTGGGCCTGGGAAGTCCTTAAACTCCTTCAATGGGATGTTTTAAGAAGGTGTGGGAACCCTTTTTATCACGACCAACACATCCAAATCCTGTGTCTAAAGATAGAACTTTTATCAAAATCAATTTGGTGTAAAAAATAAAGTGTATGTGATTTCCAGTGTAGCCAGTTTTGTTGTCTCTTCTCTCTTATTGGGTGAACCGTGGTAGCGCTCCAGAGAGCCGTATCGCTAATGGTCCCGAGTGTGGTTCCTTCCCGCTATGCTCCCTTTAGGGCTGGCTGAACATGGTGGTCCTCCCCGCCAAGCTGGTGAGCAGCTACACCATGAAGATGTTCATGTCCCAGCGCGCCCACTACCTGAAGAAGCAGAAGCTGGGCTAGACCCCCACTGAGGAGGAGGAGGAGGCAGCGGCGAAACTGAAGAGTGGAGGTGAACAAAGGGAGGACGTGGATGGAGAATACCTCTCATTAGCTCTTGTGAAGATGTATGGTGTGATGGATTTTTGCACTAGCGCACTACTTTACTAACCGGCTCCTGGCCCGAGCTCAAAATTGGAAATAAAATTCAATAAAAACCTAATGTAATGTTTTTTGGAAAACGGTTGCTGAATCAGGGAATTGTAACTAGTTTAAAATGAACAAGCGAGGCGCAATAAAGCAGATCTTCTCCATTGGCGACTACTTTTTATTATTTTCACAAACCTGAGTATTACACAGCAGCACTGGATATTGTAAAATAAAACAAGATCGCCTGCCTTTAGCCACCCATGAATGGACCTTGAAAATAGATTAACGTTGGTTGGTTGATTAAGGTGCCTGATGATAGATGGATTGAAATACACTGGACAATACAACTAGTTTCATTGGATTTACCAAATGCAGATGGTAAATTAACGCAATTCAGTTGCAATTTAAGGTTGTTTTTTTTATGTAAATGTTCCGTTCATTTTATGTTTGGAGGTTACAATACAAGGGCTAAGCATATACATTTAAAACAAACGCATTATTTGGAAATATTGAGGGAGAAGTAGCTCAAGGGTGGGTGGGTATGTTTTTAGATTATTTTCGGACACAAGTTGAAAAGCATTCCAGCACATACATGTTAATTCTGTGTGTCTGTGGCGTAACTGTTAGTGCTATAGCTCTGCTAATGCTATTTGACACGAGGCTGGTGTTCAGTTAAGTCAGACGGATGTGATGATTGTTAGCCAGCCAAGCTTCCACTTAACAAGGACTCTATTTTTTTTGGGGGGGGGATTACCAGAACGTCAGCCAGGAGGCTCGAGTTTTTTTACCATCTTTACCAAACATGAAATGAAAGCTTTTTCCAAACCTATTGGGTAGTTGGGGTAATTTTGTAATTTTTTTTGTGTGGACATTTTCCAATTATTTGAGGTGGTATTGTGATTTTGCTCTTTTATGTCCATGTAGGTTTGGTGTGTTCTCACAATGATGCTAAATGTGATTACTTATCTTGACTGTAGACCTCAGCTCACTAATAAATCTGCTTTTCAAATATATTGATCAGGGCTGTCATTCTTAATACTAGTCTCTTTGCCATGGCCACAGATTGAACGCTCTTGCTCTCTGCTGAAACGGTACGTTAGCTATTTCGAGTCGCGTCGGATTAGCTGACTCCACAAACTGATGAACTATGAAGTTACACTATATATTCTAAGCTTTTTAATACAAATGAGTGACAGTGTAGACATATCCTCCGTGTTAATCCCTACATAAAAGAGGGAATTTTGGAAAAGACACTGAAGCATAATGAAGAATAAAGGAGCAGAGATTTGTGGAGAATTAAGCAGCATGGTAATACCATTAGCAGTTATAATCGATGGGTGCGCCACTCCATTCTGAGCACCATTTTGGAGGCATTTGGCAATGGGTTTGGAACATGTTTGACACATATGCTGGTGGTGATGGCAACTCTGTAAGACGTTGTCTCTTCCAGGAATAGACTGTGAGAAGCCATCTGGTACCACAAGATCTGCCGTCAGTCTCGGTCTGATTCAGAAGGACCGCGCCGTGGGCATTTTCTATTTCTCTATTATTACAATGAACCTGCATCGATGTAGTACTCCATACCTCTGCTGTGTTCCCCTCCCCTGCCCCCATTTGATTTGGACTACTTATTTTATTACTTTTTTTTTTTTCCTACAGTCCAGTTCCCATGCCAACCAACCGCCCGTCCGGATGATTCCGGCGTGCTCGTCGTATGGAAGCAGCCGGAACTGTGTCGTCACGTAGGATGTGGGTGGGAAGGAGGAATTGACAAAGGGGGGGGGGCAGGGATTGGTATTGGGGGCGGGGTGGGGGGGGGGGGGTGGGTTGGCGCTGGGATGCCAGAAGGGAAGAAAAAGCAGCCAACACAAGTGGGAGGCAGAGTTGTATATAAATCCGGGTGGTGTGTAGTGGGTGTGTTTGTTGTAGAGTGTGCAGCTCTCTGCGACTCATCACACCGTCCACTGCTGCCTGAACACAAGAGCCGCTTCCTCCACTGGAGACCATGACTCGAGGACCGACTCTTGAAGCCGTCTCTCCCAACAAGCTCCTACAGGTCGGTCCTACTGCAAGGCTTCAAGTCGCAGAGTAACCTCGGGAGGATTTGCTTTTTTCCACTTTTTCTTCCATTTCCGTACCTTCTTTTCTTTTTGAGCCTTCACCGGAAATAATTGCCTTTTCACTTAAAAGGGCAAGAGGTTGAAACAGTAGGTGCACGTTTCTTTATTTTGTTTTGGTTCTTTTTAACTTCTCAGCAAGTCCCACTGCACACATCTGGGTAGGTTCACACCTTCCGGGCCTCAGCGACCTGCAGCATGAACCCATGGCCCGCCCGCCTTCTGCCCCTGGCCATGGAGGAGTTCCCCCGGCCGCTGGCCAGGGCGAATGTCCACGGGGCTGGCCTCCCCTGTGCCCGCTGTGGCGTCATAGAGGAGGAGGAGGAGGAGGAGCCGGAGACCTTCTGCTCCTCTGCGGAGGACAACGAGGAGAACCAGTCCCAGCGCACCTTCCTACACACTCTGGAGAGCCTGAGAAGAACACCCCGGAAGATTGCTTCGATTACGGCCTCTCGCCTTCCTTCTCCTCACAGTACATGACGTTGAGAAGATGCTTGAGCCTGGAAGCTGTTTCCGGGCTGCTCGTTCAAAGAGATGTTTGCGGCACTGAGGGGGGGGGCACGCCTATAGGACCGGTGTTTGGTTGTGGTGAAGAGAAGGCGTGGTGATCGCTGATGTATCACGGACACAGGATGACCCTGAGTGAACCGACCATGAAATGCTTCTGAATGTTTATGACATAGACATATGTCATAAGACATAGCTACTTCTGTTGTTTGTAATGCTGCCTGGCATAGTCTTAAGATGAACAAACATGTACCCTTTATTAAATAATGTCTTAACACCTTTTTGGGTTTCAATTGTGATGTTTTTTTTCTAGTCAAAGATGAGTGAAGACCTCCATCGGAGCAGTCCACTGTGATGAAGCTCTGTGGACTATAGGGGCTCGGTGTGGTGTGGGCTTGACATATTTCCATGTGGTGGCACTATTGGCACACATTTGTGAGCTCGGTGGCGCACACAACATCACACCTATGCACACAAGACCTGCAATGGCCTCATTGCACGCACACAGCATCTCTGCTTGTGCACCTACGGTTTGTTTGCCTGCTTATCTTAACGCAATGCATAGTCAGTTTTTCTGGAGATTGTTTTTGAGGAAAGTCAGAAGTCTGCCGACATCTGGTCCAATGAAGCCTTCAGCAAGCATATCCCATCAATACCAACACCCTCCTCCTCCCCCCCATCCTCCTCTTAATCTTAAGGCTGCAGAATGAAAACGAGTATTTTACTCTATACCTCCACCATCGTTGGCATCTGAGGACTGGGCTTTTATATCTATGTGTGGAGAGATCATCATGTTTACACGTTACCACCGCTGCACTCTTGATCATATTGCTCGATCAAATATGACAATGTAACATGAATGATCTCACAGAGTCCCTCTCTCGGGATGCGAGGCCATGCATGTTGACAATGTCCACAAGTGTCTATTATTAGACCTATAGCATAACCAGAATACATTTACATATTTATTATAGGTGGTGTGACATCACTGTGTGGAAATACAAGGTATGAGGCGGAAACTACGATGGCTTTGGAATAAATAATACAATACATACATTCATTTATTTAAGATGTATGTGGAAGGTACAGTACACATCAATCAACGTTTTAGTTCACACTAAATGTGTCAAGTTAGCCAAGAGGCTAATTTGCATCTATTATTGTCCCTAGGCAGGTCAACAACATGACAATTACAATGAAGCAAAAAAAGAAAAGTAAAATTATTCATTTAATTAGTTTTGAAGGTAAAAAAAAAACCTCGACTCACCTGTATTTGACCCCCATCTTCTCATCTAATAATGGCCAAGCCAGCTGTTGCCACGCCCACTCGCCATCCAGCCATCCAGCCTGTTTATAATACCCTTCACTCATGTGCCGCACCTCACCGGCACATGAGGGAGAATGAAAGGCAACCCGGTGCCACCGCCTTTTAAATAATGTCCTATCAACAACAGGAGGTGTTTCAATGCAGATGTATATGTTATGACTGGGCTGAGTCCTCAATGCCCCCAGATGGGGTTTTCTGCTTAGCGTGGGAGTTGTGATTTTAGTTAGTTTAGTTTTACACTATGCAGGGCAAAGTGAATGCTGTTTTTTTTGCTTCTGTTGTCATATAATTCTCCATTTGTCGGCCTAATTGCTCTTCAGTTTGGCATCTGACTTAGCGTGATATTGACTTCAATAATTCAATAGGGCTTCTTCAAATGAGTTCAGTTGTTTGTAAAAAAAAACAAACAAAGTGTAATATCTTCTATATTAAACACAGGCTACTTTCAGGGGACTTTATTGGATAGTGTTGACGTTGTGATCTGGCGCGGTGGCCAGAACTTGGCTTTTGGTGAATTGATGCCACTGGTGACAACTATTAACATTTACATTCAGGGCATTTGGCAGACGCTTTTATCCAAAGCGACTTACAAAGAGTACATTTGTTTTTTTCGAGCATTCATATTTACGAGACGAATAGAACGAGTTTCATAATTGCCAAGTTGCATAAGTAGCTGGGCAGGCGTGCAATTCAACAATGCTGAGTGCCGTTAATAAGTGTTAAGACGTACAAACACGCAGCTATGGTGAAGGACCTGTGACCACTATGCTGGAAAACATCAAAATGTCCGCTCCGGGAACTTTTTTCACCTTATGAATCATGAATCATTGGAATGGTAAACAACTGATTTCTCATGGAGGCACGTCGACGAATATATTGAATTCAATTTGGTGTATGGAAGCACCACAGAGCTCTGTACCGGTACTGAGGCCACTTTGATGTCTCATACTGGGATGCTCTCGTGGTCCAGCATCACTTTGATGTCAGGACCACTCTGCTCTTCTGGTCCCACAGCAGCCCTTTGATGTTGCGTAGCCCTGCTTGTATTTTCCATAACTAGTGGGTTCAAAAAACACTTTTGGGAGCTTTTCACCCGTCGATGGTTTTCCCCAGTGGCAGCTGTGGGGAGCTTTACACCTGTAATTCTGTACATGGTTTGTTTCAAGGCAACTCTGCTGTGAACTTTTGCACGTTGGAGTTGGATTTTGATCTTTTTAGAACTAGCTTTGGCAGTGGTAGGCATCTTCACTGGCACATTTGGCTGTGTTTTGTGCAACAAATTTCAATTTTGGGTCATCTTGGGACATCGACTATTTGCATATTTTGCTAAGAGTCCAAGTGGAAGATTTGGGTTTTGCAACATTGGCAACCAGGGCAAGACAATTTGACCACTTTCTTTTTTAAACTAGGCTAAAATTTATTCACCATTCAGTGGTGTGCACCGACCATTTAAAGGGCAGCAATCAGAGAAAATGGCCCAAATTTTTTTTTCCTGAATGACTCATGTAGCCTTTGTTGTTGAAATATTCCCAACCCAGGTTAAGAACAGGTCATACTAGTAGTATTATTATGACAAAACACGTTCAAATCTCACACAGAAGGATCATTAAGTGAACTATCTATTTACATACACAAGCACATAAATAGGCATATATCCACCCATTATTTCAATACACATGCACGCACACACACACACACACACACACACACACACACACACACACAACAACAAACACACACCTCTAAGGCAGTGTAGATAAGAACATGTTTCAGCCATGTATTTGAAGATGTCGTTGACGTTCTTATCAATAGCGATGATCTTGAATAGCTTCGGTTTAGAAAATAGCATTCCACAGAAACAGGTGTCACTGGCGTGTATGTGTATGTGTAGCATCCATTTTGAAGAGCTCAGTGAGTTCTGGGAACACTCCAGGTCGTTTCCCCTGAAGGCACCTTAGCATTGCTCGGACATTGCTATTTGGCAGGCATAAGTGGAACACTTGAGTTCAGTGACAACATTTTCTTCATCCACCTCATAAAACTGGAAAACATTTCCGACACATACTTTTCCATATGAATGAGGTCGTGGAGATCCTTTAGGATTGAGTCTGTTAATATTTAATCGTCCTCCTCGAACCTCTGTGGTAGTGGGAGAGAAGGAGAAATAAACCTCTCCTTGGTACTGCAGTGGTACTCCCCCAAGCTCTAGGCTTCTGTGGCTGATTGCAAGCTATGCTTATATTTCTGTGGCACCTTCCTGTGTATTCGTCGCCGGAATCAGCTCATTTGTGTCTGCCTGCTGTATGGCTTTTGAAAAGAAGACCTTTGATTCCTCTGCTTTTCTCTGGGATTGTATGAGAGGTCCATCAGCCTTTTTTCTGAAGGCTGGAGAATGCCAAAGCCTGCCGTGGCAATGTCCATGCATAGAAGGAATTCAGTCTATGCTATTGAAGAACATCCAGGCATCACCTCCTGCTGGATCTGGGCGGTCACAGTCTTGCATTTGCTTGAGCAACCTGACCAGAGCAGGGAGGATCTTTTTCAGTATGTTCAGGGCATCTTCTCTGCAAGCCCATTGTCAGACATCCTCTACAGCTCATAGGCTCTCTGTTGAGGGAAGACAGAATGCTGCAGCTCCATCGTAGCCTTATGTGATCCACCTTCAACCAATTTCCGTCAAAGAGTGCCAGCGCAAACACACTCCTGCCTGGTTGACAATACATTGCACACTTGATCAAAGCATTCCTGGATTTTCATCCGATGCACATCATCGGACACATCAGTTGTCTCATTCAAGAGAACGGAGAATAGTTGGGCTTCTCCCATTTCTTTCAGAATATCACATTAGATGCTAGAGCCATGATGATGTCATTTTGGGTGCTATTAGACAAGAGAGATGTATGTGGCCTCTTCTGTTCAGACTGTTTTTGCTTTATAGATAGCCATCTTCAGCCAGGAGGTAGACCATTCAGAGAGGGCTCGCTTCAAGGATGTGTCGCTTTGGTCAGCTTAGAATGTAACGTTCCCTAGCCAGGTCATGACTTCTCTGTTTCTCTGTCGTTCTTGTTTGCTTTGCTTTTCATGTCTGCCCTCTCCGATTGTTCTTGCGGGCTTTGTCTGGCATTCTTCCATCTCACGGTGGCTCACCTGTGTGCCTCGCTTTCTTTATGTTCTTTCTTTTTTTATGCCCTTCATCCATTGGTTGATTCTTGTTCTTCATTGACTGTATCTCTCCCCTTGGACTCATCTTCACCATCTCTTTCTCTCTTCCTGCTTTCTTCATCCATCTCCCCAAGGTTAACTTCCTCTCTCTCTCTCTCTCTCTCTCTCTCTCACTCACTCACTCACTCACTCACTCACTCACTCACTCACTCTCACTCTCTCACTCTCTCTAAGCCTTTTTACTGTCCTGACGTATTTCTCCAAGCACCTCCTTGCTCTGCGATATCTCCATCCGCACTTTCTGTTCCGTCTCCATCTAAGGTTAAGCAAAAGAACACATAGAATTGTATTGCAAAACAGGATAAAGCTGCTTTTCACCGCAGGACCTTTCCCCAGGAACCAGGAACATTTGGAGGAACATTTTAAAATCGTATTGGCTGTTTCCAGTGTAATCGCAGAACTCACCCAACAATATCAGCCTGTTAAAAAAAAACCATTCCCCTTCCGACACCACAGGAGGTGGTGAAATCGTGTGCCCTAAGACCCTCCACGCTACACGACAATCAGCGAGACTTCATCCCTGATTTCCCATCATCAGTGACAACAATTTTTTAAATTGGTCCAGTATTAAGTGAGATTGCTTCAGCTGTCGGCTTCGATGTGTCTGCAATTCAACCCTTTGTGGCAATAGCGCCCCATCAATGTATATCCTCTAAAAGTGTTTGTTTCTGCCACCGACAGGCTCAGATTTGTATTATAAGTGTTTGACAACATTATGGAAAGGATCCCAACAGAGAAATACATTTTTTTTTACCCTTTGACTTTACCCTTTTCTGTTTGTTATTGTGTCTGAACAACTCTCGCTTAAGGATTTTTTTACATTTTATACTGTGCACTATTTAGAAGGCTTTAACCCTTCGCCGGCCCTGTCTCCAATCAACATATACACAGATGTTGGGGGATGACCAACTCTGTTACCTGTGACAACGAGAGAGGCCAAGATCCACAGGTCTCATATGCATATGCATCCTAATTACCCCTGAAAATATATGAGTATGTCTATGAAGTTATAAGGATTTCCCAGACTTCACAGGACAGACAAAATCAGGCACATGAGGCACATGAGGCAACAGCAGGAACGTGGAATCATTCCACTTTCAAGTCTGTGATGACTTTAAGGCCCCAAAAGCAAACGCAAGAAAGGAAGGCAGGAGAGGAGGGCGACTGGAATGCAACTGGTCTGTGCCTCATGTCGTAGCCTCCAGTTCACACGAGGGTCTTGCGACGCTGTCAAGCACAGCGGGGGGGCTCCGCTGAAAAAAAGAAAATAAATGTCTCACAGCTGAAGCCTTTTATCAGGCGCAGGCGTTGAGAGGTACTGTATTATAATTGTTAATGCAAGGACACCCTGTGAGTGGAATATATATGTGTGGAGTAATACAAATGCTACACGCCAGCTACAGTGGCTTTTCCGGGGCTCTTCCACTACAAGAACAGAAGGCAGTTGGTGTTGAGTAATCCGGTTTCTTGTAAAGTTTGCAGATGTAGAAATGAACAGAGCAGATGGTAACCAGTAGCACACCAGCCCTCTCCTGAGTGTGTGTGATGATTGCTGGTTTAATTTGTGGCCCTTGACTAGCCAATGCACCACAGGTGTGCAGCCCCACCCGGCCCCAGACTAACTGTGTTTTTCGGTGACACTTCCAGGTGACAGCTTTCAAGGTGCATATTTAAATGCAGTTGGATCAGGTGTACCTGTGGTAGAGAGGACTGGAACCCAACTCTTGAATTGCCACTGCAAATGCACATACTTGCATACGTGCCCTTAAACATTTCAGTTGTACACTTCTTTTTCAATATGCATATGGATCCCAGTGAATACAAAGTACCTGTTTTTTGTTCTAAATTACCCATGTTTTTTGTATCCATGAACAGCTGAACAGCAGACCCTGTCTGAGCTAATGGTGCATAACCATGGACTAAAATGATCTCAGTAGGCCTTTTCTACTGCAAGCTATTTAAAAGAGATGCATCCAATTAAAAAAATGATCAAAAATGTGCTGGTATCAAGTATGGCTACTTGATACACTATCATAGCATATACATTTTAAAGTTTACTTTTAAAATAAAGTTTTCTTTGTGTGTTTTCTTTCGGTCTGAAGTGTGTTTTGCAATATATTATGTGTAGCTCAAATATGTACTCGACACCAACAGACCTAGAGCACAGATTATCATTAAGGATGGGAATGCCTGCCTGACATGGCAGGACTTTTACTCCTGTAACTCCTTCTCTCCCAATAGTGCTTCTGAGTGGTGACACTTCACAGTTGCATAGGGCGGTTTTCCATTGACATTGCACTGAGTAATATGAATGTTGAATTTTCTTCAAAAAATGTGTTAATATAAGGGCAAGATGTCCACATTGTGGATGTAGGTCGTCTACCCAACGGCTGTTTTTCCTGTAAGTTTTGGTTTCCTGTGACCTTCTGTGTCGCTTGACATTGCCATGTACAGGAATGCAAAACCACTTGTTTGAAATGCTAGGTTGACCTCCTGCCCAAGGATTCTATAATCAGCCCAGCAGCCTCTCACTAAACTCATGCAGAGCACTATTAGCTTGCATGAGTGCATTCCAAATCCTCTCTGCAGTCAAAGTAAAAATGGAACTCAAGTTGTGCTGTGTGTTGTATGTAACATGTGAGATAGTACTTTTCAACATCATGTGCAATATTCTCAATTTCATGCGCAGTATTACTTTTCAATACCATTGCCAACTTTTCTATTCTAGTTCAGCGTACACTTTACATTTATTATTCTATTGTTTTTATTCTTATGTTGTTATTTTTGGGCAACCTCTGGCACAAGAATTTCCTTAGGGATTAATAAAGTTGTACCTTATCTCCTGTTTTAGGACAATATCATTTGAGTTGTTTTGTAAATGGTTGATGGGTTCTGAAGCCCCCAAAGAAAGAGCTCCTTTTGCTGGACTCGCTTAAACCAGATGTGACAGTTGTTACCATGACATCTTTAGGTTTCATAACTTAAGGAGAACAACATCTCTATTACTGCATGTGGCTTGTATGGGAATTCTACATAATGAATAGTGTTCCAATAAACACAGCTCTGCATTGGCCAGGGTCAAATGATATAATTGAATTTCTAACATATTTCCTTCGCATCCAACATATTATCCAACAGGATAATATGAATTATAATTTTTGGCTTGTTGCAAGAAAAGTCAAGCCTTGTTCGAAGGCTGTTTTCAAGTTAAGCCTTGTTCAGTGGCTATTGTAACTTTTTTTTTATTGTGTTGTCACTTTGTAAGCCATGCAATAGTATTTTGAATGCAAGTCACATTACAACGTTCTTTCACCAAATCATATTGCCGTAGTATTACTGATATATTGATGTTCTGGTGCAATATCTTAGTATCTTATCTTATCTATTTGTCTTTTAATTAAAGGTCAATTTGTCAGACACGAATACCTCCACGTACAAGGCTGATCATTTGTATTCCTTCATGATTGATCTTAACTGTGACCTCGCTCATCGCATTGTCCCCGGCCAGCGGACAGCTCAGTTTGCTTGACTCGAGACATCGGAGGTACATTTCTCCAGCATCTCATACACTATGCACATCTCATTCACATGTTCCTTTTGACCACATCACCATTATAATTCCCATCTCACCTGCCCATCAACCCCGCCAAACAACTGGCAATTACTGTGGTGGTATAACAGATCTTTGCCTTTCACAGCACGCACTCAGCCTCTGCATGAATGCTCCGTTTTGGTTTCCACAGGTCAGTATCTCTCTTCTCAGAAGGGAGCAAGAGTAAAAGAGGAAATTAAACCATCACATTACCATAAACGTTTCTTTTGTAAATGCTTTACAAATTTCATCGGGTTTTTTCAGTGTAATCTTCAGAGTTCTCTATTCTACTCACCACACACGGCAATGTTGTTTGTGTGACTATTTAACATAGCTTTACTGTATGTTCACTATGGTCTGTGCTCTGCACTACTTAGAATGCATAAAATGCTAATGATGAGCAGACAAATGGTGAAGCAATGATTTGTGGCTCAAAGTGACCATCACTCCTCAACTTCAACAGTCTCTTTTCTCGGGCCATTTATTTACTTTATTTTGTATTTACGCAATGGCACAGATCCTCAATTATGCTTCCTCTCATGGACATGTTCCAGATTATATATTATATGTCGATTATACCAGATGTCACGTTAAATCAGGCAAATGTTGAATTGATATATATTCCATATGCATATACATTATCTATATTCATATAAATCAGTGTGTATAATGGTCTTACTTTATTCATACTACATGCTTTATATCCCTGTAATTGAATGGTCACATGACCTACAGTTTATATTTCCCTTTAAAGGTTCAGTTTGAAAAGGTCGACATGTTGCTTCATATTGGAGTTAATACCTTGTTTTACTTTTGCAAATATTGTAAAAGTATTGTCAAATACCTACGGATACAGCTGAATTACTAATTAGAATCACCGACTGCTCACTTTGTGTCGATACAGGACATTGATCTAAGGGCAGGATATATTTAATATCCCTTATGTCCCTTATGTATGTATTAGTGGAAGCGCTATCAATACGGGCACAGGCTACCTAGATGACAAGAATGAGAGAGAACATCAGGGGAATGTGTTGTGGTTGTTTTCATCGTTCATTTCCAATGTTCATATTTCTGCTACCTTATGCCCATACAGCCCTGGGAGTCCCATTGTGCTGGCAACTATGTACTCAGTGTGTTGTCTGTGAAATATGCTCGTTCTTGCCTGACCTAAATTTTACCAGTTGCCAAACCTGTGTGCTTTCACATATCCTCAACAAAGTGGTACTCCAGGCCGGGGTTAAAGCACACACACCATGGGGCTACAGTGTGAATCACCTTCACCGTGTCCACATACTATTTCAGGACATACCTTTTCAGTGGCTTGGCAGTAAGTGCTTTAGTAAAGGCTGCAGCGGCCGCGGACCATACTGAAGTGGTGTCTATGGATGTTGTCGACTGAACGGATGTCCCTGAATGTTGCTTTACACAGAGGCTGCTCCGTGTTGTCGGTTGTCTCGCTCCGTGCTCTATGTACACTACTAACACGTGCCTTGAATTCATACAGAGCGCACACCGGCTGTGCGTCTTATACTGGATCATTTTCCATCTGTGTCAGTGCATGTAGTGTTGATGTCATAGCTATGCAGAGACTACATGCAGAGTGTAGTGGTCAGAGTATGATTTCATTCTAGTTTTCTCTCGCTGTATTTTACAGGATATGTTGGGACAGGGACAAGGGGAGGAGTAAGAGGAATGTATTCTGAGGACCCACATCCAGGCTATTGTGATCACTTCTGCAGGGAAATGTTATCGTTGGACACACAAATCCCAGACTAGACTGAATGAAAAAAGAGGAATTAAACTAAATCATTCGTTTAATTTAACAGATGACCCTTGAAATATATCCAAATACGTTCGTTATAATTTGATGACTTACTATTTAATTGAAAATTAAAATAGTTGTAAAAGATTTAGACCATTTTCAATTGTGAATGAAGCCACTACCATGGAACCCCCCCCCCCCCCACCCCCCACCTCCCTCCCTGCAGTGGAGAGGAGTGGCCCTGATCAGACCTAACTATGAACAGTTTAGTTATTTTTAGAAGCCTGTGTATAGCCTGTAGGTTGCTATGACCCCTCCCTTCCTGCCTGCAGTGGTTCAGCTGGGCTCTGCAGTCTGGGAGGGTAATGCGGGGGCACCTGTGTCTCTCTTTCTCTCCGAGGCTCAACATCTCCAGCTTTTGGGTTTGGTTTGACATTTTGGCTGCCTTGATTGATTGATCGATTTGTTCATTTAACTTAAGTGTTTTGCACCATATGGTGCCTAGCCCATATGGGCTTACAAACATGAACAGCCGGGATGGCCACATGACAAATCATAATGTACAGTTCCACAAATAAGAAATTACATTTGAAAACATAAAATGTCCTTGACAGAAATATACGGTGTTCCATCTTAATTGCCATGCATGTTCTATATATTTACATTTACATTTAGGGCATTTGGCAGACGCTTTTATCCAAATATATCTTCCTCAGACCAAAGTCTCCTCATTAAACAACCAACTCAACATATCACCTTCAGACAACGAAAATGAGTTCTTGATTTTTTCTAAATAACAGATGGTTCCTCAAGGGACAGTGGAACAGAAAATGTAATACATGCTGAGCACCAAGATAACAAAAAACACATATGCTGCTCTTCAGGATTACCTTTATATCTCAACTGCCAGTGGTAGGCTAGCAGTTTTCCACTGGGCACATCAGTACCGCTGCCCTCTCTTCAAATATAATGTTACATAAGGTTCTGTGTCGTTAATCTTTTTTCATTTGAACATAGCTTCTGAGCTTTAAAATCTCATTTTCCATTATTCCTTATGACTCTTTTGCAGTTTTTGTTTGAATATATTGATATAACATTTCAATTTCAACTTCCAACTGTACATTGTTCCTGAACATAAAATGTAAATCTGAAAAAAAAATTGCAGAAACAACTGTTGACCATCGCAGAGCCCACAGTCTCACAACAACACTACGCTTTCCTCACTCAGCCTTCCCAGATACTGTATTGTATATTTAATTGATTGACACACTCAAGGTAGGAAGAGACAAATGAGAAACTCTCAGCTAGGATCTTGAATTATTTAATTAAGACCATGGGTATTAGATTTTAACGCTGTAAACACAACTGAGGTTCTCTCTGTCAGGACTGACCAAACTACTGATGTGTCACAGTTTGGCAGCATTTTTGCTTTACTAAATTCCATTTGTGGATTTGACATGGAATTGGTTCTTTTTCTAATATATAATGGAGAAGCAGTCCGTGACTGCAGCAGTATCGATCTATTATCACTAAAATATACAGTATATCTCTAGAAAGATGCCTTTTAAGATAAGATAAGATATAACTTTATTAATCCCAAAGGAAATTCTTGTGCCAGTTTGCATAGCAATACAGTACAATAAAACAATATGGAAATCAACAGAATAATCAAAATAAACTAAACTAACAGATTTACAAATGTACAATGTCAAATATGAAAAATATATAGGCAAGATAAGATATGCAGACGGCGACATTTTTTTGGCATAGTTGAAGTGTAATACTGTGATAATAATAATGGTTAGGGGACGTATTGCACCAGATAGAAAGAATATTAAGAATATATATTAAGAATATTGTACATAATGTTTAAAGGTAATGTATTGGACATGACATTAAGACAGAATATTGCACATGATGATGAGAGGAGATGTAGTATTACAGATAATATTTATAGATAACATGATAATAATAATAATATAGCACATAATAATAATAATAATATAGCACATGATAGAGTATTGCACATGATGTTGGACAGTAATATTAATATTGCACGTAATACTGAGGAAAGTGCACATGATGTTGAGAGGTAATATTGCACATTATATTGCTGTGTTCATTGTCTTGTATTTCAACTGTCCTTCCCACAGAGGGGGGAGGAGTTATAGAGTTGATGGCCACAAGCAGAAAGGACCTCCTGTGGCGTTCTGTGGTGCACCTCGATAATCTCAGTCTACGGCTGAAGGTGCTCTGGTATGACACCAGTGTGGCGTGCAGGGGATGGGAGGCGTTGTCCATAATACTGAGTAGTTTACTCAGCATCCTCCTCTCCGAGACCTCCACCAAAGACTCCAATTCCACTCCCAGGACAGAACCTGCTTTCCTGATGAGCTTATTGAGTCTGTTGGCGTCGGCTGCCTTCACCCTGCTGCCCCAGCACACAACAGCGTAGAAGATGACGCTGGCCACCACCGAGTGATAGAACATCTGCAGCATGGTTTTGCAGACGTTGAAAGATCTGAGTCTCCGTAGGAAATACAGGCGACTCTGACCTTTCTTGTACAGGGCTTATACAGATTATACAGATTTTAGATGTCAATATTGTCATATTTGTTCTAATAAATATTGTTCTAATAAATATTTAGTGTTCACTAATGTATGAATATATAAAAAAGTAATAATGTCCCTTGCTCCACACCACATGGCTTTTCTGGGGTTTCTCCACTCCAAGGACACAGGCAGTTGGTGTGGAATAATCCGGTTTATTGCACAGTTTGTAGTTGCTTGGTTACAGAGCAGATGGTACGTAGCTAGCATGCTAGCACTCTCCTGAGTGTGTGTGGTGACGGCTGGTTGAACCTGTGGGCCTTGATTAGACGATGCACCACAGGTGTGCGGCCCCACCCAGCCCCAGACTCAGCAGCCAGGGCCAGGTGAGGAGGCTTAAACCGGGCCACCAACCACACACACTCCACTAATGATGAGTATTTCATCGTTATTAGTAGACTTTCTTCCAAAATGTATGTACTTTAAATATTTAGTGGTCTATAGAATATGGTCAAGGCTGTGGCTCTCTTTGAGCAATACTTCAACATCTCCTCAAACGGCAAATCTTAAGTTTGGAAATGCTCCATTATATACTACCTTTGAAATATATAGGCCTGACACTGGAAACTGAAGGTGGGCTGAAGACCAGGAGTGCACAGATGCAGAATTGTAAGCTACTGAAATGCAAACCTTTTAATATCCTTCTTTGCTTGCTCAGATTTAGTTTAGAATGAATCACTTGACACTGGCAGCAACACTGCCAGTGTCAAGTAATCTAATTTGTACAGAAGTTTTGGTTTATACAGTATTTACCTCAAACTCAAAGTCCTCTCCTTTACTTAAAGGAGACCTATTATACCACCAGATGTGAGCATGATTAGCCCCTCCAAGCGGTTTCAGAATCTCCAGTTTATGGCATCACAAGTGGGAGTGTCCACTTAAATGTATGCTGGATAGATCAGCCTACCAGTTGCTACAGTCCACTGGGTAGGCTGGTAGGCTGATTGAAGGACTGGGTAGGTGCAGGTGTTGACTTGGTGGTGAGAGGTGTTATGAGCACAACAGCCCATCACATCCAATGCTCAAGCAAGGTAGAAACACACAATATACAGCACACAACTGTTAGACTACAACAACCATGATGCACTGCAATTGTTCTATACAACCTACAGTATAGGATACAAGCTTACAGTACTCAATAGGATATGATAATCCTCTTCCCACTCAGTGACCTATACATGTTGGGAGAGTCATGGAGTAAAATAAATCATTTACATAATGCTGAGTGAGAAAAATAACACATTTACATATGGAGGTGCTGGCAGTGACGGCTTGAAGGTGTGAAGACTGAAGCTCCTCATCCAGGGAAGGTCTTCTGCACACCTATTGATTAGTAGTATAGTGAATCCGATCGTCTGTACAATCCAGGCCAACAGCCAGGGACTCGTGGTATAGACACTTGTGGAAAACATTGGTACTAATTTGTATTGAGAAAGAAGTGAATAGAAGTAACTAGGTTTTTTGTAGCAAGGAAATTTACTGGGATCGTACTCATTGAGTGTACTTAAGTAACTGGGTTCATCAATATATGGTAACTATAGTTTGGTCCAACAGAAATGAAGTTGAATGTGCTGAAGATTACTGCTCTCGTGAAGATGACACCCAGTCTTCATGTATCCAGAAAGTCAATCTAATGTAAGTTGATCTGTATAAACTGAGTTGGTTAAATTTGTTTCTGTAATGTCATGAGATAGTGTAGTGGCGATGGTGGTACATTCCCAGGCAAAAGGTAATGACTGAGCAAGCCGCCCAACCTCTACCTGCTAATTAAAGACGTGTATTCAAAATCATCAAAATCATCAAAATCAAGTGTCTGTGTATAAAAGCATCTTCTGAATGACTAAATGGTAATGTTCTTTCAGGACCACAGCCAGGAACTGTGGATGGACCAAAGGCCCAGAGCCTTAAAGCCAGTATGATGCTGAACTTTAAATCTTGGATATATTGATTTGGTATTGATTGGCATTCATTCAACTTGCCTAGTTTTGGGTGGCAGGTATGCGACTTTGAGACTCGCGACATGTCTGAAACCAGTTTGCTGCATACAGATGGGACAGGTACTTAATATTTCAGGAAGCTTTCAGTGCATTTTCTCGACAATTCTTGACAGATACAAATGTGTGTCACTGCCCTTCTGGTCACTAAATCAAATTGACCGCTGTATTGGGTCACTGGATCTACTTTTGATTTCTCTAGTAGGCCTATGTGTAGAGTTATATAAAGTATTCTACTACTGCATAGTTCTGCCCCGCATCAAATATAGATGATTTTTGCATGTTACACAATGCTTACTTGTATCCTCTGTATTGTTCCTATTTTTACCCTTTATCCATTATTTCTGCCCGTTCTTGTCGTGACTCATTGCCTCTCAGGGATTAATAAAGTGTATTTATAATTTTCTTTCAGATGAAGATGGAACAGCAGATGGCCGTGAAGGGACTGAAGGGATGCAGCTAACCCCTCAAGACAGAATACCTCAACTTTACTGTCTCTAAGCTAATGCCTAAACATAACCCTCTCTAAGCTAATGCCTAAACATAACCATCTCTAACGTAATGCTTACATTATCTAACCTAATACCTAACCATAAACATCTCTCATCTAATGCCTAAATACCACAACATAACCATCTCTAACCTAATACCTAAACTTTCTAACATGATAACCAGTGATGGGGGTAATGTGCTACAAAAGTAACACGTTACAGTAATATACAACTTTTACTGGTAACTTAGACATTGGTCTAATATAAAATTGACCCTGACTAATATCCACAACTGCGAAGAAGACCGATAGCCTGTTGCCGTAATTGCAGCTGGAAGATGTCTGCTGTTGCTATTGAATAAGTAAGCCTAGTGAAAGTATATAGACCCCACAAGCTTTAGCGTATCTGCTGACACGTGCTTTCCGTTTTAAAAATAATGACACTCAAGTGTGGACCGACATGGAGGTTTAGCTATTGTAACTCAGGCTCAATGATAGCACAATACAAATAATCAGATACATGTAATAATGATGTTGTTATTTAGTTTGGTGCAAAGGGAGACATTGATGTGGCACACATTTTAAGAAATGCAGCCCAGGATCTGCAAATCTAATTAACTTATGGTTTAACACAAGTGGTTGTGTTAGTGAAGGCTATACTTTGTATGAGAACTTAAAGAGCAGCTGGCAGGTTGACAGCCCACGTTAATTGTGTCCAATAAATGTAAAAAATACAATACATTTTAAACAGATGTAGAAGTTGGTTAAAAAGCATAAATAAATAAAGTGTCTCTATGTAAATGACCAGGCATGCCCAAATTTCCCTTTTTGGACTTGAGAATTCGATGTATTGATGTTTAAGAAGTACTATCTAGGTTGGGCTCCAGCTGTGCCATCAAATGTAGTGGGATCTAGTATATAATATCCACATAGTTTACGAATATAACTTGTAATATTCATGACATATTTGTCAAATATTGCAAATGCCTTTTGTGAACCTGTATCCATGTGATATGTTTTTCTGCTGTGTCTGCTGTGGGTGTAATTTACATTCACATTTACATTGAGGGCATTTGACAGACGCTTTTATCCAAAGCGACTTACAAAGAGTACATTTGTTGAAGGAGACCGTGGTGGCTGTGGTCCATAAAGATAATAATAGAGCAGGTTTCAAGCATTCATAGTTGCAAGGCTAATAGAAAGAGTTTCATAATTGCCAGGTTGCCTGCATAATATCTGGGATAAGAGCAGACGTGTCATTCTGCGCACATCGCCAACATCTAAGAACATACAATATGCTCAGCAATGCTAAGGCACTGAGAAAATTGAATTGCTAATAACCTAGTATGTGTCATGTTCTCATCATCACGCCCTACAACTTTAGATTGGTGTGCCTTAAGTGTCTTCATCATGGCGGGCCTTGGCCCCCGACAGGTAGGGAACCACTGCTAGAAGATCCGGTGAGCCGAGTGTCTCATCAACAATTACCCTAACAGCGAGCTCTCTTGGCACCTCCGCCTATAATAGTTATTCTATTTCCCCTTGTATGCGAGAAATTGCTGCCATAACCCCGGTATGTTCACCTCATTCAGCCCCGGCACACTATTAAGGGGTTATTTGTATAATTTCCTCCTAATTGTGAGTCTCGGCCATATTGGCAGGAAACATTTGAGACTAAATTGAGTGTGAAGATTGAGGAGGAATGAATGTGTGATGTGCTGTGCGCAGAATGCTTTAGCTTTTAGCTGGGGCCTGCCTGGGCAGCCACAAGGACACGCGTCTGAGCGGGATTTGAACGTTAAAGGTTGACTTAGCAAAGTCAATAATTGAGCTACTCTCTGGGACTTTGTCTGCCTCAAAGCAATCAACCGCTCTTTCTTTTTTTTGTCGGATGAGAGGCGGGCTATCTCTAAATGCCCTATAAGGCGCGCCGCTGGTTCACGGAACAAAAGCCCCGAGTGGGGAAGAAGGAACATCATTTCAAAACGAACAATAAAGAGTTTCCACGGTTCAAAAATATATTTACATGATAATGATGAAGCTCCTTCTCTTTCCTCCTCCTTCCTCGTGTCTTTCTTTGGCAATTGGGTCCTGTTAAGAACACGACACTTGCTGAGCCATACATTTGTCGCAAGTGTGCTTTTAGTTGTATTTCTTTGCATGTATTACTGCTACTACGGCCAAGTGGTCAACACAAGCCTGGAATAAGACCATTTCTATTGGCTATGTTCCTTTCAATCAAGGAAACGATTGGATAATTAGCTCTTGAATAATTATCACACAGTTAAATATGTACACAGCGGTAAGATTTATGTGACATTAATGGAGACATTACTCTCTTCAGAGCTCTCGGAGGCATCCATTCATGTTTATGAAGGTCTGCTGTACACACACACACACACATGTAAATGTATGCAGTGTGAGCTATGACTGTGACGGTACATTTGATTGCGTAATGCCGTGCTGTGGAGCAGCACGCGTGTTCAGCTGGTCATACACCCGTGGACCACCGGCCACACCACATGCTACACGCCATTTTTTCACATTACGATTACTCCATTAATGCGCCACCATTTTATGTGCATCAACACCGCAGAGGAGCAGGTGTGCTCTAATATTGATTTAATATCTATTTCCCATTCCTGCCGGTCTTATTTCTCATTCCTGCTGTTCGTCTTCACTGTAAGTATTGTAAACATTCTGATTCTGATGGTATTATTTTTGCACATTCCGCCGAGCATCGCCACTTTTTCATTTCACTGCATATCCTGTATGTGTGTGTGTGTGACAAATAAAGTCCTTGAATCTTGAATCTTGAATCTTGTACTGTATATTGCATGGATTTACCTCGCTATACTTTGGTGAATCCTGCCGACCGACGCCGCAATTTGCTGCAGTGTCGGGTTAGCTGACCTTAATGTGTCAAGTCCCCCACGTAGCATAAATATAGCAAATTATATTGCTAGATGTAAATTCATTACGAGCCAAATGAATGGGCCTACAGGCGTTCCATCCGCAGGTTCCTCTCGGCGAGTGTGGCAATTCAAGATAGCAAACGGGAAAACGTTGAAAGCGTTATGAAATTCATTGCTAATTTTGAGCACGTACGCTGTAATGGGAGCTACTTCTATTATTTATAAAACTGAGTTTAACACCGCTGGGAGATTTTAATGTAATATATGTGTGTGTGTGTGTGTGTGTGTGTGTGTGTTTCCACTTTGTATTTTATTGATTGGGAGCACAGGCAAACAGTCATCATCTCTTTGACTTTATTTTTCTAGTATTTCTGCCTCTTTCTCTCTCTCCCCCGCCTCATTCATCTCCCTATCTTGCCTGAGATACAAGATGGATATCTATATATTTAGCTTCATTGTTCAGCTAGGAAATACAAATGCGCCGCACTTTGTCCCTGTAATATTAAATTGGCCACAGTGTCATTATGTCTTGTGAAAGAGACCCAGGTGTGCAGAGATGGTCCTGCCTCCATATTCAGTTGTATTTCCCCTTAATTATGGAAACAAACGGAAGAACCTGTGGTTTTAAAATGGACGCACTGGGCTTTGGGTATGATGAGGTTTTTATCTTGACTGGGAATAGAGTGAGAGAAGAATGGAGAGGACAGGCATGGTCATCTACATGCTAATCAAATGGCTTGAAATTCATAGTCTCCTTGGCTGCTAAATGCGTCTAACTACCAGCTCCAAGGTCCAGGCCATCGGCCAACGGATGGCAAGATAACCGGGATTACCGTCGCATCCGGAGTGGGCCTCGGCGGCTTTTGTGGCGTGATTGTCTTTATAATGAAATGATCTACTTGACTTGGACTTGGCGGGGGAGTCATGACTTGTTTGCTAACGGGAACCTTAACGTCCAGCGAAATACATTCATGCATTCGTATGATTGAGCAGCCCCATGTTGTGTGTGTGTGATCGCTCACAAGGCAGGACCATTTGGGACTTTGCTCTGTTCATGAAGGCTGAGCTTGTTAGACGATGTGCACACGGGTGACTAAAGGCTTCTAGAATAGAGTCATTAGTAAATACAAAAATAAATGGATTGCTGTTGGGGGGGGGGGGGGGGGGGGGGGGGGATGCAGTGGGTCTAATTTGAAAGAAAGGAAAATGAATTAAATCTGGCAGACCAATGTACATGTACATGTATGTGTGTGTGTGTGTGTGCCTGTGTGGAGCCTAGTAACTGTAGCACTGTTGTTGTTGTTGTTGTTGTTGTTTTTTCTTTGCCTCCTCTGCCGTCTCTTCGGTGGAAAACTCATCTTGGCTTTATACCCCCCCCCCCCCCCCATTTCCACCCTGTCTCGTCCATTTTGGGATGGGACCCATGTTGCCCATCACGGACCACCCAAGTGTTCAGATGGACGATTAGATACCTCTCTCCCGCGCACTTTTCACCCCCACCATCACCATCACCAGCACCAGCACCAGCACCAACACCATCACCACCACCACCTCACCACCACGCCCTCCTCAACCACCACGCCCTCCTCCACCACCACCACCACCAAATTGTCTGCAGACAACACAGGAATAAAAGTCTTGCATAGTAAGGGAGAAACCGTTTATATGGAAATTACAACAATCCACAATCCCCAATGGAAAAAAATTATTTCTTTCTTTGTGTCTTCATAATGTCGGTCACACTTAAACTGAATTTGTAAGCGTTTCCAAATGATTGATTGTTTAAATCTTGTTTCCTACCACACAAAATACTGTAAAGTACTGTACTGTATACATTTTTTTAATGATTATTTTTCATGCTATTTTCATTCTCATTTCATCCTTATTCCCCTATAATAATTATCAAATTCCAAGTTATTTTAAAGTTGCCATTTAGCCTATGTATAAATGTTTCACTCAAAGTAATTGTCAGGCTTAATTAATGGACTGAAGTGGGAGGGGGAGGCTGTGAGGGGGGAGGGGGGAGGAGCCTCAGTGTTCCTCTGCATGCAGCCTACAGGCAGCAGTTCAAAGACATCCTTCTGCTCCGCCGAGTTTAGTCATCCGCTCTTGAGGCATTGAATGTATGGGTGATTACGAATCGCCCGGGAACACACACACACTGATAAGCGAATTGATTGACAGATCAGGAGGCGTTTCTATGGAGTTCACATCCTGAGAGATAATGTCATTTCGCGCCTAATCATCTAATGGATCCTAAATCCATTTTTTCCCCTCTTCCTGGTGGATATCAGCAGAACACCATTACCCTAATGGTGATGCACAGACTATGGAGGTTGGGGGGGGGGGGGGGGATGAATGTTATTACCGCTTAAACCAATTTTGAACGTCAAACTTGAGGTTGCCAGATTTTGACGTTGAGGCAGGGATGGGATCGCTGTTGACTCTTTCATCCACTTTGCCCCCCAAGTATGACATGTTTGCGGCGGTGAGATTAAAACGGTTTGATGCAACTTGGGTTTTGCGCAAACAACGCAAACACTGGTGCCCACCCCCACCCCTTCAGTGTATCTAGTGTGCATACTGAGATGATGAACACCAATGTGAAGGGCAGAACGTGTGGAAAGCAAGCAGACAGTCATGTACGTGCACAATAACAACTCACACTTCCATGAGATCTACTCCTGGAATAGCTTCTACTTCCACAGTAATCTGTTGCAGATATACCTGCAATTTACTATCAGGCGAGCTGTGAGAGAAGTCATTGTAGTATAACCCATCAAAGATAAAGATTAATTAAAATCATGTTGGTTGTATAATTAGCGGGCCATTGGTCCGGTGTGATTGAAGCACAGATTGCACAGGTTTTCCCCCCTCAACCGATCAATGAATAAATTAATTTAGTGAACGCATGCTTGAAATGTCATCTACATATTTAAACTAAATGCTGTACATTGTATTAAATGTTTTACTCATATCTTTAGGCCAAATTGTCTTCTCTGAGTGTCAAAGGTCACAGGTGTCAGACATTCTTAAGGCAACTTAACACTTCACTCCACTACTAACTAACGAGAGATTTCCATAATGAGCCGGATTTTGAAATGAGCTGACCATGTTTAAAAAGGGGTTTGGAGAGAAAAATGATCAACCATCCACAAGGTCTCAACGCTGATGATGTGAGTCTATGGGATTAGCCTCGTGATTAGCATAAATATCACACAGTTTGCATTCAGAAACGGACAGACAATTCTACGTGTGCATTTTATTGGACTTGGAGCTTAAAGGTTCATGATACCAGATTTACCGCAATCTGCAAAGATCCTGGATCCTTCCTCAGTCACACAGGAGGATGAGAGGGCTGACCCATACTAAGACTGCATTAGAAGATACCATGGTGGTGGAGACGGGGTAAATTAAAGAATGCGTATTTAATGCTTATTAAGCCTTACCTTGATCTGAAAGTGAATTGGTGGATGTAGACATTTCTGTTTTCATATTCTCAAACTGATTGATTGTTAATAAATATTCATGCGAGTCAGCCGTGGACAATTTCTGCCTCATACCTTTTTTGCCTTGCAGATGAGATGGCAAATGCTCTCCCAGCACCACCAGAGCGCCTCCTTTATAATTGCTTGTTGGTAATGGTTTGGGGATACCAGCAAGGATGGAAGCTTGGCTAAGCCTCAGACAAGCTAGTAACCATGGTGTCCATGTCCAGCCTGTTTGGTGTTGTATGAAGGCCTCGGGAAGACAACAGTCAGCCTGCCCTTTGAAATGACCACTTCACGACAAGCAAGCCTTTCCATTCAGTATTTGTTGTGCCTTTAGTCCCCAGCATCCCCTATTCTGTACCCATCTATCCCCATGGGGTTAACTTCTCTCATGTTTAACCCTCCAGATTGGGATTGTTTATTTTCTGCTATTTTCCACCATTCCTGCTTCCGTTAGAACTCCAGTTGACCTCAGCCTTTGAGGTCAACTGGAAAAAGCCAAAAGCTTTCTTTTTTGTAGGAGTAATTTTAGCTGTCCACAAACCAAACACGTTTGTCTCGATGCTTCTGTCAGTGATGTGCTCTAGTGATGTCAGTGATGTGTCCTAGTGATGTCAGTGATGTGTCCTTGTGATGTCAGTGATGTGCTCTAGTGATGTCAGTGATGTGCCCTTGTGATGTCAGTGATGTGCTCTAGTGATGTCAGTGATGTGCTCTAGTGATGTCAGTGATGTGCCCTTGTGATGTCAGTGATGTGCTCTAGTGATGTCAGTGATGTGTCCTAGTGATGTCAGTGATGTGCTCTAGTGATGTCAGTGATGTGTCCCTTGTGATGTCAGTGATGTGTCCTTGTGATGTCAGTGATGTGACCTTGTGATGTCAGTGATGTGCTCTAGTGATGTCATTGATGTGCTCTATGTGATGTCAGTGATGTGCTCTAGTGATGTCATTGATGTGTCCTAGTGATGTCAGTGATGTGCTCTTGTGATGTCAGTGATGTGTCCTAGTGATGTCAGTGATGTGTCCTAGTGATGTCAGTGATGTGTCCTTGTGATGTCAGTGATGTGCCCTTGTGATGTCAGTGATGTGTCCTTGTGATGTCAGTGATGTGCTCTTGTGATGTCAGTGATGTGTCCTTGTGATGTCAGTGATGTGCTCTTGTGATGTCAGTGATGTGTGTCCTTGTGATGTCAGTGAATGTGCCCTAGTGATGTCAGTGATGTGCCCTAGTGATGTCAGTGATGTGCCTAGTGATGTCAGTGATGTGACCTAGTGATGTCAGTGATGTGCCTCTAGTGATGTCAGTGATGTGCCCTTAGTGATGTCAGTGAATGTGCCCTTGTGATGTCAGTTGATGTGCTCTAGTGATGTCAGTGATGTGTCCTTCGTGGATAGTAGTGATGTGTCCTTGGATGTCATGATGTGTCCTTGTGATGTCAGTGATGTGCTCTAGTGATGTCAGTGATGTGTCCTTAGTGATGTAAGTGATGTGTCCTTAGTGATGTCAGTGATGTGCTCTAGTGATGTCAGTGATGTGCTCTAGTGATGTCAGTGATGTGCTCTAGTGATGTCGTATGTGTCCTTGTGATGTCCAGTGTATCGTGCTTACTATTGCCATGGTGTCACACATATTTGGGTTCAACTGTGGTTGACTTCTCAAAGCTCTTAATCACATTATTTGCTGATCTCTTATGGCAAAGTCAGTAAGTAAGTACATCAGTAAGTAAGTAAGTAAGTCAGTAAGGAAGTAAAGTTTATTTATACAGCGCCTTTCACGGACAAAGTCACAAAGTGCTGCATGGGAGTAAAATAAGACCATCACATAATAAGAAACAATAAAACATAAAAACAAAGGACATAAAAATACAGAAGTACAGACACAGGAGGTGAGACAAAGGCCAGTTTGAACAGATGAGTCTTTAGCTGGTTTTTAAAAGTCTCAACCGAGACCATTGGGAATCTAAAAAGAATGACTAAACAATTCAATTGATCTCTCTTCTTGATACAACAATTCTTGTGCTTTCCAGAGCTCAGTGAACTGGAATATGATGCGTGCACTGGGTTGGCAATTAATTAATATCATTGGATAAAGAGATTTCCACAAACGCCGTCGACCGCACAATGAGGCATATTTTCAAATTTGCGGAGCCTCTTTATTAGATTGTAGACTTTCATTTCCTCCGGGAGCACAAGCAGCAGCCAGAGTTTTGTTCACTGCCACTCGAATCATATTGTGTTGTGATCAGAGGAGATACAGAGGCTGGACAACAGATGAGACACGTAGAGCATAATGCTACTGAGTGGGTTGACCATGGGAGTCAGGTGTTTACTCATTACCTCGGCCTCATTTGCACAATACATCAATATTCAACATTTGCTTTTCTTTTAATTTGACATCATGAAAAAATGTACATACTGTACATGATAACACACAATTATACCTCCTGCCTTCTTATTATTGCAGCCCACATTTGTTATTTCATTCCATGGCAGATGGTATTCAGATTTGCCATAATAATGCATCATATAATAATAAATAATATTTAATTAAGTTAATATTTCAAATAATAAAAACTGTCAACAAATTGTCAACTAATCCCTTGAACTAAGTCATTTTATTATGATGAAACGTTGTGACAACGCAGTAGGGGTGAGCTATTAGACCAAAACACAATCAAAAGTCGAAAAGTATTTGTTTGATGGGAGAGGGGATGAGGATCAAAACAACACACGGATATTCTTCCCAACCGGGGTCTTTGTGTCTCCATCTCCCTGCCTGGTGAACTAAAGCACTTCCCTGTTCAGAGAGGTCGCTACCTGACTGGTGGTGAGTGACAGCTGCTTCACCTCCAGGTCTGCATCAGCTGGCGCTCGCCGTACTGATTGGCCGACGCCACAGCCAATCGGAGCCTTCGCTTACACTGAGACACTGTCCCTGGATGTCCCCGCCCCCTGTCCTCTGGGGGGCCTCTGGTGCACAGACTGGGTCCCAACCATGTCACAAATAAACACTATCAATGAGACAATAACATCACTATTCTAATTTATCTCAATAAACAAGTAAAAAAAAAACAGATACAAAGAAAAACAGAACACAAAAATTTAGAATTACAAATGACAGGAGTATTTGTTGTACTTGGCGAGAGGATGATATGTTAGTTTTGGTTTTAGTTAGTAGTGTTAGCTATTCATTTTAGCGAACCATTGGTCTATTTTGTGTCGACATCAGTCTGTGAGCAACATGCCGGTAAATCAACGTGCACTTTAATAAAGATCCAAATTGCATATTTCATATATGCAAATTAGAACCAGTCAAAAGCTGAATCTCTCCAATGCTGTGACCCCACCTTGGACATTCCAAACATCTTTAAATATACATTTCCCCAAAGATGAGATGCGTATTGAAATGAGATGTATAATTACCACATTTTTTACCCACAGTTTTACCCACAGTTGTTGGTTTGGCGCTGCAATGAGTTATGCTGTATTCTGACGTTATGATACATTCTGACCTTTGGGAGAAGAGCAAACAGGGAAACAAAGATGGATCCCACATGGAAAGCAGGGGAACTGCACAGTCAACATAATTGTGTTTAATCGTGAAAGTTGGAGTGTTAGGCCTAATTCTCCCTCCAACTGGCGAGAGTTGAGTCAATATTTAAGTCACATTCAAGTTTCATGTTTCAAGTTTCAAGTATTTTATTGTCACTTCACAATTTACACGTGAGTATAAGCAGTGAGTGAAAAACTTTTTGTGCAAAACGCCCGACAACCGACAGTAATTATAAAGAATACAAAATAGAATAGAACTACAAAATAGAAATAGAACTGTGCAAAATAGAAATAGAACTATGAATAGAAATTCTGTGTAAATAAGTAGATGAAATATAAAATGAAATGGAATATACAACAAAAATATCCAGGTGAGCAATACACATATAAATCAATGTACTAAAATATACATTGTTATATGCTGACATTCACAGAATGTCACAGAATACCTTCTCAGACAGTCAACACAACACTAGCACCAGCAATTGGCACCAGGACTAGCACTAACACCAGTACTAGCACCAGCACCAGCAGTAACACTAGCACCAGGACCAGCACTAGCAGTAACACCAGCACTAGCACCAACACTTAGCACTGCTACCAGCACTAGCTCCAGCAGTAACACTAGCACTTATCACCAGGACTAGCACTAGCAGTAACACTTAGCACTAGCACTTGTTCAGCAGCCTGATGGCCTGACTGTGGAAGCTGTCTCTGAGTCTGCTCATGGTAGAAGTGTGTACAGTTTGTGGCTGGGGTGGTTATTGTCTTTAATAATCCGTTTGGCCTTGGCCACGCACTGCCTGGTGTATATATCCAGGAGGGAGGGAAGCTCACCTCCAACGATGTACTGGGCCGTCCGCACCACCCTCTGTAGTGTTCTACGCTCCAGTGCGGTGCAGTTCCCGTACCAGACGGTGATGCATCCTGTAAGAACACTCTCGATGGTACAGGAGTAGAATGTTCTGAGGATGCGGGGGCACATGTTGAATTTCCTCAGTCGCCTGAGGAAATACAGGCGTTGTTGGGCCTTTTTCACCACGTGTGTGGTGTGCGTGGTCCATGTGAGGTCCTCGGAGATGTGCACACCGAGGAACTTGAAGCTGCTGACCCTCTACTGCAGCACCGTCGATGGAGATGGGGGCGTGCTCTCCTCTCCGCTTCCTGTAGTCCACGATCAGCTCCTTGGTCTTCTTGACGTTGAGGGCGAGGTTGTTTTCTTGGCACCACTGTGCCAGTGATCCAACCTCCTCCCTGTAGGCTGTCTCGTCGTCGTCGGCGATCAGACCCAACACTGTCGTGTCGTCAGCAAACTTGATGAAGACGTTGGAGCTGTGCATAGCCATGCAGTTGTGGGTGTACAGGGAGTAGAGGAGAGGGCTCAACACGCATCCCTGAGGGGCTCCAGTGTTGAGGGTCAGCGGCTCAACACTGCATAGCCAACATCAGACTTGAGATTAAATGGGTTAAATCATTTATATCTGTTAAGTGCCTGAGTCTCCTTCATATTTTCAGATGACCTTTGGTACTTTGTTCAGAACGCTCTGTGTGTGGATGTTACAACTCATATTATCACCGACCACAGATAAGTTCCCTCTTTTCCGCTCTAAGCGTAGAACTGGTAGTCCATCCTTGGATATAATGAATAACCATCTGTATTCTTTCTCACTCACCCCCCCATGGGCGTGATTATCACACACAGAACTGTATATGTGTCTGAATAAACGCTGCCTTGGTAGCCAGGGCCTGCTGCTCTGACGATCGTGGACCAGAGACGACCCATCCATATTAGATGACAGACGGAAACACTGCAATACAATATCTGTCAGACGGAAGACATTCATCGAAAACCAGTTGTATTTTATTACATGTAATATTCATCGTCATGAAGTTATACACCCAAATCTCTTGTTAACCGCAAAGCCACCGAAGTCGAACAATTGTAATTGCTCGTCGTGCGCACAGAAACAGAGAAAACCGTACACTTTCCTCACTATAATATAAAAAGAGATCACACTAATGACTATGACTTATGTTTCATGAAATATGTTTCCTGTTTATGATGTACGTGGATTTGTTGGACTTAATAACTAGTCAATAATTTATTGTTGTCCCAAGAGAGATGATGAGAGGCAAATTAGCATTATAATTCTACAGCAATTACAGAATTAGTAAAAGTCAAAGTCAAAGTATTTTATTGTCACAACACAGGCGCTATTCTGAACAGTGAAACTCTTGTGACATGGCAGGCGACAGTACGTAGGAAGTAGGCACAAAAATATGCTTTTATGTTATTTGTTAAACCCACTCCCAAGGACTATACCAAGTTAGCTTCTTTGTCACCCCTAAATGCGACGTCAAAGTGTGCTACTGTGTCCAGTTCTGTCGTACCCATGTCCCAAGAACAGACCAATCTTCTGTTATAATAACAATATACAATGGAGGATTCTTGGGTGTAGCATGTGGTTGGGGGGGGGGGGTAGAGAGGAAGATTGTGTGGAATATAAAGTGTGAAAGGTATACAGAATGGTGGGTATCCCCACGGACAGTGCTTACCCATAGACCTGTTTTTTGAAGAAAAAAAACCCCCAATAATATCATTCCATTTCCATGCCAAGCTCCCCATATCTCCCTTTAATCCAGTGTGGGAGAGACAGGAGAGGGAGAGAGAGAGAGAGAGAGAGAGAGAGAGAGAGAGAGAGAGAGAGAGAGAGAGATAGGGGAGTAAGCTGTTTGCCTTGCTCCTCTGCGCGCGTGTCGCTTTAAGCCCTTGGAAACTTGGGTTCCCAAACTTTTTTTTTTTGTTGACCCACTTAAATGTGACTGTAAAACCCACAAACTGGGTTATACTGAGGCGGCGAAACCTTTAGGATGAATAATCTAGCAGTAAACAATAATGTATTTATTCATGCATGGGCCCCAGCTCTGTGCAATACAAATGACGGGTGCTTTGCAAGATTCATCACCTATTATATGCCGGAGTTATACATGCATTTAGAATCAATTATGCAGACATAAATACAGTCCCGTTTAAATGGGAATATTTTTTGTAATTAATGTCGTTTTTAATGACGCAGGCGCTATGCGATGCGCGGATGCATACGTCTTCATGTAAACATTTCGTCCAAAGAACTATTATCGTAAAAACAAACGTGAATCGCTCATTTCCGGTAAGGGCATTCGCGTCATTGGCCTCTTTATGCAGACTGATGGCACGTCCTGCTCGGCAATCAAGTGCTGCGACACTGCACATTTTTTTTCCCTCCCGAAATCCTGGGCCCCTGGGCTCCTGTCCTCACGGAAAAGTGTCCATATTGCACAACCGGCGGGCTCGACCGCCGCCGTGGGTGGCGCCTTGTAATGATTGACATGCCACTCTTAGAAAGCCGCCTCCCACCCCCTCCCACCGCCTCCCACCAGGGCCTGACAACCCAGGTTCCCTCCCCCCTCATCTGCTGCGCTCTACTGTGCTGTGCTGTGCTGTGCGCCTGCTCCTCCTGCCCCCCCCCCCCCCCCCCCCCCCCGCGGCGACACACAGCTGGGCTTCCTCAAGGTGTGATAAAGAACAGGGGGAGGAAACCCCGGTGAACTTTGGATGTACACACACTGCACACGCGTCCTTTCATTTCCCTCTGAGCGCTGGGAGTTCATATGTTGCAGCGTGCTATCCAATTATAGAACACAGGGCGAGAGAGAAAAAGAGAGAGAGAGGGAAACTTCACAAATAAAGCATCTGCGCCGTGCTGTGAGCGGCGGTCGTAACGCGCACGCCCAACAACCCTGTCACCGTGGCAGCATGAGCGGGAGAGAGGGAGAACTTCATTAGGGGCCTGGTAGTTGTGAGTAAAGCTTTTGGAGCAGGGAGATCGCATTACACCTCTTCATTCGGTCGCAAATGAGCAGCTTCTGAGCCCCCCGACGCCGGCACCGGCCCACCTAATCTTTCCCAATTTGACGTATTTCAGGGGGCCGAGCAGCCACACGTCTACACCCGTGTGGCTTTCGTGCGGCTCGGCGAAGCGAGGCGGCGGTAAACGCTTTTCTCAGCGCACGTTCCGTGATTTGAATGCGTTTTTGGGGGGCCACGCAGCTGCAGACTTATCTTATTAGCTAACTTACTTTCCCCCCCCCCCCCCCCCCCCCCCCAGGAGAGGTAGATCACACGCGGCACGTTTTGTATTTTGAAATGTCATCTCATTTTTTGTATGTTGTTTTGCGCGTTACCCACAAGACACCCTTCGCGTTCCCTGGACCCGGGTTCCATCCCATTTCACACCCAGCTCAAACCATTAAATCCATTACATCTATCGTCTGCTTGCCCATGACTCCAGTTGGCCTTTTCCAGCGTAAAATCTTCATATCTAACATAGTGGAGGAGCCTGCGTTGCAAATAAAATATTAAAATCGTCTGTTTTAAGCCCTGGCGATTTGCACCGTGCTGTTGTGTCGTTTTGGAGATGTGGTGTGGTGCGTATTTGTTGGTTGAATGACACAGTTCCAGAGCTTGTATCCATGGAGTATTTTCAGACACAAGCCGTGTGCGTGTGTGTGCATGTGTGTGTGCATGCGTGCACGTGTGTGTGTGCATGTGTGTGTGTGCGTGTGCGTGTGTGTGCGTGAGCCCCTAAGGCTGTAAAAGACACTGAGATATTGATGTCAACGTGAGCGTGTCAAAGCGAGCGCTACTGTATTCCTGGAGGAGCGTTGCCGTGCCGACGATAACGCTGTGCCCTTTAGATATTACATATCACTGCAAGCTGCGGTAGACTGGAATCATTTACACCCTCACTGTTGAGTCATCCTCGCACCATAGATTCTGCTGGATGTTTGCCACTGGGAAGTAGAATCTGTAAGCAACAATAGCACAGCCACGCTAACCACTGGGTAGGCTTCGCTTGCTCTGCCCGATATTCCTATTCCTATTCATATCTTAGAAATAGACCAATTGCAATGTATACATTTCGCAGAAATATATTAATATTTTGTATATCATTTTCTGTGAAAATGTTCTTTTGTTGAGTATATGTGTATTTATGTATACATATGCACACGTATGGTTATGTAATCATCAAGATACAAACCCACAATCATCAATTGACTGTTGTTGAGGTTACAGAATATAAACACAGAGCTGATAATATAACAGCCGAGCAGGTGAACCTCAGCTCAAGCTGAAATACGATTTACAACATCCGTTAGACAGGGTATATATATCAGTCAAATGTATTCTGAACACTTGGTCTTACTGTGCGGTGCCCTGCTGGCCGGCTAGCTGTAATCAGAACGGGCTACATGGTCATATAAATGCATGCGCATAACATTATAATGACGCCTGTAAATTGCAACTCACCCATGTAAACAACCAGTGGAGATGAATGAGGCATCCCTTTAAATTATGCGGCAATGGCCTTCACATTCTCTCTCTCTCACACACACACACACACACACACACACACACACACACACACACACACACACACACACACACACACACACACACACACACCTACACACACACAACACCCTTTCCACAGTGTGTTAAAATCAGCCTCAGAATATATTCCCCTGCTGCCTTTGTCTGGCGATGCCTCATGTCTGTAGGCAGGTTTCCGCTGTGGTATATCCTAATCAATGTGGAGAAAATTGCAATTGCAATATTTCTAGCTTTTGTGAAAGAACACAGTCAGTATTTTTCACCGACCTCAACAGATGGAATGTTGTCGATATTGTAGGAAGTTTACCTCTCGGTAGTCTGGCTAGTGTGCGTTATCCAGTCAAGACAGGTGGAATGTATTTATATACTTTTATTTATTATTTATGAATCATTTATTATTTTCTTTATTTAAATACACTTCTTATTTATTCTTAATCACAGTTCAACTGGCCTTTTACAGCAGAGGTTTAGACGAGGCCGTTTAGTCAAGCAAAGTGAAGAAAGCTTTAGGAAAAACAAAACCTCGAATGAACTGTGCATACATACGTACAGTCCTATGTGAATGAAGGTGTTGTATTGAACACGTCACCGGGGTCATTTCCGAACACACAGATGGACAATGGCTGACTGCACTCTCACAATGAGAATGACAGGTGAGCGCGGCTGTCATTAGACATCCGTTAACACTTCCTGGTGGTTGTCAGGGGAAACCTCAGACTTATTTGACGACAAACCCAGAAGAGAGTGGCAGACTGAAAGATCAAAGGAAAGAGCATTCCGGAAAATATTTCACAAGAGAAAAAGGACTGCGAGGATGAATTATCATCATGGCAGCGATTATCTGAAAAGGAAAATAATGACCCCTGATTATTGCACTGGAAATCAAATATCAGCAACAAGGGAAGAAAGTCGGCAAAATGCATGCAGCACATTTGCAGGAAAGCCTCATTTACTGGAGCATGCTGTTTGAATTTCTAGCATCCACATGAATAGATGACATTATAGCAAAAATAAAGTACAGACATTTGTTTAATCAAGGTTGCCTCTGTGAGTGCAGAAGAAGAAGTCGCTGTAGCTGACAAATGATCTTGGAAGCAATAATACAACAATGATAATACAACGAAGCAATAATACAACGGAACACTGTGAGAGATGTATTTTAAACATTCTTAGTCAATGTTTAACATGAGTCTATTAAGAGGCATTATTTAATATTCAGAACATGAGATACAGTATGTAAATCAGGGGTAGGCTATCATCAGCATAACAATATGCGATGTTAGGATATATTGCCAGTGTTTGAAAGATCAATATACAAGTCTGATTAATTCTGTTGAACACAAGGTCTAATATCTGAGGGAAATTGCAAGATATCTTTAGCTTCTGAAAGATTTATTTTGAGTATATTAGCTGTGTTCTAGCGCCTTCTTTGCGTTCATGAGCAGACCAGCACTCCAGAAAAGTCACATTAGTTTCATCTTCATAACACATTTGAATGCAATGAGAAGTACGTTCTACAAAAAAATTCAAATCAAATAATTAAAAAATACCAATACTTACATAATCACTTTAATTGTCTAGTTTTGTGATATAGGATTAACAGATGTATATGCTTATAATTATACACTGGTGTCATTTTGTATTAATAAAACATCAATACCCTGTCCACATAAAGAAGTTGTTATGGGTAGTTTTTGACTGATAATGGTATAGGCCCAAGTCACGCGTTTCTAAGCCAATGGACGTCTATGACCCAGACTGCTTGGAAATTCAACTCTATCTATCCATGCACCTAAAGCCACGTGTTGTTTTTGCTCACCTATCTAGAGCATCATTTGAATATGTAAGATCCAGGCCAATCGTGGGAAAAGGTTACAAATAATTAGCACAAAAATATGTACGATAAAAGTTGCAATTGAAACACATATATATCTGCCAAATGACCTTTTCTGCGTGGGCAAAGAGTGCGATGCTATTTGGACGTATCCAAAAGTCAAAATGTCACGGCATGTAATCCTTTCAAGGGGTGATCAAGGTTATTGGTAAGAGCTTGGCCCATCTCCATAATCTATTGCAAGGAGAAAATGCTTACTGCATTGCTTTGGAAATAAAGGATGCAGAAGTGACCTCTCCTCTTCCTCCCTCCTCCCTCCTCTCTCCTCTTCACTCATCCTCTCCTCTCTTGTTCACTCCTCTCCTCTTCACTCATCTCATCTCCTCTTCCTCTCCTCTTCACTCCTCTTCTCCTCTTCTCCTCTCCTCTCCTCTTCTCATCTTCTTTCCTCTCCTCTCCTTTTCACTCCTAATCTCTTCACACCATCACTCTCCTCTCCTTTGCGGCTTCTCTCCTCGTCTCTCCTCTTCTCTGCTCTTTAATTCTACACCCTGCAGTCGGCGTGCTTCCAGAAAGGTGATGGGCTCACATGCTAACATTGAAACACTAGTGTCACCTCATAAACCTTTCCCCTCGGGAGACAAATAATTCTTTGCCCACCACCCCCCCCCCCCCCCCAAAAAAAACCCCTCCAGCGACGTGGGTGACCGACGTGAAGAAGACGGCGTCGTTATACGTTTCAACTGTACTACACCTCTCTCCGCCTCCGCGCCCGCCACGCCGCGCCGCCACATTTGCATAGCAACTGCCTCATTTAGTTCTCGAGATGGAGTCATTAAATGTGTCAGTTGCCTAAAACTGTCAATTCTGCATATTACAAGTGGCTGTCTTTAGCATGGTGGAGCGACACCAGAAACTGTATACGAGCACTAATATAGACATCTGCCACGACAATGCTGGCCTTAAATTCTAATCTAATCCACACCGTATGGCGGAACTAAGTGGAATTATGTGTGATATTGCACTCGTTTTAGCTTTTTTTAAGGCGTAGTCTTGATGCATTTTAGATGTTTTTAGCTAATGTGTATCTGTCGGAGGGTTGGTTCCTTCACACCACAGCGTGCAGCGTCAACCAGCATTTTTGCAAAGCTGGTTCATGAATGTTACATTTGTCAACGCTTCATAGCATTTGCCTTGGCATGACAAAGTTATGCACTGGCAAACACTGCACATATCCAAGACATGCCAGGGAACTCAAAATCAAGATTTCCGTTCTGATGTCTGTGACTTGTGTAATTCATGGCACATCTCACATCTCACACCCGTTTTTGTTCCTCCTATTCATGTCATTAAAATCCTATCCATTCAACTCAAACGCTACACATTTCTCAGCATTGAGCCAAGCCTCAGATAAAGCCTTAACATCGAATGGTTTCTTCAATTGTTTCACATACTCTTCTATTTTATGAACGTTTGCATATTCAACTGAGTGATTGTTATTCCGTGCTCTGACTTGACCGTCATATTGTCTGTGAAATAGCTGCAATTCTGGTTTATCTTTGTGCATTGAAAATATTATTCCCGGGGGGAAGGGTCAATATATTGTTCAAATTCATACCTGCTGTGTTCTGTATGCTTCAGGGTTTTGAGATCCCAATATCTCTCCAATAGGTCTTCCACCATTAGAGCTCAGTCACTGCTTTGTGACTTCACACACCCGCTGTGTTGTGTGAGTCATTTGCTGTGCACATTGACTGAATTTCTGTTCACCTTTCCTAAAATACGTACCTGTCTGGCGACGTCAGCGTACTTCTTAGTGAGGTGTTCGTTGACATACACGCTTGCTCCTTTTCCATTTCCTCCCCTGCCTGAGAAGTGCAGTTTTGTGTTTTCTGTTCCCAAAACAGATCATTGTGGCAGCTTTCCCGCTCATTTTGGGGAAGAGTCTGACACGCCTCGATATCTTGTGGATGGTGGATTTCCGTGCCCTTACTGTCAAAGAAAGCAGCTCATTGCTGCTCACGTGGGGAAGGTTTTTTTTGGTCACTGCACCATGTAGGCCTCACGTCCGTCGGACCGATGTCTGGTCTCCGACAGCCCATTGACAGGTACATCGTTCCTTCTGGAGTGTTCCTCCGAGTCATCCCCTCTGCCCTGTGGGAGAGTGCTGCTCCGATCCTTCTCAATGTTTCGCTTTTCTCGCTCTTGGACCTCTCCCATCACTTCCATTATCTTGGTTTGTTGGTTGCCCACATTGGAAGTCTCCCCCGACACTAAGTTCCATCGCTTGGCGTCCACTAGCTCATCACTAATTGGACAACTTTTCTTTGGCAGCATTTTGTTGTGGTGTATATTGATCAGGGTGTATTACAGATGATAATACGATAACACAGACTTACAGATTTACAATAGTGAGATACTAACACTGCTATGCCGAATCCCCCTCTGTGTGTCCTTCACTCAAAGCCCCGGGAAGCAACGGAAGAGCAAGGAGAGTATCTCATCTCCTCAAGTAGTCTCATACTCACCTGACAGCACCACCAGGGGCCCCATTCACATCGATACAGCCCTTATAACCATCTCTAATATTATACCCTAAAGACAGCCATTTCTAACCAAACTACTTTGGCCATTTCTAATCATATGTCTTAACTTAGCCATCTCTAATACAAGATCCTAACTATAACCATTTCTAACCTTATGCCATAACTTAACCATCTCGAATGTAACACCTAAAAACATCAATTTCTAACAACCATCATATATACCTTGACTTCACCACCTCTAACAACGTAATCTCTAAGAAGACAGTGTGTCTAATACAGAACAGCACCACTGTGATCGATAGTAGTGGTAGTAATATAGTGGTGGTAGCAGTAGTAGTAGTAGTAGTAGTAGTAGTAGTTGTAGTAATCCGGGATGAGGGCAGTGGGATCAGTCAGCAAGTGGGTCCACAGTTCCCTCCTGTTAACCCCTCCTCTGGAGGTAGCGTGCTGCATGCACAAGCAGCTCCGCTCATATCAATAGCAGCGTTGTCTGGACGTGCTCAACGCCCTTCCCCCATTTTCAGCCCAGCTCCCCCATCCACATTCTGTAGTGCAGACCAAGCCCAGACACCCTGGGGGAGTAAAACCCGCCGGGATCTGTGAATCTCATTGTTTAGACCAGGTTCACAACCTTACAGTTGGAGGGAGCTGAACAAATAAACTCTCTGTAAGCGGAGAGGTATTTTCATAGCTTCTTCTTCTTCTTCTTCTTTTGATGCAACGCTGGGTGAATGTGAATGACTGCACCCACCGGCGCATCTATCCCATCGACCCGTTCTGCTCACCCGCTCCCCCTCGCATGGTTCAGGGACGCGATGCCGAAATGCTCCAAATGTCTTCAGACCACAGTTTGGTGGGCAAATTAGAGTGGTAGAGAGGGCCATCATTTTAGCTTGTTTTTTGTCTCCCCCACCTGATACACACACTCAGCCACACTAGACAGCGAGGTCACAGCTGAATAATGCCAATTTGACCAATTAACCTATTTGAAATTGCTTGTTCTCCTGTAGTAGATGAGGTATAATCAAATAAGCATGTATGATTGGTTCCCAGGGCGTGGGACAATTATGTTTACGCTCAAGCTGTTAGCATATTAGGCGCCCTTGGAAATATTCAAGATTCCAATATCCAAAAATAACAATACAATAAAAGAAAATATGCAGGGTGAGCACAGAAAATGCAAATGCACCTCAACGTCTAGTTCCGATGTAGAATACTGCTTGAGAACATTGTAAATATATTAATCTTGTTATCAGATAATAAGCTCCTTTTCAGATTTGCCCCGTAGCGCTTGTGTTTGAGATCAAGACACAGAATACTACAGATTATGGAAAGTAGCTGTCATTTTTCACCCTCAAGAGGCAACATTCACATATAATTCACAAATAGAACATGCTCTTCAAATTCCCAAATGTGAGGCTAATGCTAATCTTATCTGCAAAAGAATGGGTTTTTAAAATGTTATATTTTATTCAGCAGAAAAATATGTAAACTGTAAAAATATGTATTGTAAGCTGTAAACCATACAGTTCTAACTGCCACTCACTGTTTGCATGTGTATGCGTATGAGCATGCATGTATGTAAGCGTAAATATATGTATGTCATGGTGTTATGTTCCTATGTATGGGTCTGCTCTTGCTGCTTATTTGTCCGGCCCCTATGAAATAGCCAAGATGTTGAGTGGAGCTGACTATGTGGTTTGTACTCCTGATCGTAAACGCCAGTCCTGTGTTTGTCACATTAACATGCTGAGGCGTTAGTCTAGAGTCGACCCTCAGGAAGATCAGGTGGCAGGGCCCACTATCTCCCCGGTGGCACTCGTTGCTACTGTTCACCACTCTGCTCAGGGTGTTGATGGTCGAGATGAGTAACACAGTTAATCAGTGTGATGGAATACCTCACTCTGGAATTTTGTCAAAGCTGCCCAGTTTCTTGTCCCATTTGCCAGAACAACAACAGGAGGATGTAGAGCACTTAATTCAGGCTTGCCGGACTTTGTTTAGTGACACCCCATCTCGCACACCTGTTAGAGCATCACATTGATTAATGCACCTTCTACCTTCCAAAGGTGAGTCAATACAGTATGATCAGATGCCCCCAACTGAAATGCCTACCTTGACAACTTGGTTGGGCACTCGTCCACCTGTTCTTGCCAAGTTGCTAAGGGAACTCTACATCTGGTCAAGCCACTACCTCCGAGAAACAAGTAAGGCAAGGGCAAGGAAAACCTGTGGAAGACTGCTTTTCCAGTATCTATCACTCGATGAGAACTGCGCAGGTTCCTTGGCAAGGTGGGCTGCTATCACAGCTTCTGTAGGAATTCCTTATCCGTTGCTCTTGTGAGTTGCTCCCCTGTTTTGGCTGCTCCTGACATTCTCCGGCCCTTTAAATTGGAGGGGGATGCAAGTGCGGTTGGAGCAGGGCCTGTCGTGGGTCAGGATGACGCTAATGGAGTTTGCCTGTCTGCTACTTCTCACAAAAAGTGAAGTGCTATGCTATTGCGAAGGAGAATCTCGCAATGCTGCTTGCTTTGCAGAATGTTGAAGTGTACGTGGGATCCAGCCCGTTGCCTATAGGGTGTCTGGTGTACACAGATCACAGTCTTCCTGTCCCACATGTACAACCACAACCATCGCCTCATTCGCTGGACCCTCATGGTCCAGGACTACAACCTTGAGACAATGTATGAGAGGGGATGTGACAATGTGGTGGCCGATGTCTTATCTTGTAGACAGTAGCTTATATGTAGGCTTAGCTATTGCTTTTCTGTTGAGCCATTAGAAAGATTCTTTTGTTTGAAGGTAAGGTCCCGTTGTGTTAATTATTTTAGCTCAGGCTCCCTCTGTCTTCTTGTTGCTTCCCTAACCAAACTCGTGCTGATTATTTGCTATTTATTACAATAAATCCTTTGTTTTTTCGTTTATTTTGAAACCCAGTGTCTCTCCTATTCGATTCAGCTTTATATTACTAGGGGGTCGTAACACATGGTTATGATTTCTTTATCTTAATAGAAAAACAACGCCATTGCTTGTGTCAAAAAGCCAATTTTCTATGTGTAAAATAAAGAATGATGAATTTAGCTTTCTTTTGTTGAAATCCATCCATCACCACTGCTACAATAGAACAAGTTCTACTCCTTTCAGCTGCCTGTCACTGTTGTTTTATGGACTTGTATTCATGTGAAAATGGAAGTGCAAAATAATGATGATGACAACACGGTGGATAATATATAAAATCAAACATATTGGAAAAAATGTATTTTTTTATTTGTATTCATGTACAGTATGAACTACAATCTCAGATATCAATAACTGAACATCATCCCCAGAGCAATTAGTTTGACTCTTTACAAGCACAGTCTCTTTGCTGCTTTTTTTCCATCTTTTTTTTTTTTTTTTTTTTTACAATTAAAGCACATGTAAAATTTTGATCAGAAAAGTTTTTTTGCATGTTAATTTTGAAAATATTTTTTTGTAGAAAGTAACCTTTTGTTGATTTTTCTCTCCAAAAACAAGAGAGCATATATACCCTATTTTACCCTCCCCATACACAGACAGTTGGCAGAAAAAAGGGATAATATGATGAACTGGGTTCAGGGTCTGCACAAAAAAAGCTCACACTGCTGGTATTTAAAGTCAGAACATTTTCCGTGTTATATAAGTCCATTTTTTTCTTCTTCTGTTTCAAAATAAATTCCTCAGGGTAATACATTCTGCTTGCACATCATGTAAATACCAACACAAAATATTCCATTCATTCAAAATAATTCACAACTCCTGCTCATCCGCACATTTCTAAAAATACCTTCCAGAGCCTTCCTATCTTTTTTATTATTATTTTTTACTGTAGCCTGCATCAACATTGAATCAGTAAGCCACCAAAAGCATTGAAAAGAAATGTGCATTGAAAAGAAATCAGTTAAAAAAGGAAAAGAATGGTTCACACTCGGGATGTTATTAGTGCCAGCGTTGCCTGTGCCAGCTTTAGCTCTGGATAAGCACCACCATGTGAATCCATGGCTCACTGGTAACTTTTTCTATCGTTTTCCATTCTTCTGTTCTGCACAACATTCTCATGCCTGTCTATTGTGTGAATACAATAGACATCTTGGTCGTCAGTCACATCCAATTAGCAGACGCTGTCGATAATAATAATAGCCGTTGACCTTGAAGATGGGATAAAGTCATAGTGTTATGACAATGAAGAATATACACTCTGAGTTGTAGTCATTGACTTCAAAGGTGAAACGTCTGCCCAATCTTATGGATTTACTTTCATTCAGAAATCATAACAGTTCCTTATTTGGATAGTTTTATCAAATCACTTTTTCTGCAATTGTACATTCTGTTCTCTCTTTTTTGCTGATACCCAACCGCATGTGTGCAATCATTACAGAGCTTCATAAAAGTGCTTGTTGAACAGGGAACCTAATTGCGAAACCAAAAGGTCACTGTTTCCATGGCGAAATTTTTTTTGCCTCCTAATTTAGGTATTTCTGTATTTCACATCTCTCCGATTATATCCGCAATATCTCTTTGTGAGGACATCCCATGACCACTTCCTGCCCCGGCCCGTCCTCCACACCACCCACACATCTTCCCCTCGTGGCCTCCACCTCCTCCTCCTCCTCCTCCTCTCTCAGGCCGCCATCTTTGAGCGGCTAAACCACTGACCACCGGAGAGAAGCACAGTCCCTCGCGTTTACCGGAGAGGCGGTATATTGATGGAACGCTAAACGGTGCAACCTTAAAACTTTGCGCCGTGTCTTTTACCCAGGTGTTGAGGTGTTTACATGGTACTATATCAAAGGCGGCGAGTCCTTTTGTTGTCGGATGTTGATGGCCAACGAGGGGGAGAGAGAGCAGAAAAGACTCCCGCTGTGTGGTTATCAGTCTTCCCCGGCGCTGGGCTGCAAATGACCCGCTGATACGGTTTAATGAGCTATGGCCGTCGCGTCCTCCTCCTTTTAATTCCAGTCCCTGGGTCCTTCCAGTCGCTTCCCCGTGTTTTTTTTTAGACGGCGGTCTGTCCGTCCGGGCCACGGCGCATTACGAGCCCGGCTTATTTGCCTCTCTATCTGTGCCGACAGATGGACGATCAGCGGCGGCTGTGGCGGCGGCGGCGGTGGGGTGACCCCGGGGTTTGGGCCGGCGCGGCGAGCGGCACGCTGGGTAAGACATAGCTCATTACCGGGTTAAACAGCCGAGCTGCGCGCCGCCGCCGTATGCTGCCCTTCGCTTTTACCTCTTTCCGTTATTCGTTCATACCCCGAGGAAACGGGCCGACGTGCCGCGCATCGACGGATAAAACAAGACAAATGAGACACGGCCAGGGGTGGGCTGGCGCCGGGGACGTACGCAGGGGTAGAGTCGGAGGGGAGCGGGATGCCGAGCGATGAAGACGGTGGTCGCGGTAGAGACGAGGCGACGCCGGCAACAAATGGTAAATGGGGGAAAAACAGAGAGAGAGGGAGAGAGAGAGAGAGAGAGAGAAAGAGAGAGAAATTAGGTGGTTGGAGAAATGGGTTGGAATACTAAAGGGACCGGTTGAGGTGAAGAAGAGGGGAGCGAGGGGAGGAGGGGGTGAGGGGGCGGGTGTTCGTCTTAATTAAAGTGGAGGATGTATGGCGGTTGCTGTTTCTACGTGGCCCCTGGGGGAGAAAAATGGGAGTTCAATCATTTGTTTGCTGCTCTTTCTCAGACACGCTGGCCTCCTTCCATTCATCATCAAACAAGTTATTAAAACAAAGTGTATTTTGCTGTTACTGACAACACAAGTATATGTTATCTATAAAAATATACAATGTACTGACGCGCTTTGTATAGCATGAGCGCCATTAATTGCGTCGTGCTCTCCAGTCGCCACAATGACATGGGATTGCCCTCCAAAAGACACAGAGTATGTTTTTGTTTGTTTCCGTAGACAATGAAAAATAAGTAACCTCGCCTAAAAACGCCTCACACTCTTTAGGAACAACATGAGTTGAGTGATAATACTTGTTAATGATGGATACCCATTACATTTCACTTGAAGTAAACCATTCTTTTCCTTGTGCAGTATTACACACAGAGAAGAGAGAGAGAAAGGGAGCTAAAAAAGCTATTACATGTTTTGCTTTTCTTCATTTTGCCACTAGACATACTTTTCAATAAATAATTGTAGTTTTTTGTAAAGACATTTAAACATAAAAATACCATACGCTGTCCCATTCCCATCGCTGATGTATTACTTATGTCATCGCTAAAGTTAATGTTCGTTTATTTTTATTTTCTCCTCCCCGTTTAGCCCGTTGACCTCCGAATATAAAACCACTGACAGTAACTATTCTGACGTACGCAGCTTCAGATCTGCGTCTCTTGGACATTGTCTTTTGAGCAGGCTTGAATCAGTAAAGGTTCCTGTGTGTTGGAGCTATGAAGGGTACTGAGCACGGACGGGTGGTGGTAACTGCTCTTGTAGGTGTTGTAGTGGTTATAGTGCTCCAGCGGGGGCAGGGATAGGTGTCTCTCCATCGCCGCCACGCCGGCCAGCTCCTCCTCAACAGTAATGACCTCCATGGATGACGCGGGGCCGTCGGGATCCTGCTGGTTATGCTGCTTCCTCATCTTGTAGAAAATGACCAGCAGCACGGCGGCCATGAGGGTGATAGCCACGAAGCAGCCGATGATGATCTTAGTGGTCTTCATCACCTCGTCCAGCCCGTTCAGCTCCCCTTCCCCGACCAGATCCAGAACCGGAATGGTGTAAGTCCGCTCGTTGGTGCGCGTTGAAACCGGGGGACCCTTGGTGGTGGAGGACGACACCCAGCCGAAGGGAGGCAGCGGGGTCTGGCTCTCATCCCCTGGAGACTCAATGGTCTCCACGGTGACCGTGGTGAAATAGGTCACCCCGCTGTTCTCTACTGAAGTGACGTTTAACACAGCGGAGGCGGAGATGTTCCCCGCCGTGTTGCTCACCATGCAGGTGTAAGTCCCGGTGTCCTGCATGGTGACACTTGTAAAGTTCAGCGTTCCATCATTTAGTACGGCCAAGCGCACCTTATAGGCCCCGTGAGTCACCAACGACCCGTTTGGCGTCAGCCAGCTAATTGACGTCAATGAGCTTGTACGGCATTTGAGCTCAGCGCCCATCCCTTCAGTCACATTCAGGTCAGTGGGCCGCTCTACGATAACTGGAACATCACACTGGAAGTAGCTGTGGTCCAATTCCCCAATGTAGCGGCCTTTGTAGCTTGCTGGAGCATGGCAGCGGGCACAGCAGCTGGTATTGGCTGGTACCGTTTCCTTCAACCACCAGCTCAGCCATAAGATGTCACAGTTGCAGTTCCAGGGATTGTGATGAAGGTGGACCCGCTCCAGGCGATGCAAGGGCGTGAAGAGGTCGTGTGGTAGCAAGGTCAGGTTGTTGTGGGCCAGGTTGAGCTCTACTAAAGACTGGAGATCATCAAAGGAGTTTCTCTCTATGGTTTGAATCCGTGCATGCATCATCCACAGCTTCTGCAGGTTTACTAATCCAGTGAATGCGCTCGGCTGTACAACGGAGAGCTGGTTGCCTGACATTTCCAACTCTTCAAGTCTCACCAAGGGTAAAATGTTGGGGATTTCCTTGAGGTTGCACATACCCAGGTTCAGATAGCGCAGGTTACTCAAGTCTTTGAAAGCACCATCCGAAATATAGGAAAGACGTTTCAGCTCCCCAAGGTCCAGCCTGCGCAGTGATGGCACCCGGTTAAAGGCATACGACGGTATGCTCTCAATGGGGTTGTTTCGAAGCCACAGTTCCTTCAGCTTGGACAGATACTCAAAGGCTCCATTGGGAATCGTTGTCAGGCGATTATCAAAGAGCTCCAGGGTGTTCAAACTGGCCAGCCCGTTAAAGGCGCCGATCTCAATGCTGCGGATGTGATTCTTGCTCAACTGCAGGATCTCGAGGTGGCGCAGGTGTTTGAAACTGTCCACTTTGATGATCTGGATGAGGTTGTCCTGTAAGTTGAGATAGCGGGTGTTGGTGGATATGCCATCGGGGACATCGCGCAGGTTGCGGCGGGTGCAGATGACTTTGCTGAACTGGTTACTGCATGAGCACACCGAGGGACAGGTCTGAGCGCGGACGAGCCCTGCCACCACCAGGATCTGAAGCGCCAACAGCAACACGAAGAGGGGGTTGGACAGCGCCCCCTTCAGCCTACGCCCTCGCATTGTCTGGCACTGGAAGGAGAAGGTCATTGTGTTCAGCATTCATAGTTCATCTGCGGTGTTTCTTCTCTGCAATGAAAGGGAAAAGAAAATATCATTAGACACAAACACTAAGTAACAACAGGGGTTTTCATTTCAGCTTTCAAATGTGTCAGAAGAGTTATGTAAAACATAATTTGTCAGATATATATATTTGAAAAATTATGTTTTGTTCAGATGGTTTAAATAGGACGCAGATGAACATATATGGCACAGATTCAATCTAAATACTCCCCATCTGTGGAATGTTACAAGCATTCTGTTAAATTATAATAAATTAACCACAGACTTTTGCTCTGAGCCGAATCAGAATATTCTATCATATATCAAAATCCTGATGATTAAGTCATTGACTGTATTTTCTTTAAGCAGAGCTGACACGATCTTCCTTCTAATTACGAATGCATGTCTTGTTATTATGTTACGTAGACCAGTGATTCTGAACTGATGGGTAAGGCATTTTGACTGGTCACAGAGCATATGCATATCTTAATCTTTAGAAAGAAGCCCACAAATTAACTAATGTTTCAATGTTAATTCATGTTTCAATGGCTGACTATCTCATTGGGTTGAGTCCCAATTGTTGCAGCTTTTTGTTCGCTCAAAGTTTTTAACAGCTCATGAAGGCATTGTTGATTACTGCAATATTAGCAAATCCATTTTTTTTATTTTTGGGTCTTGACTTAATGACGGTTGAGAACCACTGATGGATTTTATATTACAACATTTGAAACAAACCACAAAATTAAGTGAACAAAACCCTAACTCTTATCAAGACCTCAACACGAACATCATCTCAACAACATTATCATTTTCCTATGGCCAGCTGTATTAAAATATTCTCTCATCTGCCCTCTGATCTTCTGACTCAGAGGTTTACCATTACTCATTTTTTGGAGGACCCAAGAGTTAGATGAAAGCAAGATGTTATGACAGCCATTTCCCCAAAGCCGACAACATGGCCAATTGCTCTGGAAGTGGTCTCGAGTGATGCTGAGCTTCTGATTCAATCAGTGGAAACAAATCTAAATGTGTCTTAACCAAAAAGTGGTTCAGTACCGGACAAGATGGCCCCTGCCAGTGGCAGAGAGACGTGGCTCTGCCAGATTGTCAGATATAATGAGGACCCCCTCCCCGCCCCCGCCCCCCCCCTCCCTCCCTCAGCAGCAGCTCAGTCCCAGAGACAGAAAGTCAAGCAACGATGCACTGCCTGCTAACATTAAAAAAAGCTGCCGCCCACGACAACCATTTTAAGAGTTGTGTTCCTGGACACGTGATGCTTCTGCCGTATGCGCGAACGCCCGCTGATCACTTCACTTTTTGTCCTTTTTTACAAATCATGTACTGTAGCTCACCGATCGGATCTACAACAAAAAAGGGGGAGAGGAGATTTTCCAGGGAGAAAAACAAACGGTATTGCGTCATGTTTCACGGAAGGTCAATAAAAGACGTGAATTTAGCCTAAAACACGGCCACGGTAGATACGTTCTCTCTTTCTCTCTTCTCTTTTTGTCTAAATATGTTCGACGGATGTGTACAAACCGAGGCCGCGCAGGATCTCAGCAATTCAACAACTTTGTAATTGGTAAACAAATCTCTCTAAGGACATGGCGTGGATAAAGCTGAAGACGCCAGACCACTTGAACAGAGCCGTGTCCGAGCCGCCTCTGTGTGTGTCAGGGCCATCGTTGTAACATGCAGTGCACTTCTCTCCAAGGAGATAATAAATTCAATGTCGTAGTCTTGAGGGCAAATGCATTAAAATTGTCTAATAACTGTCAATTCAATAACGTAAGACAACGTAGTAAATGTGCATTCCATCAATAAAATAATAAATGGCGATAACATGCTGCCCCCAACCTGTGTGCCTTGTTATGATCACATTTACAGTTTGAAGCACAATTAAGTTTGTTGGCCATATTGCAATGCAATGGTTTCTAGAGTGTGTACACTTGTATACAAAGCTATTGTATACAAAACATTATTATCATGTTATCATGTTATCATGTTGTCTATAAATATTATCTATAACACTACCTCTCATCTCCTCTCATCATCATGTGCAATATTCTTAATGTCATGTCCAATAATATTACACTTCAATTATGCCAAATTGTTTTCGCCGTCGGAATATCTTATCTTGCCCACATATTTGTATATTTTAACTGTAAATTTGTAAATCCGTTAGTTTATTTTTAGCATTCGGTTGTTTTCCATATTGTTTTATTGTACCGTATCGCTATGCGACCTGGCACAAGAATTTCCTTCGGGATTAATAAAGTTCTATTCTATTCTATTCTATTCTATTCATTACAATATGTTTACTGCATATGAAAGAGGAGGGAAAGAAAAAAAAATGCTTGACCTTTTTTTCATGTGAGTAATTAAAACCTTCATTCAATGTGTGGCATTGTGGCATCCGAATTCGAATATCCTGCCGGCGAGTTTATCTTCCGCACACCGTGAATGTTATCAGATGTAGAAACGTGGACAACAAAATAAACCCCTTGGTCAGTGAAGCCTGTCCCAGGGAGTGTGGTTCTACATCAGCGCAAATGTGTGCGCTTGGAAAACCGTTTGTACCCCCACACCACGTACTTCATCCCCTTTCAGAAGCGCACGTCACCGTGACGGTATTTTAAACGGTTTTGTCAACGGTCAAAAGGCGTAGCTCGAGTGTATTTTTATTTAATTTTTTTTCAAAGGTGGGTGCTCTCGCCTGGCGATGACTGGTGTGTGAGGAGTTGACCTTTTCGTCGGCACAGTACAGCATTTAGTTGTAGAATGTCACCATTATTGTTTGAATGTACTTGTGTCACCGCATTGTGCTGTTGGACACATTAAATAGTCAACAAGAAAACAAAGGAAAGCGAATCATAAAATGTGAATTATGACCCTATAAACTTGACAGGAAGCGGTTCGTAAAAATATGTGAATCAAGTCCAGGTTTTGGCGTGAGACTGTTGGATTCTCACCGGTCACAGGACTAAGCCTTGTGAATGACTCGTACACATACACACATACAAGAGTGTGTCTTGGTTTTAATAGAAAAGAACCCCTGCTAATTGCCATTTGCCATTTTGCTTCACCCATTGGGCCGATAAATCCATCACATGCTCTATTTTTTTCCCCCGTTTAATTCCTGTGATTTAGCGTTTCCTTTCCTGGGGTTAAACATAGCTGTAGTTGTGAGGCTGAACTATAATGGGCCTTGTTTATGTATTTATGTATTTACACCTTTGTTTAAGTTGTATTTATGTATTATAATATATAATAGGGGTGGGCGATCTGGCAAAAAATATAATCACGATTTAATTTCCCATATTGATCGATTTTCGATTTCTTTTCGATTGTTTTATAACAATATATAATTTGATAATGCTGCCAGTTTGAAAAGTATCCTGATTATGACAAATGAAGAAGACACCAGAGGGTTCATTAGTTAAACTTTAGAACAGTTTATTCACAAAAATAATGTAAATATTAAACACTGCAAACATGCTGTAATAGCCTTAATAAAACACACCTTTCAAATTATTTAAATGTAAATAAAACTGAATGGGCAGCAAACATCTCACATGTTTTTCGAGAAAGACAAAAATAGTAAAACAAGTGGCTCAAATGCCCTGTGCAACTTTAAGATAAAATAAAGTACAAAATCAGAGGTAGGCAAACTACAGCCCACGGGTCAAGGTGGGGTTTCTCGGTAGTCAGTTCTGCAGTGCCGTATTCAAGTCCTGCTTGAATCGTGATTGGTGGGATTTGAACTCTGGACTGCAGAGCTGAAGGTAAGAACTCTCTCCACTGTGCCACTGAGACACCACGCTATGAAGTGTTACTTTTAAGTCAACGCCCTAACACTAACACTAATCCTAACCCTAAGTCCTGTTAATGGTATTGTCATGTCCTGATGGTGCAATGGAGAGAGTGCATTGTTATCAACTCCAAGGTCCTGTGTTCAATTCACAATGTGAATCGCTTGTCCTTTTCCAACTTAACAACGCAGCATAAGTGTAATGTCAAATGCCACCTCTGACCACTTGATAGTGTGGTGTCTCGGTGCACAGCGGAGCACGATCTTACCTTCAGCTCTGCAGTCTTGGGTTCAAATCCCGTGGTAAACCTTCTCTTATTAAGTCCCGTGAACGGTAAAGTTAAATACGCCCGGAGACCATGCTCAAGCAGGTGTCTTGGTGGTGCTGTGGTCTGCTCTGGAGAGACTCAGGTTTGAGTCAATGCACATACAGCCACCAAGAAGTGAATGCTAGCAGAACCCCCACAGAGTTACCTGGGGTGTAGGTGTTACACTTAAAGGACTCTTGCTTGCAACTTTTTTTTTTTAAAGCATGAATCATTAGAGTGACTTGACTTTCTTAAAGTAGTTGGTTTCTTTCCCGCCCACCCCCCCAATTTTTTTTTATCCCTGTTAATGATGTAACCCCCCTTCATGCTCAAGCGTTATATTTGCCTAGGGGAGGGGGTAAATTAATTAAAAGGGATACATATTTGGGGGGGAAGACCCAACTACAAAGAAACCAACTACTTTAAGAAAGTCAAGTCACTTTAATGATTCAAAAAAAGAGTTGCAAGCAAGAGCCCTTTAGGTGTAACACCCCCTCCTGCCCCTCTGGGGGGATTCTGCTGGTATTCACTTCTTGGTGGACTTATGTGTGCTGACTTGAACCTAAGTCTCCAGAGTGCTAATCGTCCAGCACAACCAAGCCGCCTTCCTGGGTGTATTTAACTTTACCGTTCACAGGACTTAGCCATAAGAGAAGGCTTTTCACAGGATTTGAACCTATGACTGCAGAGCTCAAGGTAAGAACTCTCTCTGCTGTGCCACCGAGACACCACACTATGAAGTGGTCGGAGGTGGCATTTGACATTACACTTATGCTGCATTGTTAAGTTGGAAAAGGACAAGAGAATGCCATCATGACTTGAACACATGACCTTGGAGTTGATAACAATGCACTCGCTCCACTGCACCATCAGGACATGACAATAAAATTAACAGGACTTAGGGTTAGTGTTTGGGCGTTGACTTAAATGTACCACTTCATAGTGTGGTGTCACAGTGGCACAGCGGCGAACGTTCTTACCTTCAACTCTGCAGTCCTGGGTTCAAATCCTGTGGAAAGCCTTCTCTTAAGTCCTGTGAACGGTAAAGTTAAATATGCCCAAGGAGGCATCTTGGTGGTGCTGCGGTCTGTGTTGGAGGTTAGCACTCTGGAGATTCGAGTCAGCGCACATATGGCCACCAAGAAGTGAACGCCAGCAGAACCCATCCCTAAAGGTCTCTTGCTGACAACCGAGAGCTTGCGACTTCAGTTTTTTTAAAGCATGAATCATTAAAAGTGACTTGACTTACTTGACTTTCTTAAAGTTTCTTTGTAGTTGGTTCCTTCTCCCCCCCCCCCCCCCCATTTATCCCTGTTAATTAATGTAATTAATTTACCCCTCCCCCCTCCCCTAGACAAATAAAACACTTGAGCATAAAGAAAAGTTTCAAGCGAATAGGAGAGAATGAACAAAATATAGCCCTGTATATACAGTATATATGTATATATATAGTATATATATATACTTTTAAGTTACAGTGTTGTAATTACTTCAAGGAAAATTGTAAACTTTGATATGAGCTCCATCTATCTTTGTTATTTCATATTACATCGAACGTGAACTTCAATATAATTCTAATGTGTTTGCAATTCCTCATGCGAGTGCTTCACAAAGCATCTGAGAAGCAAGAATAGATTATATATTCTATTTCTGTTACTTGCAGGGATAAATACATAAATACATACATGTGTTAATTACTGTGTTAATAAAGGCCTTCCTACGGTAAGGGCTGAACAGAATGAGAATGGAACACGTTAATTAGAAACTAACTTATATGCAACTTATCAGCACACTTCAGTTAGTAACATCTCTTATGCATTAAACCTCAAGCGTTCGCCCAACATTAAAACATTATATTTTCAGATCTAAATTATTATTTGTTGCAGAGAGACAGCATATGAGCACGGAACATAATACGTAATAATAATAATAATAATAATAATAATAATAATAAAAGGAATATACTGGCTTTACATCTCTTAAATGAAATCTGTAAACCAGTCATTATGCAACACATTTTAACTTGTGCACATCATTTAACACCATTATAGGTTTTTTGCCAGAAAGGCATCATATCTTTCGCAATGAAGTACGATACTGCATTATTTATATCCTCTCTTCTTTTTGAACGTCTTTCATACGGGAAATGGCAGCAAATGACGACACAATCGATGCTTGTTTGGGCCCCGCTGCTACTTGTGGAAGGACTTTCTTGGCTCCGCCCCCATGTGTAGTCACTGGGGTGCTACCGTCTCAGGTGCTTCAATAGGTTGCTCTGCTCGTGTTTCCCGTCTTGGTCGACAAGTCCGACGACATGAAGACACAGACGGTCATTTTCTGCGCCTTGTTGTTTTTAAAGTAACCAAACCAGTTCCATATCATAGACTTCGCGAAGCGCTTTTTGTCACTTTGGAACTTGCGTTCCTCGCGGTGTCTCTCATTGCTGTTGTCCTTCTTTGCATCGCTGTTGGTAAACAACGCCTCATGCCGTGGTATAAATGGGCGTGTCGAGCCAAAACACTGCAGACTGATGTCAACTGGCTGTTGTCGCGTTTATTTCCGGGGCGTCATGATGCTGCTGTCAGATCTATCCAGATTGAAAAAAATCACGAAGGCTGATAGATCGAGATCGACAAAAAATTTATTGATTCATCACCCAGCCCTAATATATAATTGGTAATTATAATGTATTTTTATCTATTGTTTAAGTGGTGGATGGAAAATGTTATGCATTCACAATACAATTTCCCATTAAATGGTTTGGAGGTCAGGGGTAGTTTATAAAATTTTTCATTTTACATGGGCATATATATACCACCCGGTGTGAGGGTGATTAGCCATTCAAAGTGGTTTCAAAAACCGGTTTCATCTCCGGTTTTTGGACATCACAAAGTGGGAGTGTCCACCCAGAATGTATTGCTGGATAGATCAGCCTAGCAGTCTACCCAGTGGACAGTGGGCTTGGAAGGCCTAACCACGCTCACACCCTGGTGGTATAATAGGAGTCCTTTTAATCAAACACTTCTCTTCATTCCAAAGCAATTCCCAATTATATGCGTCTGAATTATACCATAGCAATACACTATATTACATAACATTATAATCAAATTATAATCGTTATAATTATAACCTCCACTGGTCTCATCATCATACGACAAAATCAATCCAATCAATCTTAAAATTGGTTTTGAGAAGTGGTGTGTGTGTGTGTGTGTGTGTGTGTGTGTGTGTGTGTGTGTGTGCGAAGGTAAGCAAGTTATTTTTGTTGTCTGTGCACAGACAGGAATTGAATTGAATGTCAAGGTCATTGATGAATCATCAATGCCAGCCTGCCACAAGCTGACCAGCAGTTGAGTCACATCCCAAACAATTCAATTCCACTCATCCAATTTCATTACAAATAAAAAAAAGCATTGGATTTTAATCATGTAATAATTAAGTCAGGCTCTGGGGGCTTGTTAACAAAACACAAAAGGCTGTCATTATTATGATTCAACCCAATTTTAACCACGTTTGCCGAACTTGTACTAATGGCAATTACATGAATCCACGGCCCGTGTGGTTCACAGTTGTATCGGCTTACGTATTGTGTGCTCTATTACAGTTGCTTTGAACAAACCATACAAGAGGGAGCATGGAACAGCCAACCCTGGCCTGAGTGTAACCTCAGCTGCCCTCTCAGGGCATAAGCACTCCCAGATGGCATCACCATTTCATCAGATGACACAATATTTGGAGAGTCAGGATCATATACACTCCCAGACTGTGATGATTGAAGAGACGTGAGTGAGAGAGAGAGCCAGGGAGTGACAGAGTGAGAGAGACAGATTGTGATAGACAGAGAGGAGAGAGATGGAGAGACAGACAGAAAGACAGACAGACAGACAGACACAGAGAGAGGGACAGAGAGAGAGAGAGAGAGAGAGAGAGCCACAGACAGAGAGACAAACAGATAGACAGATAAAGAGAGACAGAGAGCGACAAACAGAGAGCGACAGAGAGAGACAGAGAGAGAGAGACAGAGAGAGCCACAGGCAGACAGACAGACAGATAGACAGACAGAGAGCGACAGACAGAGAGTGACAGAGAGAGATTTTAATCTGTATTTTTATTATTATTATAATTTCTTATAATATATCTTTTTATTTCATTTTTGTGTATTTTTTCCATTTTTTCCTCTTTATGTATCTTATTTTGTATTTTTGTATTTTATATTCTTTTGTATTTTGTTATTGTTATTGTATTATTTTTTTTATTTGTTTTACTTTTACTGTATATATTTAGTTCTTTATAAATATACAATTTTTTACCACTCACTTTGGCAATGTAAATGTACGTTTCCCATACCAATAAAGCTCTTTAAATTGAAATTGAATTGAATTGAGAGAGAGAGAGAGAGAGAAGAGAGAGAGAGAGAGAGAGAGAGAGAGAGAGAGAGAGACAGACAGACAGGGAGAGAACGACAGACAGATAGAGGGAGAGAGAGACAGACAGACAGGGAGAGAATGACAGACAGACAGAGGGAGAGAGAGAGAGAGCAGTGAGCAATCAAGCTGCCATCTGGAATCCTTATCGGTCTGTCCTTTTAGAAAATTGAATGCAACCATTCCGATTTTTGAAACTGTTGAACTGTAATACCACAATCATGATCTTATTTTGGAAAATGAGCAAAGCCATTGGCGAAATGATTAACCGAAAAACATAATCGTGATGTGTTCTTAAGAATGCGATAGCAGCACATTGAGACGATTAGATCTGCTCGTGATACAATCTCAACGTTCATTTGCAGAAAATAAAAAACAAAAGAACTCCTCTGGTCGTAGCCAGACCAAGGCTTCTAATTAAGGTCAAACACGGTCCATAAGTCAGGGAATGAAAAATGATGTGAAGGGCTTTGAAGGACTAAACAATGGACCACTTTACCTTGGGATTCATTAGGTGGCAGATTGAAAGGGAGGCAGCGTCACATGATAGATGACAGATTTCCAGATGTGAGCACCAATAAAATACTCTTCAGCTCTATTAATGGCACGTCTGACTTTATTAATGGCCGATCCATTTGGACTCACAGTCTTTAAATTCTGCCGAATGTGTTTCATATGTTGATTAGGTTAGCCGTTTAATGCAAGGAAATGCATAGTATCTTCATTCATTTGTAATTAGATATAATGGATCAGACTGTAATTATCACCAGCATCACTATGTAGGCCTCTCTCTATCATGTATTGTATTGTCTTTTTGTTTTGCATGTGGGTTTTCATACGGTGCGTTACTTTGATGTGGTATTTGACAGAATCCTCTCCATGAATTGTAGTGTAATTCTTACCTTTATCTATCTTTATTAAAGCTATAACCTTATACAGATTCACTAGAATTCATGACATTGTGTGTCGTAAATTGGTTCTGTTGTCCTTGTGGACTATTCACTCTTCGCTGTCTAGTTCCGCGTAATATTTATCCGTTATTCAGAATGGCCTTCATAGAATTAGATTTTTTAAAGGTGCTTATTTCTGTTATATATACAACGTGTCTGCTCTAATACTGTCATCGTGAAATACAGTGGAAAAATACAAACTTCGCAAGGATTTAAAACAAGGACGATTTTCCTGTGTACCAAGGTTGGTGGTCATAAAATGCAAACTCAGTTAGCAGTTAACTGGGCAGATTGGTAATAAATGGGAAACAATGTAAAACAGTTAAAACTATAGTAACCTAGAGCTTGTTAAAGCGTAGGCTATATAACATCGTAATGTCGAAGTCCTCAAACTTAAATGACAGAATAGGTTGTTAGTCAATACAACATATGTTCACTATATATATTGTATTGTTAGAATTTCTCACTAGAGGCAGAGTATAGGCTAGATTATTAATAAATAGCACGTTGGCAGTAATCTGTAACCAGTAACCTCACTGACGCTGTAACAAAAAAACATCCACAAAATGTCTGTTGGCCAAGATGCCAACTAGAGCCTCCTAACATCGAGGGGAGCGTCCACAAGATGGATAAGGCGCTGAACCCACAGCGAACAGTGGATCACAGAAGTAATCTTCCTCCATATACAGTATATTCATGAAAAATGTGTTATTGGTAGCTATAGCAACATGCTACCACACACTCTGTAGCAGCACACACTTCAGTTGCCATGGAATGAGCTCTTCTACTCTCATCCTGGCTTGGAGCAAAGGTGATCGTATACATTTCTAAAAAAAACTTTTTTCATGAAATAGTCCTCAGAGACACATTGAGACTGACCCTGATTTTCACTGGTGCCAAGAATGCCAAGAATCAGAAATGTATAAAAAGATACCATATATCCCCCCAAATGTGGAAGTTATTATGTAGATCTTGAATATTGCAAATATGGGGAAGTTTGTATAAAAAAAAATCATTCTTGGTCGTGCAACAAATGATGATTAGGAAAAGTAATGTTTCTCACATATTAAAGGAGGATTGTTGTGTATAACAAGCCCAACACTGCGTGGTTTAATTACCATTGATTTTAAAATCAAATCAAATGTATCCTCCTTAATTAATCTTGTAAAGACCAAGAGTTACATTTAACTAGCTAAATTAGGACTTTGGCCAACAGGCAAACACTGAATATTCTCTCTCGTTAATATTTACTTACAGACGCTGCTGCAGCTTCTCATTGTACAGAAATTGCGTGCGGACAACAGGATTTGATCCTCAGTCAGCAGTCAGCAGCCATTAATGCAAACTTCACACAGCGGTTGGCCAAGGAGAGTCTTGCAGGGGGATATCTGTGCTGCTCACCACTTAGCTACCCCATAGCACGCTGTCCTTAAACGTGGAGGTAAACCACCAAGAACTAATTATAGCTTAATGCATTACTTTCTTATGACTCCCTTATTGTGCACATTATCTCCCCCGTAAACACTGGGACATTGCCATTTTATGTTGTCACAGCGTGTAAGTACAATCTATTTATTAGGCATTGGTAAAGGAGTTACTCTTGCCCTCCACCTATTCCACGGGCATTATAAACTAGAAGAGATTCTAGATCAATTCCTAAATAAATAAGTACGAACTAGAGGACAGAGGCAAAGGGGAGAGTATCAAGAGAACCCAGTATAGCAGAATGAAAGAGACGCAGGGAGAGAGAGAGAGAGAGAGAGAGAGAGAGAGAGAGAGAGAGAGAGAAGACACACACACACATGCACACGTACACACACACACGCGGGGCGCGGCGAGAGTCAGCACACGACACCTTTCAAGTGTTAATTCAATTTCCATTCACGTATTACCGTATGCCGCCTCCATTATGATAATTGCGTGGGATAAATAATCTGCAGGGAGGGAGCTCCGCGTTTCCGGTGCACTCCACCCAAGGCAGCCGTGCAGCCATCTACTCTCTCTCTCTCTCTCTCTCTCTCTCTCTCTCTCTCTCTCTCTCTCTCTTCTCTCTCTGGGAAGGGATTAAGACAGGACCCCGACCCGGATAGCAGGCTCGGGCTCAGGCCCCAGTGCTAGGGCGCTCTTAGTATTCATGTCACTGGCAGAGCCCGCCAATCTGCTGCGGCTACGACTACAGTGTTCCTGAAAGGAATCTCCAGATCTCTAGAGAGAGAGAGAGAGCGAGGGAGAGCGAGGCAGAGCGGGCTCAGAAGACAGGCTCCCCTGAGCACCACCACCACCACTGATGCTAATTCAAGCGAATGAAGAGATAAAATGCACCTATCAGCATGTCCGGTTTTGATGAGGACAGATCACATGTTCGTGTTAAACATGATCATTGATCTGTTCGTTTTCGTGTATGTCTTTGTTTGCGCATTTCGCTGAAAGGATGGGCTTTGTGCGGTATGTTGGTTGCACTTCTGCCAGAATAACGGTATGGTTCTGAAGCGCGTAGACATCTCCTCCCAGCCACTGGGCTGGAGTGGAGTAATTAAATCAAATATGCAGCAAATAAGTCAGCTGCACAAACATGGCCTTTTTTTCAGCAGTGCAGTACTGTTAGTATCTGGACTTTTCTAAATGTATAGGCCTATATGACAGTAATCAGCTGTTTACATGGTAAAGGCGAGAGAAAATGGTGGGAATACCAAGCGGTCTTAAGAAAATATAACCGCCATCTGAACGGCAATTCTATATGAAGGGTGGCATTGGAAAGCCATCATTAGCGAAAGTGAGTTCACAGATGTCACACAGACAATGATCAGGGAGCTTTTCATTTGTGACTGATTTCATATCCTCACATGAGAGGAACGGGGACACCTGTGTGGCGACACGGCGATCGAGGCGTCCGCCGCGGAGCGCCCCAATGGCCATGCATGGCTTTGGCAGGGTGTCACCGGCTGGAAGCATGCACAGGAGGTCTGGTGTAGATTAGTTCACTGCTCAGTCACGGCTATTTACTAATGCATCAGGGCTATTTTGGTGCAGCAAATTGACTGACACAATGGAGGCGTGTCTCTCTGTCTTTCTCTCTCTCTCTCTCTCTCTCTCTCTCTCTCTCTCTCTCTCTCGCTCGCTGGGGCTTTGTGCTCACGTCGGGAGACACTGGCGACGGATGTCACTGTTAAAACACCGGGCCTGGTTGTGTGCTGTTGTGTTGTGTGGTGTTGTGCGGTGTTGTGTTGTGTTGGGGTCGTGAGGTTGGCTTCTTCTCCACCACTGTCACATAGTGATCTACTTTCTCAATATTATGTGTCCACTGGGAATCTTCATGTTCGCTCGCCTGTTTTTCGCCAACGGAGAAATTCCCAGAATTTCCAAATTCCAGATGAATGACCTCAATGGTCCACGTTCTCTGCGAGTTTTCACATATATTTCGGTGGAAACGGGAGTTGACGTTGAAGGCTGTGACTTGTGCACAGCATGCTAATGAAGCTGTACTCTCTCGTACTGGGAAATATCTAAGTGTGATCTTAAAGTTACCCCTTTAAGTTAAGGCAAGGTATGGTATGGTAACTTTACTCTACTCATGGCTGTCCTGGTCTTATATTATATGCTGATGATCTGCGTCACTATATCCATATTTCCACGGCTTTCTAATATCTATTTCTATGTGATACTCATGCTGTCCCAGAGGCACTTAGCACACACAAGAAAACAACAAAGTGAACCCCGTTTTCTATGGCGTGCCGGAGTTGAAATGCTGAAACAAATATGTTCGTAGTGTGTGACTCTTGTATTGATCCCCGTTGTAAAGCTATTTTGCCCTCCCTGTGGGGGCTCCACGGGTGGTTCAATGGAGCAGGACCCGAATGGCCCTATGGGGAATTCCTCCCAGGGATTGACTGCACTGCTGTTTGGATAAAATGTGCAAACCCGTTGCATTCAAACTTCAACACCAGTGGGAACTAGGGCCATTGAGAAGGGGCATTGTCTCAGACAAGCTCTTCAAACCTAGCACCACCCATAGTATACCATAGAGATCCTGATGTATTCACCACAGTTGCCACAGTGGGCTTATTTAAAAGGAGCCACTGTCTCTTTCTTCTAGAAAGGCTGAGGATGGTTCGTTCTTTCTCTGGCCCATTGTTCCACCAACGATAGTTCAGTGCTCCGTTAGAAAATGGGTACTTAATACCTCTGGCCTTCTTTTTAATTATGAGTTCCTCAGCATCCCATTGAACCTGAACTGTACATCATATGAGCCTGCACAGCCCGGCGCACACACTGCTGCTAATGGCAGACCTTATTCGCTGGGCGATGGTGGTGGTGGCGGGCGAGTTTAAAAAACCGGCTGGCATGACTATGAGTCCATCCCGCCGACGCGGTATATACAATGTGGAGGGGAAATTAAATTCACTTGTAGCAGATTACTATAATTATCTACTTCATGTTGAAGGGCGGGAAGAGGATTAAGGGGACTTCTTAAAAATAACCAACCGTTCCAAAAATTATATTTTGACTGAATGCACAGGAGGGCTGAGGAGCAGCCACTCCTCGTCTGACTTGTTTTGCATCTTTTTTAGTTTTTTTGTTGCTAATCTGCTTTGATAATTCAGCAGGAAACACGGGAGACTCGGTGGGAGGTGCTCCTTAAAGTCAGTTTGAGGAATCAAAGCTGGGAAAGGGTAATTATTCAAAAGGCAGTCAACAAATTGGTGCCGACAAAAAGAAAGAAAGAAGCAATAAGACAGTCGCACACCACATTTAAAGTCTCACACAGAGTGTGCTTGATCTATGGTGGTGGGGATGGGGTGGGGGGTGCAGGCGGTGGTACCTCTCCTGGTGTTGTCTTGATTTGCTATGCCATCTGAAAGACCTGGGAAATGAAAAGAAAATTAGGGGGGTGGGTGTGGGATGTTCTCCGCTGTGAGAGCCAGTCCATTATATATACATACTGCGTGTATATATATATAGAGTATATATATATATATATATATATATCTACACAGCCAAGTCAAGTTCCTCACAAATAATATGTGCAACTTCCTGGCCTCCTGCTGATGCTGAACTGCAGACAACAGCCCTTCCTGCCAGTCAAGTCACTCTCCGCCGCTAATATGCACTTCATGGAAAGGTGCTTGTTATACACACAGCCTTGTATTTTATGTTCCCAGCTTCCGGCAAACATTTTTAAGGACAATGTAACTCTTGGTTTTTCTAGTGTCATGACTTTCCCAATAAAAATGACCAAAATTAACACATTTTTGCTAAGGAGTTGGATATCGGTGAGAGTGTCTGAGAGCAGACACTCTCATCGGTATCCAAAAGCCCTATATTGTATATTGCACGGTATATTCCTACACAGGGCAAGGCAAGGCAAGACGAGTCTATTTATATAGCACCATTCAGGTCATTCATAGTGCTTTCCAAAGAAAATAATATAAAATACAAGGAGTACAAACAAAAACAATCAATGTAAGATATAACAATAGAGCCAAAGAGAAAATACCAATGTAAAATATAAATATAAAAATAAGCAGCGAACAGAAATGTTTTGGGCCCTGATTTAAAGGAAGAGGGTGTTGATGGGGACCTCACATGTTCTGGAAGTTTGTTCCGGAGCTGTGGTGCAACTAAAAGCCGCTTCATCAGTGTGCTAAGTTCGAAACCCTGGGAGCAGGCCGGTCCCTGACGACCTGAGAATAAATGAACGAATAAATCCTCATGATAAGTAAACTTAAGTAGCGTTCGATAAGTAACACCCGCCGCAAGCAAAGTGTACCCACAAATCCGCAGTGCTGCACTTTTAATGACGGAAAACGACACGGTCAAACGAACGATGCAGAAGCCACTCCACGCTAACACACATTTCCACCTCCAACGCCGCAAATGACGAGGCCTTTTATAAATCAGTGGAATTATGCAACACATTATGCCACAAACTATAAAGATGCACAGCCGCCGCCGCCGCCGCCGCTGCTGCACGCAACGCCATCATCAGCGATGATGCACGATGTGCCGTGTATATTTAGCTTTGTTAGTAAGCCTACATTAGAAGCTCATTTATCTGCGATCCGTGGGATTATTACGCTTGTGTTTTACCGAGCAAGCGCACCCGGTCCCCTCTTCCCTTCACCCCGCCCCCCCCTGACACGACTGCACCGCCCCCCCCCTCCTTTATCTGCTCACTTCTTAGCCATCTTCCCTTCAAGCGCCTCTGTTCTTGCATCTGCTCTTGCGCCCGTTTGAGCCACTACCTTTTATTTCACCTCTTATCGCTATTTCACCTGGACTTTTATCTGTCTCTTCCCCGTGGCGAATCCTCACGCTCACCAGCAAAAACAATTCCTGACGCTGGGAAAAATGGGAAATCAAATCTCGATAGGGAGGTGAGGTGGGGTGGGGTGGGGTGGGGTGGGGTGGGGTGAGGTGAGGTGAGGTGGGAGGAAAAATATATAGGGAGGAAGACTCTGAGTACTTCAGACTTAGAAAAAGAGAATGAGGCAAGGTTTTGTGTGTGTGTGTGTGTGTGTGTGTTTGTGTGTGTGTTAGGGGGAAGGGGGGGGGAACGAAGAGAATTGCAAGTGCATTAACAATCAGAGCACTTAGTGTGAGTCCATTTATAATTAATTAGCTAATTCACCATGTTTAGTGATTAAAAACGGAGACTGCTTGAAAAATTAATGAGCTAAACAACCAACTTAACTGAAGTAACTAAATAACTACCCAAACTACCCAAATAACTAACATACTGATACTAATTAAATTGTCCATAACATAATTGAATTCACACTAACTAAGCGTTGGAGTAAATGCAAGCAAGTAATGCTAATTAACTCATATCTGTGCTTGACCACTTGTTATTACACTTCTTGAGCAATCAAGGGACATGAAAAAAGCCAATTGTTGGAGTCACAAATCAGCATGGACAACAAATATGTGTGTCGGTGGGGGCTTCTCTGGTGTATTAGATTAGATAGAATTAGAGTTATTTTCCTTCCCAATATGTACGTCAACAGACTCATGAATACATAAACTTCCCTGAATTACACTATGTGTGTGTATGTGTGTGTGTGTGTGTGTGTGTGTGTGTGTGTGTGTGTGTGTGTGTGTGAGCCGCCTGCTTTAATTGGCTCGGCCCAGTGTTCTCGTCACCACGTATATTTCCGCGAAGCCAACACGTTTATTAAAGAGCAATGCAGGGCTTCCCGGTATCTTCAAGCGTGCGCCGTATCGACGTGCTAAGGCAACGTATACTTTGGTGACCTTACGTTGCTGAACATGTTCTTCCAAATGTGCTGTCACATACCATGATTCACTCCACTAATTTCCACACTGCATGTGGCAAAAAAAATGAAGTGACACACAACGGTGGGTCTCGAGGGTATACACACACACACACACACACACACACACACACACACACACACACACACACACACACACACACATAAGTGTTCTGCGTGCACACTGCTCAACACCTCCATGCAGCCTGCTCCTAACCCTGCACTGAATAAGCAGTTGGAGAGCCGGAGAGGGCTGTTTTCCCCCCCGCTCCTGCATAACCAGGTACTTAAAGTATTTAGACACATATAGGTCATAATGCTGAACTAGTTATGTATTTATAGCTGTTGGAAAAAAATGATCAGAATAGAATATATTTGTGCGGCAGCAGTTCAGGGTGGTGTTGGTTTCCGAAGGGGGTCCTGTGAATATGTGAATAGGGACGGCTTGCAGCTCCAACTCCAACACCAGCAACCGTTTTACAGAGCGGTGTGTTGCCGTGACGGCCTTGGCTTGATTTATTTGCAATTACAGAATGCATTTCTGGTGACGGATTTTCATTTGGTGGTGGTGGCTGGTGATGGGTAGTCCTTGTTATCTTCTTGTGGTTGCGCTCATTACTCAAGTGCAATTAAACAGGTGAAATGGATTGTTCATATTGCAGAGCATTTCAAACATATATTTTAAATTTGTTGGTCTCTATGCTATGTGTATATTTGATTTAAATTAGCTCTTTTACAAAAAACGATAAAAATGTCAATAATATTATAATATACATATAGAAATAAATAAAAACATTGAAACGAAATGTATTGTGCCAAAAAGTTAATCAGTGAGTGATCGTAGTCAGCCTAATGTGCTGAGGAGAAAGGTGCACAGTTTTGATTGTTAACTATTCATTTTGTCATGCTGGCATCAACTAATCTTGCTCGTTAGCTAATGTAATTATTCAGTGCTGGGGCTGGTGGGGGTGGGGGGGGGGGGGGGGGTGATGTTTGCTAACAACATAAACATTATTGGAAGTGTATGAACTGTACACAAGGCTCTCTTTATATAGACAACCCGTGCACATATGAACAAAAGGAATGGGTAAAGAAAATCAATAACCGTTGCTAAGCAATCGCTGATATGGTCCTATGATGTGGTCTGAACTCAATTGAATGACTCATATTGGAGAAAATTGTGGTGTATTTGTAAAAAAAAGAAAAAAGAAGGCAAACTTTTAGAAAGTGTTGATTGCCGATCGTTTCATCGAATCAGTACGGTTTTATTGGCTTCAAATGTGTGTGTGTGTGTGGGGGGGGGGGGGACTTGCCTAGGGTGCCAAATGTGCTAGGTCCGGCCCTGCACATTCAGCCTTATCATTTGTTTCCACCAGGAACTAATCTGTCAAAGCTTATATTTTTCACAAACAAATGTGTTTTCATTTTGAATAATAATAATGTTTGGGGTCTTTTTTTTTTTCCAATTTCCATACAAATGTCCAGTTGATGTTTATATTCTGCATCGCACAAAAAACTGGGAGTCGCAAAAGATGAAAGACAGCAGTGAAGCAGAACATGGAAGGCATTAGACATGGGTCTCCCTCTCTCTAGCTCTAGCTCTCTCACTATCTCTCTCTCTCTCTCTCTCTCTCTCTCTCTCTCTCTCTCTCTCTCTCTCCCTCTCTCTCTCTCTCTCTCTCTCTCCCTCTCTCTCTTTCTAGCTCTCTCTCCCATGTTTTGGTGAGAGTGTGGCTGCTTGTCCCCTGAATACAGATTGCATTACACAAGCAATCCTCTAAACGGCTGAGATGTGCTTACATGCTGATGTCTGGAACGGCCAGAATCGGCCTTCACCGTCTTTGCAATGCTAAACATCTCGGTTAATCTTCCCGTCAGGAGCCACAGGACACCATGTTGTTTACGGAGACACCTTCCCCATGTTACCTGCGAGGGGAGACAGGGGGGCTGGTATTCGCCGGAGATATACATATATAGATATATATATATAAAAAAAACCTTTTGGTTTCGCGATAAGTAACGTGACGGGAGAAGACAATACCGCCGTTTATAGAAAATTAGAGCAGTTCTTAAATCCTTAGTCCCTATCGAAAAATTAAAGTGTAATGAAAAGTGGCGCTTGAAGGCACAATCTTTACACCGAAGGGAAGGAGGAATATTATTGTTGTGTGTGTGTCTCCCCTCCACTCCCTTGTGCTTGGGTGCATCTCAGACAATTAACCTTGAACACCGAGGGGAGAGCAAATATAAGACGCTCAAAGGAATCCCAATAATTAAATTATCCGTATCAGTGGGTGTGTCTACAGAAATGTAACTCCGCCACCAGCACCGGCTCCTCTTATCTGGTCAGCGCTAATGGACTGTCTTGTGCTACTTCAGGCTGACTTTGCTTCATGTCCTACGCCTCTTTATGTGCCTCTGCGGCTCACTTGTACATCTATAAGTCTCTCTATATATATACACGCTATTCTCTGGGTGTATGAGTTGCCCACGGCATTGGTTACGGGCGTGTGATCAGCTCACCGCCACATGGGGTTAAGTGTTCATAACGTGTCCGTCTGTAAACGTAGACGTCGGAGAGACGTGGATGTTTGTGTAAAATCCGTTTAGAAACATTCCGATTCATTCCTGCACTCAAAGTATGGAGATCAAAACCCTCGAGATGAAGAAATGAAATGAAGACCGGAATTCGCTTGTCGAGGAACGCAAATGATTCGCCCCCAAATCACATGATCGGCGAGCAATCCTCTCAAGACACTCTCTCAGCGTCTTCTCTGACGGGAGCCATCTCTCCGAGCAGGAGAAATTAAATGTAAATATATTCCACAGACAACAATGTCGTCATAGGTTTAGCAGGGCTCCATCATTACAGTCAACATGCTGAATATACGTAGCCATATGGAAAGTAATTACAATATTGAAATAATGCGATGTTCCCTGAGCCGCGATTACCTTTATGGAGCGAACAAAGCCTTGTTAGTCTGTAAAATGTGTTGATTACTTGGTGAAATATGTCAGAGTGCCATGCCATTACGATAATGAAGCCGGCCCACCGTAATTCTGGAAATATGGTAAATATTAATTTATTGTCACGGCAAATGAGGCGCAGCCTAATCATGCATTGTCGACGGAGGTAAACAGTAATTTGTTGCAAGACTGTCTTTGTCGCTGTTTAAATGGGGACATTGCTCTCTGGCTGACCCTCTCAGGTATGGGATGTGTGTGTGTGTGTGTGTGTGTGTGTGTGTTTGTGCGTCTGTCGGTTGAGTAATTAATTTGCAAACTCCCACGCAAACACACACACACACACACACACACACTCGGAAATAGTGGACCCTGTTGGCTCTGCGCTGTCTCCCTCAATTAGCAGATTTCGGAGATCTTCATGAGCACAGGATCTACCACAAATCTGATGTCCCACTGATTTGTCATCGTCATAAAATCCCAGCTAAAATCTCAGACATTGTCCAAATCCCATGAACCACACCACCGTTGGTCCACGAGTCTCACCACGATTCTTATGGCCGCATGAGGCTCTGCTTCAAACAAACCCTGTTCCCTCACACTGATTTATCATCGTCTTCACAAACGCACACCTATTGTGTTACCATCGCCGGTCAACCATGTTGGACTTGGCAGTGTGTAGGTACACACACACACACACACACACACACACACACACATATACACACACACACAATCCCACTGGCAGTCTCCCATGCAGACATCCAGTACAGGCCCCCGCTTTGCACTCCCGCGGTGGACTGGGTCCTCCAGACCCGACGCACTGTGTGGAGGCTAGAGGGCCTGGAGAGGCGCCAGCGTCTTTTTCCTTTCGGCTTTTGGGTCATAAACACATCCTCTGCCTCAGAACTGCAGGGCCTGTTTTAAAACGGGGCTCAGCTTGATTGGACACACTTGTGTTGCTCCATTCCTGACGGCTAGCCGACTGAGCGCAGAGGCAGAACAAAGCCTCTCTCTCTCTCGCTTTCTCTCTCGCCACAGCCTGGCTTGCCCTTGTTTCTCAGCCTACAGTATATGCTAACCCGCCGTTGCAATTCCCAATGCTAGTCGCCAGTGCTACAGGACCGAGTTAGCGTTGGAGCTACTTCAGGTTTTTTCCGGATCCGAGTATTTCCCCGGAAGGAAGATCTCTGGTGTTTTATTCAAATCGATTCGGATAATTAAATATGGACTCCAGTTGTAGTTGTTGTGGTCACAAGCTGTTTGTTTTGGAGAGAGGTTTTACTCTCCACAGAGTGTTGTGTTTGAGTTCAGGGGAAGGATGGAGGAAGGCACTGCAATGCTGGCAAAAAAATGCTGCATAGAGTAGTAGCTCTGAGTCCTTTTACTTGGAGCTACAGTCACACCGATGGGAAGACAACAATAAATAAATCACGCCTGTGAAATGGAAAGCAACGATGCCCATAGATCCCTTTGCAGTCCGCATTCGATCTGCTTGCTGTGATGTTTTTGAACGTCTAATTTGTTCATGAATATTACAATGTGCACCATTTGGCTCATGAATATAAAATGGACGAGACCACAGGCTCTCCCGTCTTCATCAGTAGTCCACTCGCACGCTCCAACCATCATCGGCCTAACTGCGGCAGGGCTCTGCTCCGGCTGCTTCTACAGACAAGACCCAGAGGATGCCTGCCTCGGGACGTGCGTCGTGGGACGCGGTGGACCAGGACCAAGGACTAGGACACATATGATAGGATTAGGATACAGAGGACCAGGACCAAGGACTGTAGAATCCAAGACACATAGACCCAGGACACATAGTCGCAGGAATTATAGCACCAGGACCTTAGGGACTATAAGATCCAAGAAGCATAGACCCAGGACACACAAAACCAGGACTAATGGCCAGAAAAAATAGACCCTAGAAGAATAGTTCCAGGACACATACGACCAGGACATATAGGACCAGGACACATAAGACCAGGACACATAAAAACAGGCCACATAGAACCAGGTCACATAGAACCAGGTCACATAGGGCCAGGATTGAGATACTGGACCAAGGCACTGGACTATGAGTATATATACGAGTGATTATAAGGTCACATTTAACCCTGGTTTTGTTTGATTGATAGTTTTTATTTCACGCAATCTCTCTCTCCACACCACTGTTTTATTGGCTTCTCTGTGTCTCCTGCCCTCTATCTCTGATTATGTTCTATCTCTCTCTCTCCCCTTCTATCTCCGCCTTGTTGTTAATCTGACAAACCATTCCAGAGTAACAGCACGACTTGATTTGAACTTTCCAACACAAAAGCCAACAAGTAAACTGCATTATGCATTTTTCATCAGCGCATAAACAACGTGGGTTACTGTATGAAATAGCATTTACACAGGCCATAAGAAAATAATGCTGTTCCACCAGCAGTCTCTTAGCTTTGTGAGACCAGATATTCACGATTGTGTTTCCCAGTTAATATCTGTAGTCTGGCCGTGGGTAGCAATTGATTTCCAAAAAACTCCATCCAAGAGTGACGCTCTTTTCGCTCTTGCCCAATCTGATGGAAGTAAAGCAAGCATATTCACCTCTGAGAAAAGCCTTGGGCGTAGATTTCTGTAAATCTTTCTTCAGTCTATTCCGGATAAAACAGTTTTGATTGCTACGCAGCTCAGACTGTCATGAGTTGAAACTCTGCCCTCCTGAGCCCTGATTGGTACTATCATTTTTACATTTTTGGTGGAGGCTTTGGACAGGATCGAGGACAGACTGATCTGCAGGGACAAACAGAATGTGAATTTGTTCGTATCACGGTGGTCTCACGAGGCTAGCGGTCTCCTCTCCAGCCATGCCTATCTGCCGCCTGGAGCAGGGTGGCTGGGTTCCACCGCCGCGCCCACATGCCCCCCAGCCCCGGCTGCTCCACTCCCCCTGGCTTATGTCATGGTTCCTCTCTCACCACCCACCCTCACCACGGCCAGCACCCCGACCGAGAGGACACCGGCGCATCACGGGACAACTGAGGACACTCGCTGGTGCTGGAAGCACAAATCAAACGCAATCCAATAATAGATTGAGATGAAGTGAAGAAATGTGATGACTTCTTCAAACATGTTTCACGCTCAGTGGTGATGGGACCGCGTTCAAGAATTGTCACACCGTGCAGCCAAGCCAGCCATATGATGGCACACCGTAACCGCTGAACCAGATTTGTTCGAAATCCCAAATATTTATGATGACGCCTATCCTTGGCGCCAAAAAACCTCGACTTCATTCTATTCTTGCCAAAGAAAAAGATGTTAAAAAAAGAGATCTACCTGCTGTAAGAATAAGGCATCAAATAGAGTTCAGTATTTGTCAGATACTATTATTCGTCTGATGCTGTTCATAATGTACATTATGTCGAGTCTATTTGCATTTGCATTACAGATTTGGAAATCATTTGGCAATCAGGAGCTGCTGCAGTACTTTAATCAATGGTGGGCCAAGGTAATTATGAGTGGGCCATATTATTTAAGATTGCGATAGCGTTGCATTCATTTATTTTAAATGGGACAATGTGTGCTGGTAATAGCGGGTAATAGTGTCATTTTCATACATCTAGTTTCCACACGTCTTTTCCTCGACGTGTCAAAAACAAACCAACACAACACACAAGCAAATTATGAACGGTGGCAGAAATAACCAATAATCCAGTGGCTGTATTTTGCTGGAGTGGTACTGCTGATCTGTGATCTGTTATTCATGTGTGGTTGGCTGATACAGTGGACGGAGTATCTCCTTGGTACGGCTGTTTGGGGGAGCGCAGTGCGACGTCGGTTAGCGTGGATATGTAGTTTCTATGGTTTTACTTAAAAAATGAAAAAATGAAAGCAAAAACCAACTTTGCTTTCATTTTGGTGAAAGCAAAGTTGGTTTTAATCTCAATGGAGACAAGACTGTATTTCATATGGACATGGCATTTCATATTTCAACGTAGTTAGATTTTGTCATACATATTATCATGCTTGATTCTAATTTTCGGAACATCGTCATGTTTCTCTTTGGTTTTGTTGTCGGTGCTTGTGGTGTTTTTTGTTTCTTTTGTTTGTACATCAAATGTTTCGCTGAAGCAATGATGGATACTGGATGGACATAGGCAATGCTTTCAGAGAAGTAGGAGTAAGATGTGGAACATATTCCGTAGATATATATATATATATATATATATATGTATTTCTTTATTTCTTTGAAGCTTTTGATTTCTTTTCTTTTTTTAACCCTACGAATCTAAAAAAGACAAAATGCCCCGACGGCAAACAATGAGGTTCACCAATAATAGATCAGTGTATGGCAGCCAGAGAAGACACGCGCTTCAAACAGAATAATTTTACCTGAGCAGTAAAAGCAGCTTGTACTACCATCACCAAAGGACAACCGTAGCAGCGGCGGTTCAGAAACTCATAAACAGTCCTGTCAGCCGCACACTGGCTGTAGCATGATTTGACTTGACGGTGTTTACAGGTGCTTTTAGCCTCAGCAGCACAAACTCGATCTTTTCACCCAATGGATGTTTTCCTTTTTTTTTCCTTTTTAAAGGAGAAAAAAAAAACCTGGAATATTTTGTCGCAAAACAAAATGGCAACCCAGCCGCTGCCACCACCCTCCTCATTAATCAATGTGTCATGTGCAGAACTCAGGGATTTAAGATGTAGCACATCCAGACCTTAGTGAAACGAACATGGCAGCAGATATGTAACGATAAAGCAGGAATTAGATGAATGGGAGCGAGAGTGATCGAGGGGACGAGGAGAGATAGATAGTGTACCGTTGGACGCGAGAGAGATAGAGACTCGTCATGACAATGATTACTTAAGCTATTAGGCTAATTCTCTGAGGGCCCATATCGGTAAGTGGAACTAGTGGTACATTGGAGACCGATAGGCAGATCACAATATAGGCTGAGAGCTCGCCTTTATCTCTTTTGGGGCTCTGAATCTTTTGAATGGAAGTTCAGTCGGGTGTTGTGGAGACTTTGCGGTAATAGTCTATTCAGCCGACTATGACTCCTGAACTCCTGTCTGTCTTTCTCACTGTTACTTAGGCCTGGGCGATATGGAACATTTCACTATCACGATGATCATAGAGGATTTTACATACATATATGGTATATATATATATATATATGGATAAATATAGCACAAAATGCTTATTTACATTTACATTTAGGGCATTCGGCAGACACTTATGTCCAGTGAAACAACAATATATCACCGACAGTACGGTAAGATTTGAATAGTAAGATTATGAATTCAAAATACCATTTTAAACAACTAGTCTAACCGTGGGTCATTGCATTGAAGTACATGGAAATGTACGTACGTGTCTCTGTCAAGTTTCAAACCTCATATTATTGTCAATAAGGGCATCTTCTCATTGTAACTCATTTAGACGATAAACGGGTCTCACGATAAATCTCACGATATCACACATTGAAAAAATTATACAAACGCTTTTAACTTATTGAATTACCGCCAAACCCTACTGTCACTGTTTATATTCCTTATATTTATTATTCGAACTCCAACGTGGTATGTCGGCCGCTCAATTAGCATGAGCCTCTATTACAATTAGCTGAGATGATTCACTTGACCGACATAACAACAAAAGTACACACACACACACACACACACACACACACACACACAGAGAGTGAGTGTGTGAGTGTGTCTGCTACCGTGTGAACGAAGAGACGGTGGCCTTTAATGGAGTGGGTGGAGATTGTGTGTGTTTGGCTCTCGTGTGTGTGAGTGTGTGTGTATAGGCGGACTGCAGTGACAGTGGAGAGTCCTGTAGGTATCAGCCTCCTCCCTCCCTCTCCCCCCCCCCCCTCCGTACGATGGGTCCGTATGGCTGATTGCTGATTGTGGGCAGCAGCAGCAGCAGCAGCAGCAGCAGCAGCAGCAGCAGCAGCAGCAGCAGCAGCACCGGACACAGTAGTAAACAACACGCTAGGTGAAATAGCATCGCCTCGGCTGCCGTGGCTAAGGCACCTCTGAGCAACGATACCATAACTCTACCACCCCCCCCCCCCCCCCCCCCCCCGCAGGCAGCTAGGGTCAAGAGACTACATAGAACCTGCTTTGTGTTCCCGCCGCCGCGTGGAGAAGCTGTAGCCTTGTGTGTGTTCACGCTCGGCCGTGTTAAAACGCTGCGCTTTATGTGGATTTTAGGACAACAGTCGCCCTTTCATTATCTGAAGCGTCGCGTTGCTCTGATCCTTCCATGCGGTGCTGCGTCGTTTGTTGGTAGAGAGAGCAAAAAAAAAAAGGGGTTGGAGGGGAAAAACTGCATTCTGAATAATGTATGCGTATTTAAAAGTCCATTTCTCGGTCTAATTTGCATTGGGGGGGATTGTGTTTCTGCACGTCGGCCATTTTTCTTTTGATCAGGTTTCGCTGGGTATTTGACCTATGGACAAATGATGTCAACATTCTAATTCCAATAGTTCTATTGGCTTATGTTGGCTATACGCATCGAAATTGCATTGACACGAGGATGGAGAGTAGCCATTAACTCCCCATAGGGCTTTTAATATAAATCGATTTAAATATGAGAACCGATGAATGACTTTAGCGCAGGGTTGCCTGAGTAATCCCTTTTCTGGAGCATAAAGGCGTAACTTTAGCTGCTACAGTGGATGCTGAGTTTCTCTGTCTCTCTCCCTCACCCTCTGTCTCTCTCTCTCTCTCTCTCTCTCTCTCACTGTCTCTCTCTTTCTCTATCTCTCTATCTCTCTCTCTCTCTCTCCCCCTCTCTCTCGCTCTCTCGCTCTCTGTCCTCTCCAGCTTGGCATATATTGGACTCGTTCACGCCCGAGCAGTCCAACTCATTGCGATCAGCCTGTCTTCTGACTAGACACAAACATGTGTTTTCTCAGGGTGGTACCAGCGAGATATGGGGGCCTATCTATCAAAATGGAGTCGGCTGCAAGGAGTCACAGTCTAATCGAGGGCTGAAATTCTGCCTGTTAATTTATTATGTTTGCAGTGCAAATATATATACACACACACACACACACACACACATACAGGAACACACCATGTGCTGAACAGAATGCATGTGTACCGCAAATGGAAGCCGCAACACAACACAATACACAATACACCGACACAATCTCACACGCACGAGAATGTGCGCGTTGTAATTTGCACACACCGCACACACATTTTTACACACACACACACACACACACACACACACCATTCGGCACGGGGCGGAACGCACAGCCAAGGCCTTTGTTGCAAATTAACATGCTATAGATGAGATCCTACACGAGGCGTCGTTGTGCAAAGGCCAAGATGACAATATAAATAATACAAAGGGATGAGCGCAGCACACCAGCCCCTCCGCGGACACCATAGCTCTGTCACCCGGCCCTGCAGCCATTTCTCTTAAATCATCAGCTATGCAACAGAGTGGATTGGGGGGGACTTTGAAAATGAATCAGCAGTTTTGCCGCTGACATTTTTCAAACACCGTCGCTATCCAATATTTATGTAGCGTTCATATATTTGAGGATTACGTAATCTCACGACAGAACAATTTTTTTTCCTTTCGTACTTTTTTTTACATTTCCAGCTTTCTAACTGATCTGGTGCCTGCTCTTTAAAGTCCAAGCATTTTAAGAAGACGGTGAAGCGCTTATATGTTGTCGACAGAGTGTCTTCCCATTTATTTATTCGGTGACGTTTCACTGAAAGTCCCTCTGAGGTTGATCCACGCGATTCATCAGTTCTTCTGTTCACAGCTGATGTGTTCCCAGCATACATGCTCACACAGCGCACAGCCACAGCATGGGCATAGGAGTGTACACAATGCTCGGCCCATGCAATGTAATCTGTTGAAAGGCAAAGCTAGTGTATTTATATAGCGCCATTCAAACACAAGGCCATTCATGGTGCTTTACAAAGGCAAAGAAGAAAGGGGGAAATGTATAGTAAAGGAAAAAAATGTATGCAATGGAAAATGGAAAATAAAACCTCAAATGCAAATGGAACGTGTTATGTCTGTTCTATTCAATATTTGTGGTCACCAAACATAACTTAACAGTGAATGGTAAAATGCAGATGGTAAGCCAAAACCTTACACACATGTGTATCTATCTTTGGCATTTATACAGTATTTTAGGTACAGCCACTCTGAATCTTTGTCTTGACTACAGAGCATTTGCATGTATTGATCCTAGCCTTGCGATAGGGGAGATAGAGATTAGCTATCCTGTCATGTATCATGTGTTTTAGCTGCAGTGCTTAATGTACTACAATGGTAGACTATTGTATTACCGTTGTGGTCGCTATTGTACCGCAGAACCGCCACCTGTTGTGTGGGTCATCCAGAACCCTGGGGATTCCGCGCCGCCGCCGGCTCGGAGGGGGAATATCCATAGTATCTGTCGAGGCTCATATTGCGCCGAAGAGATGACGTTCAGCACGCCCACTCTGTCTGGCCAATCGGACCGCCGCAATCTCAACATGTGTTAATAAGTCATTTCACTTGACACGTTGATGTCCCCATACATAATAGCACACTCAACAGCACGCGCACAAATTAAGACGGTGACAGATTGTGTCAAATGGCATCTATGAGCGTCCCCAGACAGAGTGAGAGAGACAGAGAGAGAGAGAGAGAGAGAGAGAGAGAGAGAGAGAGGGAGAGAGACATCTTGATTCATATTCTACAAAACGGAGCCTCAGATACACGGCTGGCTACAAGGCCACCCGTTGATGTGGGTTGTTGTTGTTGAGGAGGAGCGGACGCACGGCACCGTGGAGAACGAGCAGGTGATTGTTGTGCCTCTCAAGGTTAATGAGCAACCAACATCCATCCACCAGTACGGACCAGAACTGCCCTGAATCGCAATCATTTTGGAAGCAAGTGGGGAAACCCATTTTTCACGCTGCCGGCTGCATAGTTAGAGCAACGTTTCCGGAGAGTGCAAACGACCGCTTTAGTGCAAACGACCTCTATAGGTTTCATGACAACTGGTAGAGATCTGAGGGGGAAGACGACCGCCTCTTAAAGGCTTGATGTTTTGAACGAAAAAGAAAATGAAACGAGAGGAAAGTCAAATCTAAAAGCAGGGGGTCCTGCTAAAACCGTCCACAGAGGACTCCAAAGTGGTGTCCTGTGGTTTCGGTTGTGGTGCGTGACGTTTCTAATTACAAGAAGCCTATTCCAGAAATAACCGAGTGAGCACAGTTGGTGCAGTGACTCCAGCGTATAAAGAACCTGTTGAGCGCCTCTTGAACGTGTGCATGACGTTGTGGTGGATGGCTAAGCACACTCCAGGCCGTGATGGTGGTCCTATTGTGGTGCGTAATCCCTGGGTCGCTGGAGAGGTTTCTAGAACCCGTAATGACCCATTATGTTCGTCAATGTATAGATTTAATGTCCAAAATTACCTTTTTACGATGCAAAACGAATAGGTGGTTTGTTTGTACGTATGTAGATATATAATGAGCAATGTGCTATTATTTAATTGAATATTCAATGTTTCTATATCTTATGATATATTCTATATTCTGGATACTAAATGTGTGGTTCTATGTGTATGACACAGTGGCTTCTCTCATGTCAGCACCTAATCCGTGTGGTCAATGGAGTCCCTCACTGTGTGCCTTGTAATCTTTTCCACCGATCTGTGTCGTGTCATGGACTGGTAGGTGATCGATGTATTTAAATACTATTGAAGTCTTCCACATGTTCCCTCTATGTCAAGGGTTCCCACGAGGTTCCCATAAGTAGACACAGCTCGTAAGCACCTATAATGCCTGTCATTGGCTAGTTTCACTTAGCACACTATTCCACATTATCGCTGTGTTTTCAGCTCAAATACTATTTCAGAACCCCCACCGGTGGACAGCTCCGCTCCCATAAAACACAACTTGGTAAATGGATTACATTTATATATCCCTTTTATCCAAAGCGCTTTACAGTATTGCCTCACATTCACCCATTCATACACCGACGGCGGTGTCAACCATGCAAGGTAACAACCAACACATCAGGAGCAGTGAGGGTTTAGGTGTCTTGCTCAGGGACTCCTCCACACTAGACCAGGGATTGAACCAGCAATCTTCCTGTTGCCAGACCCTTCCTGTTGCCAGACCCACTCTTACCTCCTGAGGTGCTGCCGCCCACTTCCCTGACAATGATGACTTATATATAGACCCTAGATATCAAGCTAATAGTGGGCCTACACGTTGCCCAAAACAGGGACATGGATGTAACATATCTGAAATTCAATCACTTCCAATGTGTTGCCTCTCTCTCTCTCTCTCTCTCTCTCTCTCTCTCTCTCTCTCTCTCTCTCTCTCTCTCTCTCTCCTCTGCACCTGGCCAATCAAGTGTGGGTTGATGTTTTTTCTGTTGTTGCTGCAAACGTGAACGCCGAGAATACCTGAGCTGAATGAGTAATGTTAGATGACGTAGACCTTATAACATCCTCATACAACCAACGTAGGACTGCCAACGTACCTCTAGCGACATACATGCACATACACACATGCACACGCGCACACACATACTCACACACGCACGCACACACACACACACACACACACACACACACACACACACACACACACACACACACATACAGACACAGACAGGCAGACAGACGGACATACAGAGACACACACACACACACACACACACACACACACACACACACACACACACACACACACACACACACACACACACACACACACTCACACACACACACACACACACACACACACACACACACACACCATCCCCACCACCACCAAAACACAATTTGTTGCATGAAGCAACGCATCCCCCCCCCCCCACCCGCCGGCCTTTATCTCCGTCCCTCTTCCCTTTACCAGGAGTGTGGTGGTGGTGGGGGTGGTGTGTGTGTGTGTGTGTGTGTGGTGTGTGTGTGTGTGTGTGTGTGTGTGTGTTGTGTGTGTGGTGGGTGGGTGGGGGGGGGCTCTTCCTATCGCTCTCGTTCTCTTTTTTTTCCGTCTCTCCTTCCGTTTTTCGGTCGTTTCGCCTCACACCTATCTAATGATCTGTCTATCTACACACACACACACACACACACAGACACACACAGGCACACACACACATACAGAGAAGCACACAGACACACACGCACACCACACACACACACACACACAGACACATACAGAGACACACACACACACACGCACACACACACACACACACACACACACACACACCGCACTCACAAAAGCATGCGACAACTATAATCGTCCGTGGCCGCATGACACTACGGGCTGTGTTGCAACAGTGCCTGGCGGTATCACACAGCCCCCCGCCGGACGAGGGGCCCAGAACACCGCGGATCAGTCCTGGGAGCCAATTAGTCTCAAATAAGATACGGGGTTACAAGTGGAGTCATATCGGCGGGTTCACGTTAATCGAGATGATAGGATACTTACGCGTTCTTTTTCGTCGAACGGATGAGGTCGAGATTGAGATCGAGGTGTAGAATGTCACCAGGGGCCCGGTCCCCCGTTTGCCACACTTGCCATAATAAAACCCTCAAGAGTCTCAGAGGTCCAATGTGTTGCGAGGCTTCTCGGCGGTTCTCAATCCGCATGCAGGCCACCGCGTTTAGACGCCAGCGAGGCGGCAGAAAAAGGAAGGTTTACATTGAGGAAGAGTTGCGGCGGAGAGATGCGGCGGAGCCACCATTCCTCTGGTCTGGATGTACGACACCCCCCTCGGAGCCCCTCACTTGTATTCCGCGGGGGGGGGGGGGTTTGTGGGGGGGGGGGGGAATCCCGCAGAGTTTCTGAAGGGGATCAAGTCTGTATACGGTTTTCTTTTTCCCCTCAACCCTTTGCAGCGCTAAATACACTCCCACTGTTGGATTGCTCGGCGATTTAAAAAAAAAAAAAAAAAAAAGGTAGAATAGGATACGAGGAGGAAGATGAAAGCCCACCACCGTGGATTTAATTCTACTAAACGTGGTGGTGGTGGTGGTGGTGGTGCTGCTATTTCTCCAAGCTCGTTCTCAACATGCCAATCAAGACATGCGTGCCAATCAATTCGTCACGCGATCCTGATCGATAAGGGAAGCGCAACCCCCCCCCCCCCAAAAAAAAACAAGGCGAAGAAGCGTGAGAGAGAGAGCCTGCTGGGTGGAAGAATGAAGGAGATCCGTCCCACTGAAGCCGTCGCCGGCAGACCATCGGCAATAAGAGAGTGCAATCGGCGATTCTCGATCCGAAGCCCATATGGCACATGGAAAGAAACACAATCACTCCATGAGGTGAGACCCCCCCCCCACACCCTCACCCCCCTCACCCTCTCACCCCCTCACCCTCTCTCCCACAGTCCTTTACAAGAGGATCAATGAATTATGATTCCGTCCGTCAAAAATGTGCTGGATCCGCGCGGCGTGGCGACATCATAGCGCAATGGAGTAAACGGAGGCGCCACAGTGTGCCGCTCCTCCTAATCGCTCTGGCTTTTGCTGCAGTCCATGACTAGAATAGCGAGCACACGGCGCGCACGGTCTCAAGGCGCACACACACACACAATCTGATTCGCGCACGCGTGGGCTGAGCGTGTGTGTGTGCGTGCGTGTGTGTCTCCGTGCGTCTCCGTGCGTTGGCGTGCGCGCGTCCCCGTGTGTTCGGTTGCCCGGAGACTATAACACTTTGACGGTGACCACCACTCTGACTGACTGACTGACTGACTGCCTGACTGACTGACTATGAGTGCAGATTGAAATCACTGAGAAGTCGTCAATTATACGTGATCAATAGCGGCAATGCACGGAGCTCTGATCTGATGTCTCCCCGGGTAAGTCACTCTCTCGTGTGTGTGT